>JAOQMM010000173.1:31608792-31624461 GCA_027563515.1 Erythroxylum platyclados
TCATAAGTTAATATAATTAATAACTAATTTATTTTAGATATAATTTTTGTAATTTATTATTTTAATAATCTATCTTTGTTGTGTTGATTTAATGAAATAATAAATTTGATGAAATACATGTGAGATATATTGAATTATTTATATAAAGATTGAGAAATAAAAATATAAATTTGTAACACATAATGTTAATTTATTTTAAATAATATATTGATATATTATATTTAAATAAACATTGTTATGTTTAAATCAGATATTAGTATTTAAGTTTCATAAGTTAATATAATTAATAACTAATTTATTTTAGATATAATTTTTGTAATTTATTATTTTAATAATCTATCTTTATTGTGTTATTGTATTATTTATATTTATAAGTAATTAATTTAATTAATTATTTTATTATTATTATCTTTTATTTCTATTTTTATTTCTTCCATCTTTTTTCTAAATTTTGTTGCTTAGCGATACTTTAACTAGGTTATTTTTGTTGCCGTTGTAATCATCTAATCCATGAAATAATTATATTTTAGAAAAGTATGTCAACAAAAATTATAAAAGAAGTTAACAAAAGAATTTAAATAAATTAAATAAACTCTTATAAGATTTTTTAAATGCATAAAATTTTAGTAAATTTTATGAAATAACATTAGATTTTAGTTTTTGTCTTTTACTTATTATCTAATTAATTATTCATTTCTCACAAAATTTTTTGGATTGAAAACATAATTAGGGATTATTCTTTTTTAATGTCAAATATGTATTAATTTTAATGAATTAGTTTAGGATAGGACTAAAGGGGCGGTTAGTTCACATAAGGAATGATAATAGGAATAAGAATGAATATAGTGAGTAAAGAGAATGTATATAATTATTATAAATATGATGGTTGGTTAAGAGAAATGAATGATTACCATTACCATTGACAGTGATTGATTTGTTAAAAATATTGAAAAATAAAAATTTGTTAAATTTTAATTAATCAATAAATGATATTTTAATTAACTAATTAATTATATTTAATCCATTAATTATAATTAATTAATTATTCAATTAATTAATTTTATTTCATATATGTATTAATTATATTTTAATTAATTAAAAATTAAAAAAATATGTATGTTCCAAGCGTGATACTTATGTCACACCTATCACAAACGAAGGAATGAAAATCATTGCTCTCATATACGAGCATATGGAGTAGTAACAAAAATTGAGATATAAAAAATATGGACATTTAATTATAATAAATAATCAACTACTTTTTTTATTATATAACTATAGATTTATTCATAGACCTCTTAATAAAGCACCCCCTCAGATTATTTTATAATATTGAAGCCGAAAAAGTCCTGGGAAAAACAAAAATATTTGGGAGTGGATAATTCCAACACCCTTGGATATAAATGAGGCGGAAGAGACAGAAGGGAACAAAACTCACACTTCCACGCCTATTTCATCTTTAACATTGCGTTGTAAGAGAGAGAAATTATCAACAAAAACCAATACAATGGCCGACTCAACCGATTTCCCGAGAACAAAGCTGATAAATTGTTGACACCCACAATCAATCTTCACCAAAGTTCGTAACTTTCTTGCATTTCTCTCTGACCCATCAAATTTTTTCGTCGGAAAATCGATTTGTTTATGTGATTATGAGAGGTCATGATTGGATCAATACCAGCCTCCCGGATGAGCTGATCTTGGAGATTTTCCGGCGCCTGGACGCGAAGCTGAGCCGCGACGCGTGTTCCCTCGTCTGCAAGCGGTGGCTGTCCCTCGACCGCTTCAGCCGCTCCACCCTACGCATCGGCGCTTCCGGCAACCCCGACTTATTCGTGAAGTTGCTTGCCGGTCGTTTCCACAATGTCAATTCCATTGACATTGATGAACGCCTCTCCGTTTCAGTCCCTGTTCACCTCGTATGCTTTGAATTTCTCGCTATTAATGCCTTTATATTTATATTAAATGTAGATGGTTTTCAACTTTCTATTAGATATTCGTAGTTGATGGTTTTACGTAGATCGATGCTGGAAATGATAAGGGTTCTTATGGTAAAGATGTGATATGCTTGATTCATTATAGGAAGAGAAAAACTGCCATCTTTGATTAGAATTTGTAATTTTTCTGTTAGTAAGTTGTGAATAGATTAGGTTGTTTCATTAACCGTTTTGTGAGCACGCTTGTTTATGTTTAATTTTGAGTTCTCTCCGATGACAAAGGTAATTGAGAGTTTTTTTTGGTCATGCCGATGGTTGTTTCTAATGTGAGTTGTATCAATATCCAAGTATCCATTTTGTCAATATATGTGTGTGTTTTCTCAACGTTCTAGGAGAAGACTGTGACAAATCATTTGCAAAGAAGTAAGAATGTGATGGATTTATTTTGCAGGGAAGAAGAAGGAGTGGCGATCAGTGGACACTTACACCAGTTAAATTTTGTTCTTCTATTGAAAAAGATGCACCTGATGATGACCAGTATGAATCATACTGTTTGTCTGATGCTGGGTTGAGTGCTCTTGGTGATGGCTTCCCAAATCTTCAAAGGTTGAGCTTGATATGGTGTTCCAATATTTCAAGTGCAGGCTTAACATTTATTGCCCACAAGTGTAGCTTCTTGAAATCTTTGGATTTGCAGGTTCATTGTTGCCTAAATTTTCTTACTGTTCTTATTATAGATACTTGGATAGTGATATATAAATGAAGTCTTTGGTTGATTTCGTTTCTTTGTTTCAGAATCTAATTAATTAGTTTTGCATCTTCCTGTAGTTGTCCACGAATTGTCTGTTCTCCTTTTTCGATTTCTTGAAATGCTGATGCCGGTGCCCTTAATTTCCTAAATCAGAAACACTGTTGAATTGAGTAGGGATAAAGAGCGTAATCTTCTTAAAGCTTGGTAAATGTTTTCAGTTGAATTTTAATTATTTTTTTGTCAATTGTTTCTTAAATGTTTCCATAAAATACTGATTTATGCTGATTAAATTGTCTTTTTTTTTTTTAACTCTTTAGCTACAATTAGGGCTTGAATTCGAGCTAGAGTATATGGGGGAAATGGTGGGAAAGGGTGCACTGCCAATTGAGCTATTACTTGTTTTTCATTGTCGTTGTAAGTAAACTAATTTGCTGCAGTAATAGCTGGTTTTTGTTTCTACTCTCTGATGTATCCCTTACTTGCCACATGGATACAATATTTCCTGCCATTTACCAATTTCATCTATACTAAGGTCATCGTATTTTAGTTTTCCTTGTCTGTTCATCTGCAGGGTTGCTATGTTGGAGATCAAGGTCTAGAGGCAATTGGAAAGCATTGCAAACATCTTGAAGATTTGAACTTGCGTTTTTGTGAAGGTTTGACAGATGTGGGATTAGTTGAGTTAGCTCAAGGCTGTGGGAAATCCTTGATATCCCTTGGTATTGCAGCTTGTGCTAGAATAACAGATGTAGCTTTAGAGGCAGTGGGTTGTCATTGCAAATCTCTTACAAGCTTGTCGTTAGATTCAGAATTCATTCACAACAACGGTGTTCTTGCTGTTGCCCAAGGTTGCCCTCAGTTGAAAGTTCTGAAACTCCAATGCATCAATGTTACAGACGAGGCCTTGATAGATGTCGGAAACCGCTGCTTGTCATTGGAGTTTCTTGCTTTGTACAGTTTCCAAAGATTTACTGACAAGTCAGTTGCTCTTCATCACCCTTTCTTTTAACTTTTTACACACTTAACGTATCTGAAGTTTAAATCTTCAATCTAATTTCTATTTTACTTTTAATTTTTTTATATACTTTTTACCTATGTCTACCTTTTCTTGGAGACTTGTAAATTTAGGTCGCTAGATCTTTGTAATAACAATAATGACTGCGGATTGCTAAAGTTTGGGCTCTGCATTATACATTTCAGGGGTCTGCAAGCCATTGGAGATGGATGTAAGAAGTTAAAAAATCTTACTCTAAGTGATTGCTACTTCCTTAGTGACAAGGGACTAGAAGGGATTGCCCGGGGTTGTAAAGAACTTAAACATCTTGAAGTCAATGGCTGCCATAATATTGGAACTCTTGGACTTGAGGCCATTGGAAGATCATGCTTGTATGTGTTCCTTCTAGTTTCTTTTCACCCCTCATTACGGTTTCTTGGTTTGGCTTTCATTCTACTTCCTTTGTTCATAGTAGGACATTCTGCTCAAATCTTATGTTTTTTAAACTTTACCTGAAGATTTTTCTGTTTATATCAACTCAGGATTATGTGGTATGTTTTCTGCTTCTTTTTGGTATCAAAAACTGAGGGATTTTAACTACTCACAGGAACCTTACTGAGTTGGCTTTGTTATACTGCCAAAGAATCGGTAATCATGCTCTTGTTGAAGTTGGGAGGGGCTGCAAATTCTTACGGGCTCTTCACTTGGTAGATTGCTCAAGTATTGGGGATGATGCAATTTGTAGTATTGCTGAAGGCTGCAGGAATTTGAAGAAAATTCACATTCGTCGATGTTATGAGGTACTCCTCCTGTATAATGTTAAAAAATGCATGCATACATATAGACAAATCAACTTTTTCTTTCTCTCTGTAATCTAGTCTTTGCATTTAGAACAGTCATGTCTTCAAATTATTAATGGTTGTGCTCATCTATCCAAGTAGAGAGTTCTTATAATCTTACTTATATGCATTGAGAGGCCAATTTTGGATTTTCAATATGAAAATTGCCTTTCAGTTGATTGCTCGCTTGGCGTAGTTATCTTATCCTATGACTTTATGTTCAGTTGTAAATAGGCTTTCTCTGCTGTCAGTCAATTACAGTATTAGCTTGAAAACTACGCACTGAAGTAGAGGTTTATTTGTGCTATTTTCTTCCATTGATAGATTGGAAACAGGGGAATTGTGGCTGTAGGCAAGTACTGCAAGTCTCTTACGGATCTCAGCCTTCGGTTTTGTGATAGGTAGAGCATTTTTAACTGCTCTTTTACAGCCACAAATTGTCAAAAAAAAAAAAAAGAAATTATTTTCCAGTAAAATTTTTCCTTTTTGTCTTTTCCTTTTCCTACTTTGACCTCTGGCCCTTTTGGACATTATTGTGAGCCAAAACATCTCCAATTTTCCATATCCTAAGGGTTTGTCACCATCTCATTTAATTAATTTCCCAGGGTGAGGGATGAAGCCCTTATTGCAATTGGTCAAGGTTGCTCATTGCAACATCTCGATGTTAGTGGCTGCTCCCAGGTTGGTGATGCTGGAATAATCGCTATTGCAAGGGGGTGCCCTGATCTCACTCACCTAGAAGTAACTGTGCTTCAGGTACGGAAACACTTCATTGCTTTCTCATGCAAACATGCAGATGTACGAAGTAACAGATCCAAGCGAGACTATATCATCAAACTTCTAAAATGTTTTGCATCAATGCTCTTTTTATTAACTACATTCTACACTGGCAAACTGTGACATGGAGCTTGCGGCCCCCCAAGTCACGTGCAACTTAAATACTGACTTATCTATGTATTGATTCGTATTGGTCTTTGATTTTCAGATCTCTGCAATCTACTCGAAGAAAATTGTAGTGACAAACGATACATCTACATACATTTAGGTGTAGCATTAGTATCTTGATCTGTAAACAATATATTTCCCGTTACGAAAAATCTGTATTCAACCTGCTCTGATTCTTAATGGATGTATGTTTATAAGTACTTCATACATAGTATAACTCCTGGCAGAGGACTCCAATTATAGATATGTTGTCTAATACAAGTTAAGGATGTGTTTCTGCAAAAACTAGCCTTTAATCATTTGTGTATGTTCTTGTACAGAATTTGGGGGATATGGCAATAGTTGAGTTAGGAGAAGGGTGTCCACTTCTAAAGGAGATTGTGCTGTCACATTGCCGACACGTAACTGATGTCGGCCTAACACATCTTGCAAAGAATTGTGTGATGCTCGAGTCGTGCCACATGGTATATTGCCCTGGCATAACTGCGGCCGGAGTGGCTACGATAGTATCGAGTTGTCCAAATATAAAGAAGGTTCTGGTGGAGAAATGGAAGGTGAGCGAGAGGACCAAAAGAAGAGCAGGCTCTGTCATATCTTACCTATGCGTGGATCTTTAAACGTCAAAGAATGCAACTAAACGAGGCATGCCCTTGAGTTTGTGGGAAGTTCTTCCGTCTACAAATTGAAAGAGAAGTTCTGGGGGTTTCAGAATTTGGGAGTGTGGATAAGAAGAGAGAAAGCAAAGCCCTTTGTGTGTATTCCTAGATTCTTGTGGGTTATTTGTTTCTTACCTTTTTTCTTGGTTACATGGATGGAATTCATTTGGTTGTTTTGTTCTATCATGTTATTTGATATATTTGTAATAGCACTTGTAACATTATGAAGAGAAATGTTTTAAGGTGATTAATGAATAAGAAGAGGAAGATAGAAAAGAATATCCCGAAAATAAGGTTGCGTAATGTTGGACTTCTTAGATTTTATATTTTGGTGAAATTTTTGTATGTTGTTGTTATTGTTATTGTATATGATGTTAAATGGTCTAAACTCTAAGTAGAATAATAATCATTGAGTTTTAGAAGGTTACCTTGAGTTTAATTTAATTTAAAGGCTTGAGCTTTTCAGACAAAAGATGGGATAAAATTTGAGTATGGATTTAGCTTGAGTTTGACTTAACTTAATTATAAATTCGGTTTAATATATATATTTTTATACATTTTAAACTTTTTATAATTGAAATTAAACAATATATTAACTCATTAGAATTTTAATATAACTTAGAATATAAAAGAATATTTAACAATATTTATATAATCACATTAATAAATAGTTTTAAATTTTATTTTAGAAAATTTTTAATACTCCTTAAGTTTTTTACTAATTTAAATAATAAAAAAAATATTTGAGAACATAAATGTGAATCTATTTTTTTAAAACAAAGAAATTCACTAACCAAATTAAAGGAAAAGATCTTGGACTTTGTACGAATACAATATGAAATTTACGAAAATCTCCAAGTTTTAACATAATGGAATTCCTTATTTTAAATAATATATTCTAAGTTGTTTTTTTATTTTAATATATTAAAACAAATAAATGATGGATAAAGACAAAACGCGTCGTTTAACGGGTAATAAGGTGTAATGTCTGTCTGAAGCAGATGAGTGAGAATTTGGGAAATTCCAATGCCTGGAGGTTGCAGCATCAGAGCGGTGTGGATACTGAACAACCTCGATGCCGTCGTTTTCTCCAGGTTACTTCAAAAATTCCAATCTACCCATTTCAATGGGTGAACTCGTTTTGTTCTGGGTACTTTAAAGATTCCATCTTTTTCACGTTTGATCTTACTTTTCTTGCTTTCGATTCCATTGGGTATGATTAGGAAGTTTCCGGTGGTGGAGAGGCAGTGGCGATCCGCCTGCAAGAGCAACTCCTATGACGACGTTTACACTCTTCTCCCCAATGATTCCGAACTCTCTTCATCCTTTGTCCAGAGGAGGAAAAGGTTTTAACTTGAAAGAATACAATTGGTGAAAACGGTATATTTTTTTTCCTTATATTTTAGTGATCTCATTTTGTGATTGTAGGGAAGGCTCGACTCGTGGCTATGGCTTACGTGTGGCTCGTTCAACTCAGGGCTCGGACTCCTGGGTTGACGATTCGATTACCCGTCATGTCATAAGCCTTGCCGTTAATAATTCAGATGGTGATGGGGATGGGGAAGGGGAAGGGGAAGGGAAAGGAGAGAGGAGTCTTTTGTTGTGGCCTCTCGTTTTGCACATAAGGCCTCCTTACTTGATCCTTGTTTTGCCTTTGGTCGAGCCTCGGCATGTGAAAGCGTATGCCAGGTTGTGCAAAAGAAGTGATTGTGGAAATGCTGTTGGGGAGGAAGGAAGCTTGTCTTCGCTTCTGCTTGATCTTCCATCCATCACAGGGTATGGTAAGTTACTCATCTGTAATATTGGATTGATTTGTGATCACAAAACGTATCATTATCCCTGGTGCAGGACTTACTTTTTTGTTGCCTTGAATGAATATTATCCCCGTACTTTTAGCTTCCGTTACTGTTGCAACTTTTATGATACTGTCTGTTGTCTATCATGCGGTAGAGTCTATGTAGTATAAAATGTATACAGTATATGGAAGCATTTGTATACTCATATCTGTTGGGTGCTTGAAAGAATCTGAAGATTGCCCACCCTGATAAAGAGAGAATATGAAGCAAATAAGCACTTGGGAAAGGAAAACAGCAAATCTATTTTGTGATTCTTTTCCTTTTTATCTTTTGGAGTGAGGTGTTTTTATTGACAAGGAATAGGGATAACAGAATACTGTTAGCATTGGAGCTGCTAAGTTAATTTCTGATAGAAGTAACCCTTACTGGCTATTGATGCATGATTGGTGGATTCTATGGTATATTCAGTTTTTATGATTACAGTAGCCATGCAAACTTACATCATAGATAATAAATAACAAAACAGTATATAGTCCTATTGTTGTTTATGGTGCCTTTTCTGTAAAATTAGTGGTGTAATTACTTTCAAATATCCCATCTTTAGGATGACAAAATGTGCCTGTCTTGAAATGTTATGTTATCCATATGCAGAAACAGGATCCAGATTTCAAATTGCTGATGCTTTGAATTGTCTTAGACATGGAGATCTATTGGAGTTCACCCAACTTTTAGTTTAGTGTTTGTCCTCTGCATTAGGAGTTGAATTAGTTTTTTTTAAATAAATTTTCTTCACACCTTAGCTTTGTTCTGATGAAAATGGAGATAAATTGTTTTGTTATCCTTCCTTACAGGGCTTTCATGGTGGCACATGCTATTGGTGACGTAATTACTGGTGATGTAGCCGATCCCGAGGTAGTTGTCAATGCATCACCTTCTGTGGGTGGATTGTTTGATTCCCTAACTGGAAGCATAGGCATTTCCGGAATGTCATCTAGAGCAAAGCCTGTGGCAGCACCGGTTGCATCTGTAACCCCATCTGCTGCTGCTGTGACTGGAGCAGTTGCTGCAGATACGCCAAAAACTGGTTCAAGGCCTTTAGATAAAGATGCACTTCGGACTTTCTTAAGCAGTTCAATGCCCTTTGGTTGGTACTTTTTATTATGGTTCAATTGTTCATCTATCTAACTCTTTTTTAAGTTTAATATACCCCCTGACTTCGTCACAGGTACACCTATGGACCTCAATCATTCTAATATTTTTGCTATCAAGGCTAATGGCTTTTCTTCATTGGACCTACCTCCCCCAGACCTCAAGCAACCAGCATGGAAACCATATCTTTACAAGGGAAAGCAACGAATATTGTTCACAATTCATGAGACAGTTAATGCTGCAATGTATGACCGAGAGGAGATTCCAGATAGTATATCCGTCTCTGGTCAAATTAATTGCCGAGCAGAACTGGAGGGACTCCCTGATGTATCATTTCCACTGACAGGGTTGAACACAGCTCAGATTGAGGTTCTATCTTTCCATCCTTGTGTTCAAGTTCCAGAGAATGGTCTCAATAAACGGGCTCTAATGTTTTCACCACCTTTAGGAAACTTTGTTTTAGTGCGTTATCAGGCAAACTGCAGCCTTGGTCCTCCTATTAAGGGATTTTATCAATTGTCAATGGTTTCCGAGGATGAAGGTGCTTTTTTATTTAAGTTGCGTCTCTTTGAAGGATACAAGGCTCCCTTGGCAATGGAGTTCTGTAATGTAACTATGCCTTTTCCAAGGAGAAGAGTTGTGTCTTTTGATGGGACCCCATCCATTGGAACAGTTTCAACCACAGAGCATTTTGTTGAATGGAAAATAATTGCGAGTGGTCGGAGCCTTTCTGGAAAAAGTATTGAAGCAACATTCTCTGGAACGCTTAGATTTGCACCGTGGCAAATTCAAAGAATACCTTCCTCTAAAAATGCCTATGTAAACTTGGGTGATGAAGATAGTGATACGGAGAATGAGAGTACAAACAATGTGGTAAATGTGGAGGAGTTTTTGATGGAGAAAATGAGCAAGGATCTTCCTGCAGTGGATCTAGAGGAACCATTTTGTTGGCAGGCGTACAGTTATGCTAAAGTACGTGCTTTCCTGCCAATTCTATCTTTTAGTTGATTCATGAACTTTCATAAATTATGTGCCAACTTTGTTTGTGGGGAGTTAAATAGTAGTCTGTTATTTTATGTGTTCCATGCTAGAAACATTTCGGTTTTCTATTTTCACTTGATCTTTGCCCACAGAATATGGTATCCTCCATAAACTATTAGGCTGCTACTGACAGTCATTCAGCTTCCGTTGATGCAACTTCTGACAGTTCGACAGCTGGTGTCCTTATTGTCCTGATTTGCATCTTTTGATGCTTCATTCTATTGATATTCCTGCTAGTAGTTAAGAACGCTTATCCAGTAGGATTCAATAGTCAGTGGCCCAGATAGACTAATATAAAATATGGACTTCTGCATACTGGTTTTCTCTATGCAGGCAATTTGCAAATTTCTCTAATTCTTGCACCTGCAGGTATCATTCAGGATCAGTGGGGCTTCATTATCTGGGATGTCAATTGACCCTAAATCTGTAAGTTTCTAATTTCTCAAATTCTTGGCAATATTTATCTTGCACACATGAAAATTGACAAGAATGCATATGCATATGCAGGATTAGAAGCAATTGTCCATTGCTTAGATTCTCCATATTTACTCATTGAAGGATATTACTATTCACTTATTGTTTAGTGAGACGGTGTAAAATAAGTAATGGACAACTCTAGATTTTTATCATAATCTTTATTAGTAAAGGCCATCAAAAAAACACTTAAATTTATGTCATCTGTATATACTTTTAATATATAGAGAGCAGTATGCTACAGATTCCTTGCCAGTCAAGTTGCATTTCAATATAGTCTACCAAGTGGGAGTTCTGAAATTTTCTGGGATGCAATTATTTGAACAGCAAAAGCACATCCTGAACATGTTATATCACTTACCTTCCATTTCTGAAAAAAAAAACGAAAGGCGTAGAAAAAGGAAACGAAAATTTCATGCTCTACTGATATTTAGCCTTTACCAATTCTGTTTAGAAGGACTGTATAAAACAATTCCAAGGATTAATAGAATAGAGGAAAACAGAACAAAGAACGTGCTTTTCTTGATCCAATGTTAAATAACATCAGAAAGCAGTTCGTGAACTTCATTTGCCTGATTTTTAAAATTTCATGAATACAGGTCAGTATCTATCCAGCAGTTAAAGCACCTGTGGAGTTTTCAACTCAGGTAGCTTTTGATCAAGCATTCTATCATTTCAGTACTGATTGTACCCAGACAAAATGTAGACACAAGCTGACATGTTATCATCATGTTTGTAGTTATAGTTGATGCAAGTGTGAGAATGTGTGTGCATTTGTTTCTACCGGGTACATGTATGTTTGCTTATCCACGCTAAGATTGCTATAGAGAGAGAGAGAGGTTCGGTCCTTCGGATTTGTTTGCTCTCACTGCATCTCTAAACTTTCAGCAATTGCTTATGCCTTCTCAAAATAATCGGCCACCCTTTTTAGACTCTCCTGCATTCACTTTTGAATTGCTCATTTCATGTCTGAAGGATGCCAAACATCGTCTGGAAATGAAGCTTATTTGTGGTTGGAAAACTGTGTATATTGTAACCCTGTATGTTTATTTCCGCTACTGGCTTCTCTTTGCTTCGCATCAAACTAGTTCATTAACTTCCAACTGAGCACGAGGTGCTTCTGTTCTGCCTGTTGCATCTGTAGTACCAGTTCTCCACTTTGAACTTCAATCTGTACAACCTGACAGTCGTGTGTTCGGTTCCATCTGCTATGACAGGTTTCATCAGGGGATTATATATTGTGGAATACATTAGGGAAGTGCCCATCTGCAGCTACAACCTAGGCATCGAACCGAAGGAACGTTAAAGATTCCGCGATCATACGAGAAAGATTACGTCTTTTAGCTGTCTAATGGACCCTGCATTGCTCTTCTGCTTCTAAAACTTTTGTTGAGAGCCATCAGATAATGATTTCTACCTTATTTGTGAATAGCCTGAATTTGGTTGGTACTATTTTTACTTAATGAGGCGATGTTGTGAATAGGATTTGATATTTCACATGAAGAGTGACGTTTTGGTAGACCCATTTTGTACATTTTCGTATTGATTCATGTTCAACCACATGGAAGAGCTGCAATTTTGCGAGGCCGTTATCTTATCTGTTTTTTTTTTTTTATGCATCTTAGTGTTCTTGTCTCTTTTTGCAGCATCATTTTTGGCTATGTATTGGTTCTAGCTCTTCCCATGATGGAGTTCAGTTCACTTTCTAGCCACTCTTTTACGTTGGTTATTGAAGTTACCATGATTTTATGCATAGGTGATGGTTTGAGTTCAGTCCAAAGCTCCGTCAAGGTTGATGGGTTTGGTAAAAAATGACGTCGTTTTGATATGAAATTTGTTTTACAGCAGAATGCATGGATTGTTTGAAAAATTATTTAGTTTAATAATTTTTGTTGTTAAAAATTAATCAAATTTTAAATTAATTGGTCACTTTTGTAAATTAATTATTTTTTATAAATTAAAATAAACTAATTAATTTTTATTTTACAATTTTTTTAATTAAATTTAAATATTTTAAAGATTAAGGACAATTTTTTATCATTTTTCAAAATTTATAGTTCTATTCAATCTTTAATTTTATATGTTTTAATATAACTTTGGTTGTTGAAAACATTGAAAACAACAATAATAAAGGGAAGAGGTCTTACTTTAGTATATTATGACACAGGAGGAGTAAATTTAGCATTTCAACTTCTAAAAAATTAACCCAAACGAATTATATAAGATTATTTACATAATTTCTTGTAATTTATACTTTTTTAATTACAAATCTTAATTTTTATAAATAAATTAATAATGTCATTATTTATTAGATTTTTTCTTATTAAAATATACGAAATGAAAGCTAAACTTTAAAAGAATATTTGATAATTTTTAAAAATTATTTAAGAGACTGAGGTTAAAAAGTGTTCAAACTTACTTAAACAATTTTAACAATCTCATTTTCAATTGAACTTTAAATTTTTTAATAAATAAGGATAATCTCTTTCAATCATATTTCAAATTCTTTAATTTTATTCAATATTTAGTCGGCTTTATAATGATCTGAAACTAGTTGAAGCTTTTAAACCTCAAATCTCTTGTCTTATCTATTTAACTTTCGTAGTTTTTTCATAAACATTCGATGTAATTAGATAAAATCTACCTAATAATAAAAATTATAGAAATGGACAAAAATTAATTGATTTCATATGTCATAAGGCTTATTATTCGTAGATTAAAAAATTTAAGAATTATTATTTTGGTGACAAAGAATGTTATTAGAGGAAAAAGGAATTGATACATACATATGTACAAGTAAACGAATGAACGAAAATGAAATTGTTCTCTGGTTTTCTGAGTCTTTAGTCTGTTCCTGCTGTTAACCTAACTTAAACTTGTTTTCTTTACATGAAACCCTGGAGGGAGCATCAGGGACAAGTACTAAATCAGACGCATATTTGTCTGGTTTTTCTTCTTCAGCTTGGTCTTTTGTTGCACAGATCCTTCCAGCTCCATCCATGGAGTCTGTAAAAAGCATGTCAAAGGAATCTTTTCCCTCCCTGTTGGAAGTTAGAACCTAAAACATCGTAACTGTCTAAAACCTGTATCTTCGTCTTGTTCCTTTCTTCTTCTCTGTATGGTTACTACTCTTCTAATGGGTGTGTTATTGATGAAGTGTATTGATCATATGGAGCCCAGAGATGATCGACAATACATGGTTTCCTAGAATCTAACCTTAACCATGGCTTCCCCTTTCCACTCCAGTGAAGAAGACTGATTGGTCCAGGATGTAGATTCCTGCATTTACCTTCGAAGTTGTCACCTCCAAGCCCATGTTGGTTCCATCTGTGATCCACTGCCTTAATGTTTCCTCCAAAAACTAGCAGAAATGGCGGAAGAGAACCTAAATGGTATATCCTTTCTCTCTTCTGAATCACCATCCACTCCTCAACTCTCTGTGTGTACCCACCTTTCCTCCATTTACGAACATCCACGACCATCACTCCTGTGTTGAAGCAACAAGTGTTCCTCCCTTGGAATGTTCTTGCAAGTTCAGGATCTGACCACAATCTGCGTGTGAAATACTGCGTGAAGTTCGCATGGCAATGCTCCGGCGCAGCCACCACCTTTTCCTCCATGTCCACGCTCCATAGCTTCCCAATATCATCCACCACCACAAGGTCTGAATCCAAGTAAATGACTCGCTCCACGTTGGATGGTAATATATCAGCAAGGTAAATCCTCGCGTAGCTCAGAGGTTGATCTAGAGCTTTCCGAATCGACGTAGAGATCTTCCCTCGAACCCTGTTCGACTCCATCCTATAAATCCTTAAACCTTAAACTTTTTATTTTACTATTTTAATATTAAATTTTATATATTTATTTATTTATTTTTATATAGATAATTCCACCCTCGAATTTAGGTTCAAACAAGAATTCAGGGTGGCCATGCAAGCTCGGAACGTCCTTCGTGCATGGGGAAAATTCCTTTGTTATTGGATTTTGTAAGAATATTTAAATTTTATTACTTCAACTAATATTTAATTATCTTAAAAATTAATTTTTTATTATTTTTATTATATTATAGATTACGAATTGACTACAAGTGAATTATTTTTATATTATAAAATTTTGCACAAACATTAAGTTTATCCTAATATATTATGCATTGTTTAAATTAAGACTTTCGTTACCAGCAAAGGAATCATATAAAAAACTCATATTTACCTTTTATATAAGTATTGAACTCAATGTAATTAGTTATTAAAACCCCTTTGTCACATTATAAGCATAATCACAGACAGAAAAATACTAATTTATCAGAGTAATTTCATTTTTTCCTGATGAAACAAAGGGAATCATTTCTGTTTTTCCTATATTTTTATTCTTTCTTTTTTTTTAATTAAAATCATGGGCCTTACAGCAAGCTATCACTAACAGTTTATTTCTTGGGCCAAGCCCAAAATTTCCAAATTTCTCATCTAAGAAGATATTAGTTCTATTTTCACAAATTATTGCTCTTTCCCTTGCCTCAAGAGATTATAAAACTTACTTCAATAAAAATAATTAAAAACTAAGGGGCTGTTTGCTCCCTTTTTTTTTATTTTTTGTTGTGATTTTTATAGAAAAAGAAACAAGTCCTTAAAACGCGTTTGGTTGAATATTGTTTTTACTTCCTCTTTTCAAAAATAAAAAAACCACAACAATTTTACAGAAACGTAAAAAAGATGTTTTTCTAACTTTTGGCAACAGGTTTTCATACGTTTTTGTTTCTACTTTTTTTTCTTATAAATTTTAGGGATATCAATTTTGACTTAGCCTGCTTGGCCTTGCCCGATTTTGGCCTGGTTTGACCGAGTCACGGGCCAAAATTATTCAACTGTTCTCTGCCCGTGGCTTAACCGAAACGACAAAAACGACGTTATTTTGTAATTCTTTTAAAAAACAAAAGTAAGGATGGGTCGTCCCGACCCTTGATGGGCCACGGGCCACTCAACTCGGAGTCAGAATGGGCCGGGCCAGAAGCGGCCCGGGCCCAGTTAGGCCCATTAACATCTCTAATAAACTTCCTTTATTGTAGAAACTCTATCTCTTCTCTCTTCTCT
>JAOQMM010000173.1:31630598-31656442 GCA_027563515.1 Erythroxylum platyclados
TAATCCTTCTTCTTCTTGTTCCATGAAGAAAATTGAGTGTGAATCTCAAGAAGATGGCTCAACGAGTATGCTTTTGGGGACCTTTTTGGAATTCACGTAGGCCTCCCTAATTCCAGGATTTTTATATATTCTCATTATCTATTTCCCACGCCTGATTCCTTTTATTATATATTTTTGCATAGTCATTATTATTATTATTTTTACCTTGAAAAATGTTGATGGTATGTGGGCACGTCTTATCTTCTTTTTTCTTTCTTTTTTTTCCTTTGCTCTTTGTTAATCAACTCTTGCCTTCTTTGAAAACGACAAAGTGGTCTCTGCAACAAGTTGCTTCCAATCCCATGCATCTTCCTATACTTCCAATGGCCCATTACCAATTATCCTGAAAGTGCTCACGTTTTTACATTCTTGGACAGCTTGTGTTACATGTTGAGTTAATTAGACATGACGATGTTTAGATCCAATAGAGGGTATGTCTTGAAGTAATTGATAAGTTTAAGTCATATAAACAGTCTTTTTATAAAAATATAAAGAGAAGGTTGCGTACGTTATGATGAATTTTATGTATTGGATATGTTGACTTGACTTGACTTTAGAACGATAATGTTTTAATTTTAAAATTTTATTTATAAAAATTATTTTGAAAAGTTAAATAATATTTTAAACATATGAAAATTATAAGTTGTTAAATTTGTATAATACTTATTAAATTAAATATTTTAAATAAATTGATAATCTAAAATTAAGCAATACCCTTCGGATTTGAGAGGTAAAAGAACAAAATTGAGCTTAGTTGGCAACTGTTCATTGCAAAGTTTTAATAATGGCTGTCCTGCAGGGAAGACATCTAGTCAAGTCTATCATTATGTTCTTGTTCTGTAAAAAGTCTCTTTTCGAATGACTTAGACACAGTGGTTTTCAGATGTTAGCCTTTAATGAACTAGCTTTGTACACTAATTACTCATCTTTCTTCTTAATTAATTTGACTTTACCTTTTTTTAAGATCAGTAGGATTTATAATTATTATCTCCGTATACTTTTTTTTTTTTTGGAGTAATATTATCTCCGTATACATACCAGCTAATTCGTGAAGTTTGTATAATAATTTATAAATTATATATTTTAGATGAATAATTTACTAAATTAATAATTTAGAGTCAAACAATGAAATTAATTTTAAGTGTTATTTATAAGTTTTAATGTATCTTTATTTTTTAAGAGTTCTTTTACCACCTCTTAAACTCTTCAATTTGTTGAATTAAAATTTTCTTAAGAAAACTAATTTTATTTTTCGATTCAAGCAAAGGTGAAAAATAACAAAAATTGTGAATGCCAAAAGTGAAAATTTTTATTGAATCTTAAGATTATTTCTCTTAATTTCATTGTTTAATTAAACATAAATCTTGTAATTTTTAAATAGTTAATTATAAAAATATCAAATTTTACTCAATTTTGTACTATTAGCTCAAACTTTAAAAAATGGGACTAAAATACTCTAACTTTCAATTTGTTGCAAAAATAGTTAGATGTTAAGGTTCTCGTTAACTTTGCTAACATGATAAACCATGCCAAATTTTTTTACATGCCATGTGTCCTTATTTTTTCTAACTCATTTCTTTAAAATCAATTAAATAAAAAAAGAAAATTTAAAATCTAACTAGTTTTGCCTATTTTCTTTTGTTCTTGACAGTACCAAACTCTCCCGCATAGTTTCCATTGTGTGTGGAGTGTTTGTCTTTGGAGCGTCTCTGAAGTGTTGTTGTTGTCTCTTGCAATTAAAAGTGTCTCTGTCCCCTGCAATTGATAGTGTCACTGTCGCACATTTTTGAGAGGTAAGTTCTTTTAACCCTAAGTTATCTATTTGACAAATAATTTAGTATTGTTTTAGTTGTTTGATCTTCCGCAAATATTCCCATTCTTCTATTCAATTTCAAGCAGCTCCAATTCTTTCCAATAACCTATTTTGCTTCCTTCCTATCGAAGCGTCAACAGTAAAGGTAGAGCCAGAAGATCATCTTCTTTCTAATAATTCAGTGTTTAGTTGTTGAATTTGGTTATTTATGTCGCTTGCTTCTGAATCATTTTTTCGTTCTTTTTGTTCTTAAAGAAATGCCCTCTTCAATTGATTGAATTTACTTAATTATGTATTCTGTTGTTGAATTTGATTATGTGTTTATATTTTTCTTTTGATCAGTTATGTTGTTGAATTTGGTTAATTAGGTGTTGATTTATTGTGCTTATTATTTTCCAAAATTATATATTTTTGAATTCTTAAATCTTTGCAATGTAACTCTCCTTGTATACATATAAAGGCATCATAAACCTTTGCAATATAACTCTTCCTCTTGTTGACTGGTTACAAATTGTTGAATAGATCATTCAAATGCACTTTTCATAGGAAGATGATGAAATGGTCTTCCAAGTCTCCCTTCATAATCTGGTTTATGGAATATAGAAAGAATGTAACAACAGGATATTCTCAAATTAGGATGTAGGTTTTTATTTATAGAATTAAACAAGATTGAAATTTATCGTCAGTAGATATTGGAGACTATCTTTCATCTCCAGACAATGCTAGAACCTTTACGTTCTAGGCAATGTAAGCAAACTTGAATATTTTAGCTTGTGAGTTAGTTTGTGGGATTACATTTAGTTCTTAATTGATTTTCTAAGTACATCTAGTTTCCATTATATATAACTTTATGATTTACCCATTTTAAAAATGTTTTATGACTTTTTTCAATGATAGTTACTAATTCATTTTCTTAAAAAATAATGATTATATTATTCTCACTGCTCGAGGCAGGCCTTTAATTTTCCTTACTAGTGCTTCCGCTTGAGTTTCTATGAGTAGTTTATGTGTCTTTTACCTACTTGATTTCTAATAGTAGTTATTCATCATAATATCCTCATTTAGCTATGGGGTGGCTTTGAAGTTTTATCATTTTACCTGTAGTAGGTGAATTAAAGAGTTAAGATGACAGAGATTTCAACTACTCATCTATTAAATTGTATATTTTGTTACCTACATATTAAATTATGGAAATTTGTTATTCTCTATATCAAATTCTGTAACTTGTTTTAATTTAATCTTCTTTTTGCTTCACACATTAAGGACTTATTTTATAAATAAGTTGTGGTAGTAAAATCCTTAGAAAGAGCATTTTATGGGTTTAGCTTGATGAGGTGCTTACAATTTTGATTTGTTGGAAATTAATATTAAAATTCTTTGTAATGCATATGTTGGTAAATTTTAAGTTTCATTATGGTAGTATTGGAAAGAAATGAAAACAACAATTATATTGGAGGCAAAATCAAATGGAAGAAGGATATTGGTATTGATGAACTTAGTATGTTACTACTAAAAGAAGTATCCGAAGATAAAGGGCATAGAGTTTTATCTATGTTATACAAATTTCCAAAAAGAGTCAATGAGATATTTGAAAGAGTTGAATTTACAACATGATAAGGACATACTATCAATGCTTCAGTGCAAGGAAGAATTGAAGAACTACAATGTTGAAATCTATTATAAGCATGGTTATGATAATCCTACAAGAGATGGTGAAGGAATTGATTCTGATATCGACAATGAAGAGGGGTTATTCCAAGCTCAAGTGGAACAAGATGATAAAGATTTTGTTATTATGGAGATGACCGAATCTGAAAATGATATAGGTGAGGATGAAATTTATGCAATTGATGATGAATAATATGTTATTGCAAAAGCTAATGAGAAGGAATATGAGAAGAAGGTAGATAGTGGGTTTGAATAAGACGTTGTTGGATGAGGTTGGAAGCAATGGAAATGTAGTACTAAAGAGTGAAATTATTCAACAATTCACAAAAAGAAGCAGAAAGTTTAAAGGGTCGATGTAGTGAGTATGGGGACAGTGATAACAAATTTCAATCACCAATATGTAGTGATGATTGTGGGTGTGAGGCCTCTAACAGAAGGGAGAAATATGTTGTTTTTAATCTAAAAGTGGACTGAAGTTGACATCAAGTTTAAAGATAAGGTTCAATATAAGGAGTTTTTCTTTGCTTCTGCTAAATTGTTGAAACAACAATAAATCACATTCTTAAATCCGTTAACAACGGCTTTACACTCTGCCCATGTCAACTATATGCTAGGTGTGGATGCAATAAAGGCCACATATATTTTACTTCCAACCATTTTTTCAGTAATATACAAGATGGTCAAGTATGATTAACATATTTTCATACAACCACTACATTTTGATCGAGCTACAGTAGAAAAATTTAAACTCGATCTAACTATATGTGTGTGTGTGTGTGTGTGTGTGTGTGTGTTTGTATCTTCCGATTGAATTCAAGCAAAAAGATTTAGAACTCAAACCAATAAACAAGATCAAGCTTTTTGGTTATGTCGAGAACTTTTTACTTATAAAGTTGTTCTTTCCTTACTGAAGTTGGATATCATCTTTTATTGAATTGAACCATGTCTTGTAATCAATAAAATGTTTAAAATTTATACGTTAGGCCCTATTAACAGTGTGAGGTGTTCTTATTTTCTTAATTGTCAATTGTACATAATTTATTAAGAAATGAATTTCTAAACTACATGGATCATGCACCAGGATATCTACTAGAAAGGAATATTATTTCAATTAATATGATATCAGCTCTATATACTGTACCACCCCGTTCCACACTTTCTCCCTTATAGACTTCTATACACATAAATTGCTTCACTAATATGCTAAAGAAAAGAGTCATAAGTCTTCCTAATCAACATTAATATAAGATTAGTCTTTTATTAGACTTTAATCAATAGTTGTTCTTGCCAACATCGACTTTCTTGTCTATTTTTTAAATATGATGAACCATCAACATAAATATAGTTGAAATTCATCAAATCTAAGTCAATGTTTCAACTCCATGTGTTGGGAATGATAATGATGAATGATCTAACTAGGAAGGAAAATGTGATAATTTCCTTGTTTCTTTATCAACATGCCACAAGAATGAGAATATCAATGAATGATCAAACAACCCAGCTCAAAAACACTAAATTATTTCTCAAACACATTAGCCTAGGGTTAGATGAACTCACCTCCCAAAAATGTGCTATAACGGCACTCCCAATTGCAAGAGACATCAACACTCCATAGACACTCCCAATCGCAGGAGACAGACACACTTCGAAGACATGCCCAACTTTAAGACAACAACGACCCTCCATAGACACTCTAGACATAACAATACTCCACACACAATGCAAACTATATAGGAGAGTTTTATGTCGTTAAGAACAAAAGAAAACAGGTGTAAATGGGGATAAGTTTTATTTAAAATTTAAAATTTAAAATTTAATTGATTTTTAAATAAACGAGTTGGAAAAAATAAGAACATGTATCAGACACTTGGCATGTAAAAAAATATATTGTAATTTGTCATGTCAGCGACATTAATAAAAAACTTAACATTTGGCTATTTTTGCAACAAATTGAAAGTTGAGGTATTATCGTCATTTTTTAAAATTTGGCTATTATTTCGAAATTAAATAAAGTTTGATATTTTTATAATAAATCTTTTTAAAAATTAATTTAAGGAGATTGTGAGTTACATGATCCAAAATGGCCAAAATACTGGTTTAAAAAAAGATTGTCTATGGTCCCTAACTATTGAAAATGTAAAAAAAGAAACCATGAGTTGACTGCATGATTACTGTTGCATTGGTCATTTCCTCCAAACATCTTTGAATGATAAAAAGAAAATTTATTGTAAGAATACTTGGTAATGGATTCATATGCTTCACAAGTTGTTGTAAATTAGATTATAATAACTGGTTTTACACTCAATCCTTAATACAATTAATGTCTTTATGAGATGGTTTAATTGGTGGGTAAACTTTTAAAGGACTTTTTAATTCAAACAATTATATCTAAGTTCAATTTACTTAAGTTTTAGAAAAGTAGTTGATCAAAAGAAATAAAAATTATAGTTGATATTTAATTTAAATTTGATTCAATCCAAAATTAATATGCAAAGTTCAATTTTTTTATTCAAAAAGTTATAAAGTTTGAATATAATATAAATACAATTCACTTAAAATTTAAAAAATAATTGTGAGTAATAAAATTGAGATTTGTAAATATTAGTTTACATTTTAAATCCAAAACGAATAAATAAAAGTAGAATTGATGGGATTTTGAGTTAGTTTTATAATTAAATTTAATAATATTTTGAATTTTGAATTTAGGATGTTCTACCTGATTCAAAGTTTGACTTCGAAAAAATATAAATTTTATTCAAATTCATACTTAAATAAAATAATTTAAATTCAATCTAGATTCATACCTAATTCAAACTTATTTAAAAATTATCGAATTAGCTTTAAAGCTCAAATGCTAATAAACACTAATTAGTTTGAACGTAATACTCAATAAAATAATTAAGCAGTTAAATAATTATTTTAGAATAATGTATGAGTCATTGATCGTATTCTAAATTTGCCAAGTTAGATTAATGTAAAACATGCATGTTAACAATTTGTTAAGCTTGAGTATTCAGCAAGAGCTAGTACATAAATAAAGCAAGAAGATATACATATATATTTGTTTTTTGGTATAGTGGGCGTGGAACTGACTGCACAATCTGGCAGACAAATCACTATATACAAAGACAAGAGAAGAAAACATGCGCGTGAGCATAAAATCCGTTTCCTGTTCTTGTCTGATGAAAGATTTGATTTCCAATTTGATTTACTCTTTTTTTTAATTTCATATATATTTCTGGGAAGATGAAGAAAACCATTTATGTATGTATATTTACACACAAAATCATCATCATCATCTTATTCACTTAATTATGGCTACAATCATGATTCTTGGTTGCCTCACCCGCATGCCCTTTCCTCTCTCCTTCTTCACTCACTATCTTCCCCAACCCCACTCTTCTTCTTCTTCTTCTGCTTCTTCTTCTTCTTCGTACCTATAAATCTCCAGCCAGTTCATTACATACATACATAACATACCCTTCTCTCTCAAAGTGTCTATATCTCTCTCTAGTCTAGTTGTTGTTTTGATATATCAGCTTTCTTTGTTTCTCTGGCAATGGCTGTGTCTGGATTTGAAGGTTTTGAGAAAAGACTGGAGCTTCATTTCTTTGGCGATGACCCTGTAATGGATAACCTCGGACTTAGGGTTCTGGACTTGAAGTCGCTTGTCCATGTGTTGGATGCTGTGCAATGCACTATTGTTTCTGCTGTCGGGAACCGGTTCTTCGATGCCTACGTGTTGTCGGAGTCGAGCTTGTTCGTGTACCCTACCAAGATCATCATCAAAACATGCGGGACCACTCAGCTCCTCAAGTCAATCCGTCCGCTTCTCAACTATTCCTCCATTCTTGGACTCAGTTTGTGCTCTTGTAGATACACCAGAGGCAGCTTTATCTTCCCCGAAGCGCAGCCATTTCCACACACAAGCTTCGAGGAAGAAGTTGTCTTTATCGAGCAGAACATCCCTTCTAATCTCTGTCACAAGAAAGCCTCCGTCATGCCCTCCAAGATGACCTCTCATTCGTGGCATGTCTTCACCGCCACCGATCAAGCTCACTTGCCAACACCTTTCGACCACCACGAGTACACCATCGAAGTGTGCATGACGGAGCTCGACCCTGTTCTGGCCCGCAAGTTCTTCCAACCTCCAGGGGGTGGCAACAACGGCGACATAGCCGGAAAAGAGATGACCAAGCTTACCGGTATCTGTGACATCAATCCAAAGGCTATAATATGCGATTTTGCGTTCGACCCTTGTGGATACTCCATGAATGGGATTGACAATGATCGTTACTCCACCATTCATGTCACCCCAGAAGACGGTTTCAGCTACGCCAGTTTTGAGTGTAATGGGTCCATCTTCGACGATGACGATAATGTCGCCGAGGTTCTAAGAAAGGTGGTCAAGGTTTTCCGACCGGGAACTGTCTCCGTCTCAACAACATGCACTAGCAATGAATTATGTGCACGTGTAGCACGTGCCCTCGAGCCTCTGGGATTAAAATGTCGTAGTTTCTCCGTCGGCGAGTTTCCGGCAGCCGGAAAGGTTGTATACCAAACGTTCACCGGCCGCCGGAAGTAAGGTCGGAGAAGAAAAACAGAACACAATGGTGGTAGATAAATTGGGTCGGGGAAATTACTTAAGAGTTAATTAGGGGTTTAGAGTCTTTTAGTTGGAAATAGTTCTAGGTGGTGATGACGTGGAAATATGTGATTGGTTCAAGAAGTGATGAATATGGGGTTGACTTGTGTAGAAAAATTAAAAAAAAAGAAGTGGAGGGGAGAGGATGAGGGGTAGGGGATGACGTGGAAGCATAAAAAAGAGGGAGTCCATCAATGATAATGCACCCCACTTAGGCTTGTCACGCCTAAGATTTTTGAGGTGATATAGTGGGGAGAGAGTTAAAAAAAAAAAAACTCATGTTTTTTAAGGTTTATATTGAATTTAATTTTATCTTTTTTCCCAAATTTTGATTTAATCACTAATGATCCATCGTGTTATTATTGATGACTTGACTTAATTTGATTTGTCAATAGTTGGTTTTTGGAAGTTTATTAATTTAATTACTCATTTAAAATAATTAATTTTTCATGAAATTTAAATTTATCAAATTATAAATATTGATTAAACATGTTTGGTGGATGCTGATAAAGTTAGAGTATTTATGAGAAATAAATTAATTAAAAAAATTAAATCATATAAATTGAATACTATTATTACTGCCCGAATAATTAGATATTCAATCCGTAATCACAACTATCAATTGTAAAAGCAGAGCTCTACCAATTGAGCTATATCCCTCTAACCAAGTGGAGCATGCGTGAAGGAGTCGCATGTGTCTATTCTTTTCTTTGATGCAGTGATCGGTGAAGCTTCAAACTATCTTTCTGTTCAAGAATCTTTCTGTTCAAGTGCAAGTAGTTCGTAACTTCACAAACACAAACAACAATAACATACAATATAAATCTCACTGATATATAGAGTCTGGAGTCATTACTTCATAAATATGTCTTCAAATATTTTAATTTTAAAATAATATTATTTAAAAAAGAGATTTAAACTATTAAAATAAAATTTGAACTAATATTCTAATTTTAAAATTAATTAATTAATTATGAAAAGAATTGAAGCTAATTTATGGAGCTTATGGCGTAGAAATCACCACAACACCACATGATGTAATCTAACAGCTCCTTGTCCCCTATTTATATAATCAATCACCAGAAGCTTAACACGTGACCGTAGTTTTTAACTTTTAAGCTCTAAAAAAAGACCCCATTTTCGGTACCTTTTATCACTACTAATCACTTGTCTCCTCCCCGAATCATTTGCCTTATAATAACAATAAGTAACTATACATACTTTTACAATACAATACCTCATCATGGTTGAATTTAATTTAATTTAAAATTAATTTTAATTTTAATATTTTAAATTAAATTCATAAATTATTTTAAAAATTAAGACTCAAAATTTAACCTTCATTCCTAGTCCTGCTCAATGCAACACATGTTAAGAAAGGGCTCTTGCTAAGGCAGCTTGTGATTTGACGATGAAACGTAAGATATTAGTTAGGCATGTCAGCCCGTCGATTCTTTTTTTTTTATTTTTAACAAAACGGTGTTGTTTTGTCAAAAAAGACGCCGTTTTGGTCGTGGGAGGCGGGCCACAGGCTAGGCCAGGCAAGTCGGCTACTAACTCGTGACCCGGCCCACGACCCAGCCAATCCGGGCCAAGCCGAGCCAGGCCAAAGTTACCAAACCTAATATTAGTTGAACTTTCAGGGTACTATTCCTTGTTTTTACCAGCAGATGCCCTCGGTGTTACTTTTCTTTGAGGCTATCCTAATAGTCAATTATTGCTCCACTTTGTTAAAAAAAAAAGTAACAATCATTTTAATTTTATATAGTAATTCCAAAATGTGGGCTGAACTATCTTGAAGTGGGCTTTTAGTATTGTTAGATTTTTGCTAAAGGGCCTTGCGAGTTAGCCTCTCATACATAAAACCAAATGGTATGGTGGTGACCCTTAGTTCATCCTAAACTTTACGTTATTATTAAGAATGGTCATGAAAGAGGTCGAATTCAATTTTTTTAAATTTTAATCTGATAAAAAAAATTTAATAAGTTCAATCCGGATTTCAAATTTTATTAAACTAAATTTACCGAATTGTAGCAAATTTAAATTTCTTTGCACATTGCGATATTTCTATTTTACCATATGATTTAATTTGATCTAAGGTAAGTTGAAACGGACCGGCCCATTGCAATGCATAAATAAATGCGAAGTGTTCAACAACCATAAATACTTAGCAGATTTTTCATTGAATACCACCTTTCATCTCCGTCTCTTTTGTTAATAGTTTGTTGACCCCCAAGAACACATAGCTTTACAAGAAGAATACTATCGACAAGTCCACGATAACAATGAGGTGAAAATCTTGCTCATATGTAAAATTTGAAAAAATTGAATAGTATGTAGCCTTATTCTTAAATAGGAGAAAGACTACTTCGGATAAATCCACATAAAAAATATATATTAAAATAATATAATTAAAAGAAAAATAAATATCTCTTTATTAAAAGGGAAAAGATTAGATAGTGTAAATTTTTAAGAGGGAGACCTTAAGAATTGATGCCCAAATAGAGATGAATGACTTTTTTCTCAGCTAGCATACTTGGAATTTATACTACAGTTAATTTTTGTTTATGTTTGATCTTTGATGGATGATCTATTCTATAATTCACTTGAATAATATATAGGCTGAAAACTCGTGATGCAGCTCCGTTGACGTTTATTAGTAAAATATTCTATGAGTCTAGGAGTTTTAACGAGAATAGTCTTTCTCGATTCACTAGTGTAAACAATATCAAGTACTTTAGTTATGTTATCTTCATGTGTCCTCTGTTCAGAAGTAGCCCATGTGGTATCAATAATATAAAAATAAAGAACACAATTAATATATAGCAATGTAAAGGGTAAAGAACACCATATAAACTTAAATTGAGAAGTAGGTAATTATCAGTTGGTGATCACGTAGGTTGTAGTGCCAAGTGGCAACATTGGAAGCCTCTCGTAATCTTACAAGTGGCTTATTAAAGTGTTAATGGTCATCAATTACCCTCCACCAACTCGATTAATATAGGGTTTCCTTAGTCATTAACTAATGTGAGTGATGATGATTTCTTTTAACCTTTTTTTTTATACCTAAAAGTAGTTTCTTAATTCCAATTAAATTAAGTAGATTTGAGTTTGTTTTTAAGGATTAATTGTAATGCATAATTTAATATATTTCAAAATTTAAATTTATTAAGTAATAAAATGTATACGTGATATAAATATACTTCATAACAATGTGGTATTGAGATCATATTAACAAAAAATTTAATGTTGAATTATTTTTGCTAAAGATAGAAAATTGAAGTATTTTAAGGCCAATTTTTAAAATTTAAGCTAGTATATAAAATTGAATAAAGTTTTAAATTTTTTATAATTAATTATATTTTTAATATGTGGTAGTGCTAATTATATGAAGAACAGAAAATAATTTATAAGATTACTCTTGCTTAATTCCAAAACTTTATCATATTAAGACTTTGAAATTATTCTCCATAAGTGCTAAGCATGTGATTTTTATTGGTTTTTATAAGAATGATGATGTATAAGTTAAGGCCTGATTGGAAGATTACTTTTAAAAAATTTAAGTGTTTTGAAATTATGAGTTTATTAAAAGATTGTTACATATTTTAGAAAGGCATTCAAATGCGAACTTTTTGTTTAAAAGTTGTTAATAATGAAAATATCAATTAGAGACGGTAAATCGAGTTATAGTTAATCTAAAATTAAGAATCATATACATTTTTTTATTTTGAAATTGAATCAAATACAAATTTAACTAAACAAAATGATATTATTTTAATTAATTATACTAATATAATATTATTTCAATCTTAATTTGATCCAATTAAATTATATCTGAATGACATACTTAAAAGAATGAGACGAGTCAAGCAACCTAAACTCAATTATTCAACTACGTATGTTACAATTCATAATATCATTCACTTGAAACAAACCCGAAAGATTAGATATGATAAATAATGACATCATTGTTAAATTATGCAGTTGGAAGAAGAATCTATAAAACCCTTTGCTTTTTTTTGTTTGGGTTCATCTATAATTGGTAGGTAGTGATTTAAGATTGTGTGATCAATATAGTTATTAGAAAAATAATCAAGTCTTAAAGGTTGTAGGACCAAAGAGTCATGTTTGGAATAGTTTTGGCATAATTTGGAAAAAGTACTCTTAGAATTTTGCTCCCCAGTCAAACTTTTTTTTTTCAATTAAGTATTTTGATTCCACTTACATGCATCTATTTAATAATTAAAATTTTTTAAAGGATTAATTATCTTACCAAATCTACATATAAAAATGTATCATAATATTATCTGCATAATAAAAACTTTTTTTTATCTGCGATATCTTTTTATGTTAAAAATTGTAACTTTTTTTAAAATGTATTACTAAAACTTTTAAATTTGATAATTTTATATCTAAGAAAATATCATAATTGTTTTGATATTAGTAGTTTGGTGTTTAAATTAAATTTAAGGTAAGAGTAATTCAATGATATGAATTTTTTTTATATATTTAACAATTATGAATATACTATTAAATTTAATACGTACAAATTTTGAAGAATATATATGTGTGTGTGGGAGTGTGAAAAGGTAGTAATTTTCATCAAATAAGTATAAAATTCTAAATTTTAGTTTTATAAGTTTATTTTCAAGAAATCAATAAATATGTGGCTGTTTGGTGTTGTGGGGTGTGCCCCAATTTGATATTCTCGTATTAAGTGAAAGCTTCCAACACATATTATGGACAAATTACATCATACAAAACCATCCTACCTAATACTTCATAGACATTGGCCTACAAGAGAAGTGTAATATATTATTTCAAGAAGGGCTATAAATATTCATTATAATATCTTTTTAATTATCAAATCTAGGTTCATAAAAAAATATATTTTTTAAGGAAAAATTTTAACTTGTTAAATAATTTATTTAAAGCATATAATTTATATGTTTTTGTTTATATTTAAAAATTTTATTTAATATATAATAAAAATAATTATAAAATTATAGTTGTAAAAAATGTGCAAGTACATTTATGTATAAAGCCCTATAATTATTAAGTTGGAATTGATAATTTTATCATGCATACAATATGTGTCATCCTCAACTACTTTCTTGTCCTCTTCTTTACTTATGAAAAAGAAAGGACAAAGGTACCTACTAGTCTTAGTTTTCCAAGACTTTTATGGGTTAAAAATAATTATATATATATATACATATGCATTTTTATTAGTTTTTTGTTAATTTTTAGGAAAATTAATCTAAATTAAATTAAATTTTATATTATGTATTAATTTAGTTAATTTTTAACGAAACTAGTAAAAAGTTTATGTGTTTATTCATTTGAAATATATTTTAAAAATATAAATCATAATCTTTTTGAAGAATTAAATAAATTGTATGTGTTTTTACCCTAAAAAGAGGTTTTGAACCTTTTGTGAGAAATGTTTTCAATTTCCTCACATGCTAATGTCAGATTTTTCCAAATTGAAATTAATAGTACGATTTGGGGTTATATCACTGTGCCATGATTCCGACTTTTGCTTCTTGTTCTTGGAGTACGTTATAGGGGTCTTATGACACTTCCGAGAAAAGATTCAATCTTTCTTTGTTGGGTTTCTTAATTTTGAATGCTTTTGGCGGAAAAGGCCTTTTTTGTGGTGTATGGCTCATGTAAATCATTGTTGCAGAATGAAATTCTCCTATAAAAGACTGAACTTTGATACATTTGGCTTCTAGGGTTTTATTTGCTTTCTCATTTCTGCTTCCCAATCATGGGTTTTCCTTGGAATTTTTATGTTATGGAATTTCTTTGTTGAATACGAAAGCAACCCACTTGGCTAATTCGACCGAAATTGTTGTCTCCCGGTGTTTTAGTCCGATTCTTTTGGGATTTTCTGGTCTGCACCCCGAAAGGTTCGGTTTTTATAGCCCTAGTTGCATGTGTCAAGAACATGGGTTGTGTTCATGGCAAGTGTTGCAGTCGCTATCCAACATCCTCAGATGGTGACTCAAAGGACAACGGGGAAGCTCCATACAGAAATAGCAAGCATATAATCTCACAGAGATCATTGGAAACTGTTCCTGTGCCTTCACATAACTTCATGTTGCAATACTCTGTTCTATCTCAGAGAGGTTATTACCCGGACTCGCCAGATAAGGAAAATCAGGATAGTTTCTGTATTAGAACGCAACTTCAAGGTAACCCAAATGTGCATTTTTTTGGTGTGTTTGATGGGCACGGTCAATTTGGTACCCAATGCTCGAATTTTGTCAAGGATAGACTAGTTGAAATACTGGGGAATGATCCCACGTTGTTGGATGACCCTGTTAAAGCATACAATTCTGCATTTCTGATGACAAACTATGAGTTGCACAATAGTGAGATTGATGATTCAATGAGTGGTACAACGGCAATAACTGTTCTTGTTATTGGAGATGCAATTTATGTAGCTAACGTGGGAGACTCGAGAGCAGTGATTGCTGTCAAGCAAGGTGATAAAATTGTAGCTGAGGATCTGTCCCAGGATCAAACCCCGTTTAGGAAAGATGAGTATGAGAGAGTGAAGCTTTGTGGGGCTAGAGTTCTGAGTGTTGATCAAGTGGAAGGACTTAAGGACCCGGATATACAGATGTGGGGAGATGAGGAGAGTCAGGGTGGGGACCCTCCGAGGTTGTGGGTGCAAAATGCAATGTATCCAGGGACTGCATTTACTAGGAGTGTAGGGGATAGTACAGCCGAAAGAATTGGAGTTGTTGCTGCTCCAGAGGTGTCCATGGTTCAACTCACGCCTAATCACTTGTTCTTCATTGTTGCAAGTGATGGAGTTTTTGAGTTCCTCTCAAGTCAAGTTGTTGTTGATATGGTATGCCATTGTGACCTTCACATGTTTCATATATGTTGGCATGTTGCTTTATCATCACTTGTTCATTCTAAAATATATGTTGATAGAACAATATCATCTATCCTTCCTGCTTTTGATATTAACAGAGAGTATATATGGAAATCAGTATGTGCCTGTATAGGTTTCTAAAAGTTCTGAATTATTCACTTCATTTCTGCATATTTTACTGGGCTCTTAAAATTTATCTTTCAACGGGTTAATTTACGAAGAGAATCTTTTAAAAATACCCTGCCTTGTCAATAGTTTTCAGATAGATTCTCTCTCATTCTGTGGTTTTCTGTTTGGCAGATATGCCTTCATATTATCAAATGGTCTTCGGAAGTGAAATGCTGGTAGCAATTTTGATAAGCTAACCTAATTTATCTTGTTAAATCTATCTGGTTACCAAAAGAGGTTACACCTCCTTTTTAATGTAACGATTAATTTAAAACATAGGAATTCGTTACTTAGAGATGTTAGAATCATCATTGATGAGCTTCCAGAGCAAAGAGGCCATGGATGTGGTATTGCACTTTGTACATATTCCTTGCCACTTTCCACCGATTTTACCACTGTCCTTTTGAATTGGTAATTAAGCTTTGGAATATACTTATTTGAATTTAAAAATTGATAGGCAAAGGAGAATAAATTTGAGAGTGGATGGAAATTCCATTGAGAAATGAGATTAAGAGTCAATGGATCTGTTAGATTTTGAGAACGAAAATTTTCTTGATTTTATTGAAAATCTCGCAGAGTAAGCATATCTCATCTTTTGCATCTTTGTCAACTCTGATTTTTCTTTTTCCTAATAACAAATTTACTGGATTTTTCGCAACACAGGTGGCAAGATATAAAGATCCTCGTGATGCATGTGCTGCTATTGCTGGAGAGTCATACAAACTGTGGCTAGAACATGAAAATCGGACTGATGATATTACGATGATTATTGTCCACATTAAAGACTTATGTGATGTAAGTAGGATTTAGATCTTCCAATGGCTACTGTTGTTGTCTTACTCTTGCTTTCTAGTGCTTTGTTTTGTCTTATTCTTCATTAGCTTGTTCACTGGTAGTGTTGTTACCTGTGAGAATTTGAGTTTAGTTGAGAAGCTAGATTTCTCATAAGAGCGAAATCCATTTTCTCATAATTGCATGATTTTGATTAATGCAGTCAGGTCCCGGTGCTGCTGACAGGATTACTGCTGGCAATAGTAATCCAGCAACTTCCAGGACAGAAAAAGGAACTTCTGACATGTCCTTTGCATCCGGATCAGAAATGTTTAGATCAATTAGAAGTGAGTTATCAGAAACGCCAGTTTCAGTGATTCGAAGCCCGGCCATTGTGGTTCCATCTCCTCATCAGAGGCCTTTGGAATTGGTTAGCCTGCATTCACTTAATTGACTGAGCTTTGCTTTTTCCTTTTCATTTACTTCTTTAGTCCAATCAAATGGCTCAACTGGAAGCTCCCTCAACTCCTCTTCTGCTTCTGCTGTTCGCATTTAAGCTTTTTTATTCTTTTGCAAGTCTTGATTATAATAACTGAACCATCTTCCTTGTATCAGGATGGGGGTTAATGCCCTTCTACTTTATCTGGAGGCAACGATTACAAGATTTATTTGCGCAAGGATGTCTATTCTCGATTTCTAACTTGTAACACTAACTACACGATGGCTTCAAGAGAACAGAATACTCCTTTCTGCTGTAAACCTTGGCCCAGCTAATCTGAATGTAAAGGACTTTGAATTGAAATTAGAATGATTTCTGGATGTTGCGAAAGGATGGTCCTGGTTTTTGTGAAAACATCTTCTCTTCATTTTTATGCTATTGTGAAAGCAGAAACTTCGTGAGGTATGCGGCTTTGCTCTTGACCCTACAATCTCAAATATTAGATCCGAGAAGATTAGAATAATTGTTTGCAGATTTAGTAATTGGTTTTCTTTGATCTACATATCTGATGAGTCTGGTAGTCTGGTTTTCTAATCCTTAATGTTTGAGCAAAGGATATGACTTTCTCATGCTCCTGTTCTTCTTTTCTCATAAAAATGAAGAATGCCCACATTGCTAATGATCCTCATGTCCTGGACTTTTGGAGCCTGAAGAATAGACGGTATTATCTTTGTTCATTACATTTCCTCTTCGTATGATGGATAATATCTCAAGGAGTTAGTTCCTGCCTGGGAGTGTTTCTGGGAAGTGTTGAACAGTGTTACTGCGTTAGTGTTTCCAAGTTAGGATTGGAGAAGCTGACAGGAATTGTATTTGCCATTGATCCATCCATTCCTGGATCTTCTTGTAGGTAACTTTATCTGGTAACTTGGCTTGATTCAGCTACATCTTTATAGCTACATGGTGGGGGGGAGTTAGATGAAGAGTTCAAAGAAAGAAAAAAACGGGTAAAATGTGGTTGTAAGACGTCATATCTTAAAATTATAATTGGTCCGTCGTCCTAAATTTCATTTTGAATCATCACAATCTTACTTGAATTCTGGTTATTAGTCAGTTTTAAAGATAAAGACTTCAACTTTTCTTAACAACATATATAATAATGTCAATTGACACTCATTCAAATAGTATTTACGTATATACTGGAGAACTCAAATAATACATTTTCAGTAGAATCGACTAAAATAAACATCAGACCGAACTAAATCTTTTCTTTACTCCTTCAAAGCTTTGATCTCATCGACATGTATCAATTTTATACATGGTCTAGTGTACAAAGACTGGCAAGCAGTATCAGGATATCAGTAATTTATACATTCCTTACTAATAAAACTGGTACATAACCCTTGAAGGCCTAACATAAACATAGAGAGTACAAAACTATTCCTACTTGTTAGAAATAAATAGAAAGCTTTTGCTGTATCGAGTTTTGCAATATATTACACTGCTCCAAAAGCTTGCTTAAGTTGTCAGCTTCATTGGTTGCCTTCCCAGAAACAGTGATTTCAGTACAAGTTGTGTTCAATGCCTCAGTTAAGCAATCAAATTTACCTGCCACAGCATAACAAGTTGGTGCAGAAGTCCTTTTATCCTCCTCCATGCCATTTGCATTAGCATAAACCTCAACATCCCCATTTGAGATAGTGCTCGGTACAGGTTGAAAAGCTTCTAAATCAAATTGAATCTTTTCTGTTACATGAGGGATGGTAATGCTTGCATTGACTACCTCATCCAAAGAAGGTTGACCTAAATATGATGTAGATGAACATCCTTCAAGCACTGAACTGTCTAGAATCGGCAAATTTGGTTCGACATGATATGACTTTAAAACATAGGCTGTAGAAAATGGTCCACTGGATAGGTTTGACAAACGCCAATTGAAAATCCGCCTAAAAATCAAAACCCACTTTGGCACTATATAGTAGGTAGTGTCACGGAGCTCAAGTCGAACACTTCTTTGGAGCATTAGATGTGCCTCAGTTTTTGCAAGTGGAAGTCCCATTATCCCGCTTGACTGAGTCAGATATGTGACCAAGCAGTCCTCTAGTTCTAATACTTGAGCTTCAATTTCATTGTCCAGATTGGGCCTTTTATGTAGGCATGACGTAGTATCAGCAAAAGTAGGGAGTTTACAGTTGTTTAACGCACATAAAAGTGGTTCAATGCTTGCAGATGAGCTCCATCCTATGTGTGGCAAGGACCAGTTCAACTCCATATGGTCTTGATAAAGATCATCTAACAAAGCGATCTCAGGACAAGGCCAACCAGTTGAATATGAATTGCCAGCAGCAGAGATTTCGTCCATGGACCAACTTAGGGCTTCATTGAAGGCTGAAACACAATGGTCTGGGCCAACTTCATAGACACTCATCTTTTCAAGGACATCCAGGGAAGGATTCAAGTGACTTAGAATCAGTTCACGGATCCTTATGCACTGAAGATCAGGTTGAAGGGGTGACTCACTCGCCAACCACTGTAGCCCTTCCCTTAATTTCTTGTCACTGAAGAATCTATCAGAGGATTCGATTTGACTGTCTTCAAGAAGAAAAACAATAGAAAAGCTGCTTACCCGTGATTGGTCAATGTAATGGAGGCCCAATTCTCTCACTATAATGGAGGAAGAATCAGAAATCTCCTTATAATATGAACCACTCAACACCAAAAGGGGTAAGGCAGAACCAGAAGGAATGGACATGATGAGGTTATAAAGCTGATTTCTCTGAAGATCCCATGGCATGGTTTCAGACACCAGGAACACAATTGCACTTGCTCCAGTGGCTGATTGATTGAGATTATCATATTTGACATCCTTAACCACTGACAAGCAGCAGGTAAGGTGATCATTAGATTGGTGAAGAATCTTTTTCCTCCATATTGATAGGCCAGGAGAGGATATTAGTAGATCATTATTGTCACCACAATCATCTTCTCTGGTTGGTATCAGCTTTGAAGACAACCATGTGGCTGCAGGCCCATGCAGAGCCCCATTCGTCTGCCCCACTTCCTCTTCTTTTAGGGAATTGACTTGAGTAAAGAGAATAAGTTTCCAGCATAGACATCTAGCATCAGGGTTTCTTCTGCCAAGTATATCCACGACCGCATCTGAGACATTTAGCCTTGACCATGACCTTTCATGCTTCTCATATCTTTCCCTCATTGCAGAATCAATATCAAACTTGCCTGGGGTCCTTAAATGCTGCAGTGAAACAGAAAAGGGATCAAAAGTTAGTCTTTGCTAGGGGCTAAAACGAATTAGTAGAAATAATTGACAGATAATCTTTACCAAGTAATGACTAAATGAAAACAGTAGTAGAAAAGCAGACTTGGAATGAAAACTGATTTGTCCAATTGAAAAGCTTACATCTATGGTCTGTTGGATTGGTGGTCCTAGGGATAATGTACTCAGTGCAGCACTGGCAGCTATCCGCCTTTGCTCATGTAATTGCCTTCTTTTTGAAGAATGCCGCCTCCATAACCTAATAGAAAAGTTGTGAGTAAAGAATAGATAACAACCTGCGGCTAAATAACCAGAAAAGTCAACAAACCTTATGATCAACTTGAGTTTTGCCCGAGCAACTTCTTCATTTTGAAGATTTTCCATCTCATCTCTTAAATTTTCTTGACGAACATTCGAAGTACTATCATCTTTCAAGTTAATAGTAATATGTGAGTTCAAGTTCTCCATAAGGTGCCCACTAGGGATTCTCCCTAGCAAAGCTGATTTATCATCTTTCGAGTTAATAGTAATCTGAGAGTTCAAGTTCTCCATAAGGTGCCCACTTGGGATTCTCCCTAGCAAAGCTGATCTAGAAACTAGTGTCATACTTGGTTTCTCTGGCAAACTTGATGTAGACACTTGTGGCATAGTTGGCCTCTCTTGCAAACGTGGTGTAAATACTTGTGTCTCACTTTCTGTACCAGAGAGCATCTTTCTCTTGGTAGTTATTTTTGTTGGAATGTCATGGGTTTGTTGCTCCAAATCTCTATGTGCAACTGGCTGGGATTTGGAGGAACTGTGAACTGAAGAGAAATGCCAAGGAGAACTGTTCACAATTTGGTGTTCATCTTCGTCTTGTCTCTGTTGGTCATGTATGGATCTTTGAACTATTGGTTGCACGCTTACATTTGGAGTTGAGATGGCTTCAAAGTCAGGCATTTCTTGATCAATTTCATGTACAGGGCTCTTTCCATTCACCTCAGAAGAAGGGGCAATTTTTCCCTCAGGCCTGTGGATTTTAGGCAGCTGAATCTCTTTGGTTGATCTGGCAGGTAAAGGTACGACCTGAGGTGTTGGGAAGACATCCTCAACTATCCTTTTAGATCTTTTCAACTGAACAAGTTTTGAACAATTTGTAGGGTAATCCTTCTCACTGTTGACAATCTGGCCCTCCTTAACCATATATGGCTCTTCAAATTCCTTGATTGAAAAGCCATGGTAGTCTAAGAGGCTTTCTACGTCTTCTTCCTGATTTGTGTTTGCAAACAAATGTAAGAAAATGTTGGAAAATTCTTGTCCCAAGTAACTAAACATTTTCCTTAAAAACACAGACAACTATACCTCCATTGCAATCCATTTCGCAAAATGGGCAACAGGAAGACCTTGATTATTTTGCAGACCAGCATGCAAAGAAGAAAGAGCCTGTGTGCGTAACTGATGAAAAGAACATCACAGAATAGGCAACATCACCGTTTGAATCTTGTTCAAGTAGCATTATAAATCAAACCACCAACGAAAGTTGGACATACCTTTGCAAAGTGAGCATGCATTAAACATGCTTGTAGATAACTTGCCTTCCTTGCAAGCCGGAAGAAGGATATAAAATTACCTGTTCTGCAAGCCCTGGTAGAGCCAGCCATTTCACTTGTCAGGCCAAGTTTAAAACTTCAAGTGATAATACATTACATTAAAGTGTCTACCTTGCTACATCACGGGCAAACAGAATCTCTGGTGTTTGTCTTATCTCCGGTGTCATCTTAGCAAGATCAAGTGAGAGCTCTGCAGGTTCAACCTAGCAGAAATTGCTAATTTACATTGACAGAATGGAGTGAAAGAAATATAAGCTACATGCAGATCGCTCACTTTATATCCAGGATGCTTGTCTAGTTTGAGAAGTGCATAGTATCCTCGAAATTCTTTTTCTGTTTGCACATTAATTCCTTTCTTCCTGTGGTCATCATACATCTGAAACAGTTCAACCGAAGTTTTATTCATCTGTTCAATGTTCAGGTGAGCGTCAAATCCTTCTGAAAAACCCTCTCCTTTTGTGTATTCACAGAGCTCGTGCATGGCTATGATATGAAGCCTAATCTGGCATCCACAGGAACCAATACCACCATTTAGTCTTAAATGCAATACGCTAAACTTTAGACAACATATCAAGCTAATTCATAGCATCCAACACACAAGTCTAACTTAAGCACATATAATGATGGACCTAAAAAGTTATCAATAGTTTAAAGTAACGAGTATGAGTTCCAAGTTGTCAGGAAACTAAGTTGAGCTATTGCTGGTTGCAAAAAGCAATGCACAAGAGATCCAAATGTACACTCTCAAAAAGACAACACTCAAACAAACAGATCTGATAAGCACTGAGGAAGGTTTACTAGACTGGACATGCTAATGTTGACTGTCAAGCACAACAGAACAACAATCCTTGGGCAAGGAGTCATCAACACTGTAAAGTAGATGATATCTCACTTAGGTAAAATGTCATTAACGGGACACAACGCACATGCAAGTAGAAATATGAAGAAGCCTCCTACCAATCTCCAACCAAGCACAATAATTCAATAACTAAATGATGCTATAGGACCAAAGCAACATATATGATTAATGCTTGAAAGAAACAATGCAATAAACACAAACCATTTGCTCCAACATAGTTATTGCCTCCAGGTTGAAAATGTGCTGCATCCTCAAGTCCATTCTGACTGCTCTCATCCTATCCCATAAGAAGTTGTACAGGGAAAGAAACTTGTCATCATAAGGTTGATCTAGCAAATTGAGCAGATAATCAATAGTCTTCTGTAGGATTGGCATTGGACGTATAAGGTTTGCTTCTCTCTCTGCTGTCCTATTATACTGAGATGCATAGGAAAGAAAGAATTTTGTTATGCCTTTTAATGAATTCCAATAAAACAGACAACAATCATCTCATAAGTTGGAATGATTAGGCCACCTAAAACAGTACCTTCTTAACAGCAAGAGACTTATCAGTTTGATTTCTATCTCCATCAACACGTTCAAAATGATCAAGATCACCTTTTCTTTCTCTTTCCAGCCTTTCCGATTCTGAAAAATGAAGGAAAATTCTACATCAAATAAGGAATTGCAATCTTTTCTACATTTCTAGGCAAAGCAGTGACATCATTTCAATGGAAATTATAACAGACTGGACAAATCTGAAGGATAAGGTATGTCTCCAATTCTTTCGTACTCAGGGAAATGGTCACCAAGAAATGAAGCCTAACATCTATCTACATTCACTTGAAGTCAAGTTGCAACAAAATGACTCTTATATTAAGCAGTTTAGAGAAATACCAGGACACATGTCCGGACACAACCCAATGATAATATTAGGTGTTTCATGGACATCAGCATCAGACAAATTAAAGTCACTTGTGGAAACCCCTGCTGGTTCTGCGGGGCGATACCCATTGTAATTTTGAATTTTCACCATAGACTGCTCACGCCTGCTTGTAGAAGCTATGGGGTCTTCGATATCTGCACCAATTTCAAAATCTTCACTAAGCTCTTTCTTGAAGCGTGCCAACCTCTTTGCCTTGGCTTCTGTATCTCTGCAATGGGTTAATCAAATTAGTGACAAATACACAATACATGTTAGTTCTAGGAATCAACAACGTGCACCAAAATGGTTTACCGATCACTGCCGTCTTGAATCGAGTTAGAAGCCATCTGAAAACCTTTATCAGTGATAGATGGTGGAGATCTTGTTCTTTTTGCAACAGTTAGGCCAGTAGTCCTGGTAGAAACAGCTTCAGAAGCATTGTCTTTTGCAGAGGTTGGAAGCCTCTGAGGAATTTGAGAATGATAGGCACTGCTAGGAGCATTGGAGGCAATATGAGACCTAGTAGATGCTGAGGACCTGGAAAATAAAAGCAGAGACGGTTCATTTATTCATAAAGAAGTGAAAATATAACTCATGGTAAGTTACTGCTACAGCTACTTTGCGTTTGACCATGAAAGAGCTAGTTAGAGCGAAATGAGTTTTTTTATTTAAAAAATATGCTAATACGTCTTCCAATTACCTTATAGATTTTTGGGAAGATTGAGCATCCTCCAAAAGAGTTTCATTGACAAGTGGAATAGGTCGTGACCTAGTCCACTTTTGGGCATGAGCATCTCCAAATTCATTCCTATAACCTTTTCCGGAATGAAAAAACTCTCTAGGTTCACGATCTGGCAAATTGAGGGAAGTTCCCACCATCTTTGTTCGATTTTCCAGGGCACTTGAAAGAGCAGGCCTGTGTGAAAACAAGAAGATTACCACAACAAGATCATTGGAGAAGAGATTGCAGGAATGAAAATGATATCACAAAGGCTGGTTTCTCAAAATTAGATGCAAAATGAACTACAGAATATATAACCATTTTGGATATTGGTGATCAATTAATCACACAGATCAAAAACTTAGCAGATAATAAAGACAAAAGGTACATTTACCCTCTCACAAACCCGTATGCATTTATAAGTACGACAATAGGGACTGAATGAAAGAGTTGAACTTCAAACCCACCATTCCTCTTCATCAAGAACAGCATGCCCACGCTCAACCATATTAGGGTCCTCAGAAATAAAAGAAGGTGGTCTCGGTTTTGAAAAAACGGAGTGCTTTCCATATTCAACAAGAAATGACGATGGGCTGCAAGATTAAGCAACAAACAGAAACCGCAAGTAAGAAAGATCAAATCAATATGTACCTATTCAAACAATAAATCTTCGTCTCAATCCTTGACTCAGCCATCCTAAAGTGCTAACAGTAACTTAGTATGAATGTGACAAATATAAAGATATGGCTCAAAGGTATAACGAACCATTTAGATACTGGATGTATAAGAAGGAAACAGTAAACTGCATCCCTTTTTACTGCACCCTTAGCACCAGAACATATGTCTTAAAGATTGAAATGTCAGGGACGGCCATACAGTTAGGAGTGATTCCTGGTATCTAAAAGGACAAATAAAAAAACAGTATTTTACCTTTGAACATAAGTTTGACCTGAATTACTTGACGTCTTTCCATTTAAAGAAATCAAAGGAGGTGATCTCACTCTTTGCTGGTCCTGGACTCTACCAATTTTAGCTGTTGCACTAGTTCCAGAATTGCAAGAAGCAACAAATGAAGCTGTGATAGAAGGTCTTGGATTTGCTTGCACATCATCTTTAAAGGGTCTCTTTGCATCATCCCAGTTTGAAGAAGATCCAACAGCTCTGCACATAAGGAATAAACTGTAAAGATGGTCGACCATGATACAATAAGACTATTTGCATTCAAAACTTAAGCTAGGCATACCTACGATAGTGAAATGTGGTAAAATGTAAGGCATGCTTTCGTTGTAGGCTGAAAATAAAAAATTCAAGAATAGGAAGAGTAAAGGAGTTAACCTCTGGGATCCAACAGGTTGGTAATAACTTGTTGCAGCAGGAAAGCTTCTTTCAAAACTCAAAGGAGCTGGCTCCACTCTTTCTTGAGCTTCAAGGTTCCTTTCATCCAAATAGGATCACTAGTTCTGTTAGACTGGGAGGGGGAAGTAACCAGCATTGCTTCGAAAACATTTTCACAGAGCTTCGAATTGCATCATGAGTATTATACCCGAAAAAAAAGGACTAGGGCTTTAAAAACTTCAGGTATCTTCTTACCTTGGAGTTTGATAACCTTGCTGGGGAACAGTAGGAAGACCAAAAGTTTGATGAGGTAAAAATGGCGACCTCACCCTCTGGGTAGCTGGAGATCCCCTAGAAGTCAAAGCCAATTGCATAACTTCTACAGAATTATCATTAAACTACGTGCATTTTCCAATCATATACAGATAAGATAATACAAAGTCAAAATTTAGGAAATCTGATTCTTTAAGGGAAAGAAAACGAAACCAAAACCGCAACCCTAAACGCCCCCACCCCCTCCCCCACTCCAAAAACAAAATAGAGAAAAGAGGAAAAAAAAAAAAGTTTCAATCTTTAGGTGAATGAATAAAGCAATCTATTAAGCATAATCAGGAAGAAAATAAAATCACGCCAAAAAAAAGGCACACAATTAGCATTAAATTTACATTACATTGAAAGATTTTTTTAAAAAAAAGGGAGGGAGAGGGGGGAGGGGGGGACTTATTCT
>JAOQMM010000173.1:31665861-31683213 GCA_027563515.1 Erythroxylum platyclados
TTATCAATATAAGATATATAAATTTCAAAAATGTTAAATATGATTGTATTAAACTAATATATTTAATTATATATTCTATAATCACTCTGTATAGGTGCAACGACAAGAAAATTTATTTAATGCTTTTTATTATATTTTTGTTATTTATAAAATAAAATGTAGATGTATAAATGATTGTTATTTTATATAAGAGAAATTTAAGTTTTTTTCAATTCAGTCTATAAATTTTTTTAAATTTATAATTCTGATTAGTATTCTAGTCACCGACCAGTACCAACCGATACTAAAGTTTAACACAAAACTTTCCTTTTTGGTATTATTTTAGCCGATCCAATAGGGTATTATAAATAATAACATAGACACTGTAAGCTCATGGCTATAGCCAATAGTAAAAAGGTCAAATTAATCGATTTTCATTAAAAAATCTTATTTATTTTTCTACAAAACCTTATCATTTTACCTACAACCAATCGCGAAAAGGGTTAAGCGAATTAATAAAAATCATATTTATTTTTCTAAAAACCTTATTAAATTAGTGAAAATGTATGTTACCTTATTTGATAAAATTATAGTTGTTATTCACATTTTTTAAGGTAATGTTAGGTTAAGTTAATGTTTTAATAGCTGACAATATCTTTGTTAGGTGCTGAAAGGATTTAGGCTTTTTTGAGTATGAACCCGTAAACAAAATTTTGAGTTTGAATATAAATTTGAGTTCAATTAAATTTATTAATTTCAGTTATTCTCTCATATTTTTTAAATTTATATTCGAATTTAATCAAATTTAAAAATTTAAACTTTAACTAAAATTTAATATAAACTCAATTTTTTTGCAACCTTTGTTCTTAGTTAATTACTTTGCAAATATTTTATAATAAGGATAACATATTCAAAAATATATAATCTTTTGAGATTTTTTTTAATTTAGTATAAAATTACTAAAATTTTTAATTTAGTGATAATCTTTTGAGATTTTTTCAATTTAATATCAAATTTTCTAAAATTTAGTGACTAATTTTTTAAAACTTGTATATATCAAGTTAAAAGTTTTATTTTCCTAATGGTGTCATATCCATTAAATATTATATAATTGCTTATCCATTAATCACATTAGCAAAAAAAAACATTTTCCCCTAATTTACACAAGTCTCAAAAAGTTAGTCACAAAATTAAGAACTTTAAAACGTTTGACATTAAATTAAAAATTAAAATAAAATACCTTCAAATACGTTTTCTCTTATAATAATATCTCATCACCTTTATAACATTGATGTTGAAACTAACGAGTAAATAGATAAAGATATGTCACAATCTATTTAACATCTAAAGATAGATAATAAGATAGTAATACTAATTCTATGAAAGTTGGTAAAGATATGTCACAATCTAATTAACTTCTAAAGTTATAAGGTAAGGTTTAACATTTTTTAATGGTATGGAAATTTTCTATAATAAGATATGACATAACATTGTTTCTAATAATGGGAGAAGAGAATAATTACCCTTAATTTAAACTAATTGATTAGGGATTGTAAGGCTCATTTATTTTTCAATATAGTACGTAACTCAATCAGGTTTGGATTGAATATTTTGAATCTATATTAAATTTGGGTTGAAATTTTTGAGAGCAAATTTGATTTAGATAATCTAAAGTTTGATCAAATTAGGGCAAGAACTTTATTGTTTTGATACAGTTTATACAATATGATATTATTTCGTTTTAGTTAATTCAAATCGAACCGTGTTGATCGTTTTAAGTTTAAATCTGATTCAAAATTTGATAAACCCAAATTCAATTCATAAACTCTTTATTGAACTAAACATATCCCATCTAACTTAATCGGGTTCAAAAACCTAAAATTCGATTAACTTAGATTCAAAATGATGTTATTTTCGTATAATTTATACATAATGATGTTTTTTTGTTCGAATAAGTCCACTCGAATCATTAGGCTAATCTTCTTAAACTTAAGTTTGGTTTAAAGTTCAATCAATTGAGCTTAACTTATTAATTTTAGATCCAATTGAGCAACTCAAACTAGCTTGATGGGACACGAGTATCTTAAAATCCAATTGAATCAAAGCCATAAGAATGTTGATTTGATATAATTTATACAAAATAATATCATTTTATTCAAATCAATTCGTAAAGCCAACTAGATCATCCCTTTTAAATCACTAGAGTAAAAAAATGAAACTAAATTAATTCATATTCAACTTGTTGATATGATACGATACCAATACTAGTCAATACAACAATAACACCAAGTAAAAATTCCGCTAAGATGCAAGGTTTTGGGAGGTTCAGTAGTACGCAGCCTTACGCCTAACTAGTAAAGATGTTGTTTTTAAATGACCCACATGAATAAAGAAACAAAGAAAAAAGAAAAAAAGAATTAAGATTAAAATATAAAAATAAAAATAATATTAATTATATTAATAATATGGAAAATGAAATCAAATAAAATAACTAGTAGATACAAATAATAGTAAAAATACAAAAAATAAATATGATACTAATAATAATAATAATAATAAGAATCATATTAACATTAATAATCATAAACAAAATAATTATAACAATCACTACCCAATATTAGTCGATATTAAGTACTATTTTGAATAATTTTTAAAATTACAAAATAATTTTTAAATTTTATAAAATTGCAATCGAAAGAGCTAGTACCAACTAATACTAGAGTTTGATACGGTATCAATTTTTTGTCAGTATGACCGGTATCAACCAATACCGTTTGGTATTCTAAATAATTACGATAGAATTTATAAGCTTGTGGCGATATTTAATAGTAGAAAGGTCAAATGAATTAATTTTCATTCAATAAAAATCATATTTGTTTTTCTAAAAAGCCTTATCATTTTAGCTACAATCAACCACAAAAAGGGTTATGTGAATTAATTTTGATTCAATAAAAAGTATATTTATTTTTCTAAAAACCTTACTAATTGAGTAAAAATGTATGTTAAAATTATTGTTGTTATTCACACTTTTTAAGGTAATGTTAGATTAAGTTATTGTTTTAATAGCCGACAATATCTTGGTTATGCGTGGATTAGATATGGGTTTCTTGATTTTGAATCCTCGAAAACAAAACTTGAGGTTAATTAAATTTATTAATTTTGAATGTTTCGTGTAATTTTTAAAAGTTTGATTCAAACTTAATCAAAATTAAATGTTTAAATTTGAACAAAATTTTGATATAAACTCAAAACTTTAAATAATTTAAAAATATTTTATAACATAGGTAACATATTTAAAAGTATTTAATCTTTTGAAAATTTTTAATTTTGTGATTAACTTTTAAAAACTTGTATAAATCAAGTCAAAAGATTATTTTTGCTAATGGTATCATGTCCATTAAATATTATATAAATGTTTGTCTATCGATCACATTAGTAAAAAAAACATTTTGCTATAATTTATACAAATCTCAAAAATATTGTCACAAAGTTTGACATTAAATTAATTTTTTAAATAAATACTTTTAAATATATTATCTCTTTATACTAATATATAATCACTTTTATAAAGTTGATGTAACATCTACAGATATATGGTAAGATAAGTAATACTAATTCTATGAAAGTTGGTAAAGATATGTCACATTCTAATTAACCTATGATGTTATAAGATATATTGTAGCATTTTTTAATGGTATGGGAATTTTCTATAATAGGATATGGCATAACATTGTTTTTGATGATGGGAAAAGAGAATAATCACCCTTGATTTAAACTAATTGATTAGAGATGGTAAGAAGTGCAAATTTGGTGTTGGTAATTTAAAGTTTGATCAAATTAGGACCATAACTTTATTGTTTTGATATAGTTTGTATATTATGACATTATTTTGTTTTAATTAGTTTATTTCAATCAAATTGTGTCAGTCATTTTAAGTTTGGATTTAATTTGAAATTTCATAAACTCAAATTCAATGCATAAACTCTATATTGAGTCGAATATTTTGAATATAACTTAATAGGATTCAAAAAAACCTAAAATTCGAAAACGATATTATGTCATTTTGTTTGAATAAATCCATTTGAATTGTCAGGCCTAATCATCTTAAACTTATGCTAAGTTTCTATCAATTGAGTTGTACTTAATTTTTAATTCGATTGAACAATTTGAACTAGTTTGATAGGACTCGATCAAGTTCAATCAACTCACAACCATGACAATGTTGATTTGATATGATTTGTATAAAATGATATGATTTTATTTAAATAAATTCATTAAAACAACTACATAATGCCTTTTAAAATAACCAAAATCGAAAAACATAACCCAATTAACTCGGATTCAACTTGTTGAATGCTTAGACCATAATAGTTAATAATAAATTTAATATACAACAAACTTTGAAATGATCATTCGCTCATGTCTAGCATGAATCTCGTCTAGGATTCAGTCCTCTTACACTGTCCAATCCCCTCTACATTAAAGGCAAAAGCTTGACAGTTTCACTTCCACTAGAAGCTGAGATCACTTCCATTTGCTCTAAGGACGACAATGGGTACACCTGTTTCAGTTCAGAAATCGGAGGAGGAATGGCGGGCTATTCTGTCTCCCGAGCAGTTTCGCATCCTCCGCGAGAAAGGAACTGAGTAATTCCTATTATTAGCTCTTTACACTCATCTTCTAATGATTTTGTTTGTTACGTCTCTTTTGCCCTTGCATTGACTTTTTGTGGTTCTGGGTATTTGGGGGTTCTACTCCATACCCATGTATGTACTATTCTCTTCGATGTTCTCTTCTTTTATATTTCCAGATTTTTCAAATCAGAGTCTTCTGTACACTGCCGGACTCGTTTGCTTAACGTGAATCTTTGAACTGGAATGGATTTGGACCAAATTTTAGCTTTTACCGTCAGATTTCAGTAGGTTTATGGTTCATTAACAGCTGTTCCGGTATAGACAACTGTAAAGTTGTACAAATGTTTTGCTTCTGGGGCATTTGAAGGTTTATTTCTGTCTTATATGATATTGGTTCAATTCCTGTTGTTATTTTTTCAAAAAACTTTGATCGTTTTGATTGTAATGGTACCTGAGTTGTGCTTTCTATAGAAATCAGGTTTGATAACTGAATTCTTGATTCATGGCTTTTTCCATGAGTCAACTGGAATTAGGACAAGGTTTTGTCTGTACTATATAGTGGATGAAACTCGTGTGTCTTTGATTCGAAATCATTGAAGTAGAATTTGACATATAGATGCTTATGAGCTTGATCACTTATTATAATGGCCCAGAAATTCTGTTCTCCAAAAGCTGCTCATGATTTTTACAGTCATGATGCTTATTAAATAGTCGTGTCTGTTTTTATTGTAAATGACTAGACTTATATTTTCTGAAACTTCCTGCTTGTACTTCATTATTGAGCGTGATTATTTGAAATTTGCGCATGGAAATTCCTTATTGCAATCTTCTTGACTGGAAAATTCAGCTTAAACTACTAGAAGTCTAAAATTACAAGTCTTTATGGTTTGATGAAGATAATGTCCGTAAGTTGTAAAAGATCTGGAACAGTAATGTGTAACAAGTTATGACACTCTATTTGTCCTCTTTGCACTCCCAAATATAGTCAAATTATAAGGTTTCATTTGTATGAGACTCCTCTGCTCTATGCTTGAGACAAAGCAACCTACATCTATTTCAACATTTTATGCTACTACCATTAGTAGCTCTTGTTAAATTTTTTGCCATCTATTTTGGAAAGATTGCATCCCAGCTTATTGTCAGGAAATGGAGCTAATTGAGAGTGAAGCTCTTTTCTTTGATTCTTGAAGAGGCAATAATTTTAGGAGTTAAGAAATAATGTACTGTGTAATTGATGCACTAATAGTCTGATTCTCCGAAGCTTTACTTTTCTATTTGAATTTGTACCTTAAGCGTCTTTCATCATGCATCTAGGAGAGTTGTTTATGGACAATTTGTTGCTTGTCTTTTACGTGGTTTAAACTACTAAGTTCTTGTTCACTTTGATGTTTAGACCAAAATTCTCTGGGGAATATGACAAATTCTTCGCCGTTGGTGTTTACAATTGCGTGGGATGTAATACCCCACTTTACAAATCCTCAACCAAGTTTGATTCTGGCTGTGGTTGGCCTGCTTTCTTTGAAGGTCTACCCGGAGCCATAAATCGCTCTGTGAGTTTTACTTCTCCTTGCTCTTCTTATCATTTTGTATACTGCATTTATAAGTTGTTGGTATGTCGGTCAAATCTAATTAAACAAGATCGTTTTTCAGCCGGATCCAGACGGGAGGAGAACTGAGATTACATGTGCAGCTTGTGGGGGTCATTTGGGACATGTCTTCAAAGGCGAGGGGCACAAAACTCCAATCGACGAACGCCATTGTGTGAATAGCATTTCAGTTAAGTTCGTGCCTGCGAATTGATCTCATCTTTGATCTTAGAAAGGTGTTTCCATTGTGCAAGAACAATATGTATTCGCCTAGATCATGCTCTTTAAGTCTTTGCTATCTTATGTAAAGAACAAGAATGCATAGCCTAAGGCTCTTGCCAGAAATCATTGGACTTGTATATAGTGTGCAGGTTTTCAACTCAACAACCTGAATTTTCACTCTTAAGAACTTGCAGTAGTGTTTTTATTCTTACTCTATGGTGACATTACCAATGGGTCAGACCTGGTCCGGGCCAGGCCTTAGACAAAAATGATGATATTTGGGTTGGAACCTGTTCAAGTTGTTCAGGTTGGGTCTGTGACACATTGCCAGTCTTGAATTGCTACAACTAAGCAATCATTAACTAGGGATGACATTTTGAGTCGGTCTAACCAAATCAAGATTGAACTTGAAGTATCTCTTAAGAATAACAATGATAGTAATAATTTATGAGTTTTACCTATAAATTTTAATTTGTACAATTAGTGGGTTACTAAAATCTTGTAGAGTCTAACCTCCATAGTAAAATAAGGAAACAATGCCTTAAGATTGGGATCAATTCATATTTTGTAAAACAAAAATAAATAAATAAATAAATAATTCAGGTATTTTTTGACTATTATTTTGTCTTTTTTGACCTTTTATATGTTCATTGTGCTAACAACTTTCTCTTAGCATACATTTTCCACCCTTTATAGCATCATTGTGTGGAAAAATAACACAATTGACATAATTTAATAATTTATTTTTTTAATTTGGGATTGTGAATTCAATAAGAATTTACCTTATTAATCCAAGGATTCGCTTTATTTGTAGCATCTTTTTGCTTTAATATGTTAAGTCTTCTAAATTCTCATATTATCAATTTAAAACAATTTTTAAAAAATAAAATTGCTTCCCAAATTTCTCACAAGTTGAAGAATATAAACATCTTATAGTAGAAATTTTAGGAGTTTATTTGTCCCAAATTTTAGAACTTAGAAAAACCAGTGATTTTAAAATCGGATCAAAAGTTAATATTAGGTTTAAAGTTTAAAAGGTTTAACCGGTATTGAACTGTTATAAAATCGTTAAAAATTAAATAAAATTAAAGAATTTTAAAAACAATTGAAGAAGATTATTCTTACGTATCGAAAACTATAAAGTTTAATTAAAAAACTACTAAATGAAAATTAATCAGTTTATTTTGGTTTATAAAAACTGATTAATTTACTAAACCTAACTGATTAATTAATAATTTGGTTGATTTTAACGACGAAAATTATTAAATTAAATTAAACCGAAAAGTTAAAAACCGAATCGAAAAGTTAGCTAATTCAAGATTTTACTGTTAAAAAGTTGAACCAGTTCGGTTTTTAAAATATTAGAAAAATCCTATTTTTTTCAAATTTCAAAACTTTGTTTTTGCCCAATCTTCTTAAGTTTTGAGAAATAAAAAAAATAAAGAGTACCCAGATCTTTTTTTTTATTTTTGCAGCACTTTATCTTTATATACGATTATATATCTTATTTTCATTAATCATGATTAATAAAACCATAAAATAAAAAAATACCTTACTATGTTTTGTTCTAATAATTTAAAAAAAAGAAAAAGAAGAGAACTACAAAAATTTAAAAAAATAAGAAAATGAAATTATAGATATTAATTACTCTTATATAATTTAAAGAAAATAAAAGACACGGACAAGGAATATATTATTAAAAAAGAAAGCAAAAAAGTCACATAAAGGAGCTATATATATTTTTTCTGCTATTTGTCTGATGTTTTGAGATTGGTCATAGATACCTCCGATTTTGCTTGTACAATTAGTTCAGAAACCCGGTAGGCTCCGATCGTTCGTTTCCCACAATGAATATCAGATTCTCGTGCTTGTCTTACGGATCTTTTGGAATTTCATCGTTGCCTGTCTCTGTTGTTGAATTTGACTGTTTAAAGCTGATTTGATCCATAAATTGATTCTTGATTCTGGATTATTCGTTGAATTCATTTGGTTGGATGTGAATAAATCACGATTTTTTCAACTGGGTATGTATTCAATGGATTGCTTATTGAGTGTTTTCTATGTGGATATTGATTTGTGGTTTTTGATGCCGGAAGCTTGGTTCTTATCTTTTGGTAAAGATTGATTTTTGAGGTGAGATAAGTCTTTTTTCCTTTTTTCCTTTCTTCAGTTTGAAGTGGGAGTGAGTTTATAGGTTCTTTCGATTGTTTTATTTGTGTTTTTTCTAATAGTGGGTGATACAATAAGCTGGCATTGGATTATGAATTTTGGTTGATTTTGGTGTGGTATTAATGTTTGCATTGACAACTCCCAGATTGATGATTGATGAGTTTTGATGATTCTGTTCAATGATATAGACTCTTTTGCAGATTAATATGGCATCAATGGTTGCTAAAGCTAGTAGTAGCTGTTGTAGCAGTCAATTTTCGCCGTTGGTATCGGTCCAAGAAAAAGGGAGTAGGAACAAGAGAAAATTTCGTGCCGATCCACCTATGGGTGAACTTAATAAGATTATACCTTCAATTCAGGCTGAGTGCCCAGGTTATGAGTTCACTGCTGAGAAATTTGAAGCCAACCTGAGTCATGGGCCATCGACTGCATGTGACTTGTGTGGGGTAACTGGGATTAGTCAAGACCATTCTGATGGATTGAAACTTGACCTGGGATTATCTAGTTCAATAGCTTCATCTGAGGTTGGACCAAGCCAACCAAGTGAGGAACTAGAGTACGAGGAATCACATGATGCTGATTGGAGTGATCTTACAGAATCCCAGCTAGAAGAACTTGTTTTAAGTAATTTGGATGCAATATTCAAGACTGCAATAAAAAAGATAGTTGCTTGTGGTTACACTGAAGAAGTTGCTATGAAGGCTGTTTTGAGGTCTGGCCTTTGTTATGGTAGTAAGGATACTGTTTCAAATATTGTGGATAATACTTTAGCATTTCTTAGAAATGGTCAAGAAATTGACCCTTCTAGGGAGCACTGCTTTGAGGATTTGCAGCAACTGGAGAAGTATATACTGGCAGAGTTGGTATGTGTACTTCGAGAAGTTAGACCTTTCTTCAGCACAGGGGACGCTATGTGGTGCTTGCTGATTTGTGACATGAATGTTTCTCATGCTTGTGCAATGGATGGGGATGCATTGGGTGGTTTTCCTCCTGATGGAGCTCCAAATGGGACTTCCTCTACTTCCACTCAACCCCAGTTGAAACCAGAAACCAAATGTTTTGAGTTGAATCTTCCAGATCCTTGTAAACCAATAACTACTCAATCTTGTTCTAATAGTTCACACTCAGAAGCACTAACAATGACTGGAGTTGCCAACATAACAAAGCCAAAGAACTCTGCTGTTTTCAGTGGATTGGTCTCTGAAAAGGAGGGATCATTTTCTACATCTGAACCAGTGGATAAATCCTTTAACATGGCCGGGACTTCTCATTCTCCTTTATCGGAAGAAAAGTTTATATTCAGTAAAAAGGTCCATTCTGGAAGCACCAAGAGAGAATACATACTTCGACAAAAGTCCTTTCAAAGCTATCGAACATATGGGTCTAAAGGTTCAAGAACAGGAAAGCTGAGTGGTCTGGGTGGTTTAATCTTGGATAAGAAGCTAAAGTCTGTTTCAGACTCTGCTGTTAACTTAAAGAATGCTGCTTTAAGATTGAGCAAGGCAATGGGAGTAGATGCGCCACAGGGGAATATCCATCTTTCAAGCAATCCTGGGTCGTCTTCTTCAGAAGTGGTTAATTTAGAAATGTCAAATGCAGTTTCCTCTTTGTCTGAGAGCAATGCTCCATCCTCATTGGCTCTGGTTAATGGCTTACCTTCATTACCCGCAGTCAATAATGCACATGTTTTATCAACTGCTGATACAGAGCTTTCTCTTTCACTGTCTACAAAAAGCAGCTTCTCTGCATTCCCTGCGAACTGCCATACTGAAGCTCATGATTTTGCTCATTCTGTGATATCATATGATAAATGTCTGTCGCAGTGGGTTGCACATGACAGAAAGGAGGAGATGATTATGAAGATGCTCTCAAGAGTGCGGGAACTGCAAAATCAACTGCAAGAATGGACAGAATGGGCAAATCAGAAAGTTATGCAGGCTGCTCGAAGGCTGGGTAAGGACAAGGCAGAACTTAAGACTCTGAGACAAGAAAAGAAAGAAGTTGAACGAGTGAAAAAAGAAAAACAGACATTAGAGGAGAACACCATGAAGAAACTTAGTGAGATGGAAAATGCTTTGTGCAAGGCTAGTGGACAGGTAGAGAGGGCAAATACTGCTGTCCGGAGGCTTGAGGTGGAGAATGCTGCACTGAGGCAAGAGATGGAGGCTGCTAAATTACATGCTGCGGAGTCAGCAGCAAGCTGTCAGGAAGTGTCCAAGAGGGAGAAGAAGACACTTATGAAGTTTCAGTCTTGGGAAAAGCAGAAAACCCTGCTCCAGGAAGAGCTTGTGACTGAAAAACGCAAGGTTGCACAGGTTCTAAAGGACTTGGAGCAAGCTAAGCAGCTGCAGGAACAGCATGAGGTATGGATCCAAACATCTTATCCATATCTATCCTTTGATCCCTATTCTGAGGTTATCTTACATATATGAAATGTTCAATATGTGTAAGCGAAATTCTAACATGGTTTGCACATAACTATGGTAGATAAAAGCAAATTACTCCATGGGTTCTGCAGTGACAAGTTTCTATGTGCCGGCACTTTACCTTATTGAGTGCTTAACTTAGATTTCTATATAGCTGAACTGTTTGGTAGAAGTTTGGGGCACTGCTTTATCTTCGAAGTCATGAATGTAATAGCGAGTTCTATGCAGTTGCTTGATAACTGGAGTTTTTGAGTGCCAACCACAAACTCTTTATGGAAGGTAAACACTCATGTGCATGCAGTTAGTTTGAGATTAACTTATGTAGGATGTGCAATTGGGCAACTTATGCTTGAAAACAAACTGATGCAGCAAGAATAAAGGTACCCCTGCATTGAACCCTTACTATGGTTAAAGAGAAGAGCATGGTAGTTTGGTAGGATGTGAATACCTTTTCGGTATGGATGTAAACACAAGACTAGGTTGCTGGATGTCCTTTATTATTCCAATATTCTGGACATATTCTTGTGCACCAAAACATCTCTTTATGTTTTGTTGCAATTATATTATCCTTATTCCTTACAAATATGTGCAGTGACTTTTAAGCAAAATTTTTTGCCTGAACCCATTAACCATGAGTTCAAATTTGGGGCCCTGCACTTGAGAGCATTATCGTTAACATTTGGGGCGTTGTTTTCCTTGAGAACATTTTCGTGAACATTTAGGGCGGCATTTTCCTTGAGAGCGTACCATGTTCATCAAGTAATCATGTAATTCATGTTCATCAAGTGATCGTGCAATTGTTGAGTTTTTGAATCTACTCCTGTCGAATCCTTTGAGATACATAGGCCAGTGGTTCGGAAACAGCATCGTAATGTTATGCTTCCTGTGATTAAGACTTTTATTACCAAGTCCTTTCTCATTGGAGCTGAAATTTTTTTTCAGGCTAGATGGAGACAGGAAGAAAAGGTAAAAGATGAACTACTTATGCAGGCTAGTTCAATAAGGAAAGAAAGAGAGCAAATCGAGGCTTCAGCTAAATCCAAGGAGGATGTGATCAAGTCGAAAGCAGAAACAAATTTGCAGAAGTACAAAGACGACGTCCAGAAGCTTGAAAAAGAAATATCTCAATTGAGATTAAAGACTGATTCTTCAAAAATTGCAGCACTTAAGAGGGGAATTAATGGAAGCTATGCTAGCCGAGTGGCAGACACGAAAAGCAGTCCTGTGCAGAAGGAGCTCTGCACCCCTTCTGCACCAGAGATGGTCACAGGTTTGATTGACCAGTCCGAGACGGGTGGTGTCAAACGAGAAAGGGAGTGTGTGATGTGCCTTTCTGAGGAGATGTCTGTGGTTTTCCTCCCATGCGCCCATCAGGTGGTTTGCACAACATGCAATGAGCTGCATGAGAAACAAGGGATGAAGGAATGTCCTTCTTGCCGGAGTCCTATCCAGCGACGCATTCCGGTGCGCTATGTTTGCTCTTAATTCAATTCTGGAAAGGAGTTAAATGTTTGAAATAATAAGTGTGAGACTCCTATGAGTTGAATAATGCATCTCAGTTACACCTTTGAAGAGTTTCTAAGGCAAACCACATTGTCTTAACAATACATGTAATGCTTCATTTGTGCTTTTCTCATCCCTTGTGGTTTCCTCACATGGTTTGAAAGCTACACATGGAAAGACAAGTCTTATACCAAAGGGAATTAGCATGGGAAGGTTCATCTAAGTTTAGCAATCCTTGATATGTTTCTTTCTCTCTTTTCCTTTTTCTAAAGATAAGAATGACAAATTAGTCGAAGTCAAATCCAATTTGATGAGGTTTAGGATTAACAATTTTTTTGGGTTTATTAAATTAGTTGGTTTGAAATTAATCGATTTAAAATTAATAGGGTAAATTAAGTTTAACTAAACTTAATCTTGGTTATTCAAATTTAAACTTAAAAATATTTTTCGGGTTTGAATTTGAGCCTTATAAGATCCGAGTTGAGATATCATCTAAAGTTATAATTATTTAACCACCATAAATGGAAACAAATTATTTAGCTAAAAATGAATATCAAGTATTGACAAAGAAAAAATTATACATAAAATGCTATTTGAATTATTGAACATTCTCATTGGTAATTTTCCTTTTAATTATTTAGTATTTGAATAAAATAAAGACAAAAAGTACTCTCTTGAAATTAGAAACATGATGACCCCATCATGTGTATTCACCTCACAATAGATGGCCTTAGCCACACATATTGTCATAGGCCGTTTTAAATGTTTTAAAGATCTTGGGTAAAGTTAAAAAATGACTTTATTTTGTCTCTTTTTGTTCTTTATAACTATTAAGAGTGAACCCTTATAAAAAATAAAATAAAACAAAATAAGGGCAAATAAAGAGTGAAATGCAGGGCAGGCCTGTATAGTCAACAAGCTATTCTCCTTTTTCAATTAATCTCTTCCTTTTTGTTCAAATAAATTTAACTTTGTTTATTTAAAAGGGATAACGAATTAAAAGATATTAAATTTTTTAGTTTAGTATCTAATTTTTTAAAATTTTAATTAAAAATTTAAAAGTTAAAATTATCTACTTAAAAGATTATCTCTATTAACAATTTATTGACTTGATTGATAAAATATGTAAAAGATTGATACTTAAAAGAATTACGTATCTTTTCATCTTTTTGAATATAATTTTTAAATTTTTGTGATAAACATATTTAAAATATAATCACTTATTTAATATTAAAAATTATACAAAAAATAAAATGTCACGTAATTTCATCAAATACTAATTTTTTTTGCTATTCTATCAATCGCATAAATAAAATATTAACATAAACATTTTTCATTAAATTATTTAATTTTTAAAATTTAAGCTTATATTTAAAATATTAAAAAGGTTGAAACTTTGTAATTTATTATTCCAATATAAAATAGTGATCAAGGGTCAGTTTTAACTTTTAATTACTTTTGCATTTAATCAATATTTATTTTGCAAATAAGAAAATTAATAACTAGGTATAAAAGAAAAAGAAGAGGAGACTTATTGGTTCTGCAAATTAGTATTAGCCAAGAGAACAGAACATGTGAGGTGACATTTATAGAGATAAGATGAGAGAGAACAGGAATAAATTTCCTTTTTGTGTCTAATAATTATCCACGTGGCATCATATCTGTGGTTCAAGGTATGTTCCATTATGAAAGTATTGGCCCCCACATTTTCTCAACAATTTTATTTTTCATAATATTAATTAATAGTTTTTATTTATGTTCAATAAATATTAAGAAAACTTAATTTTCATTTATTAGCAAATCTATATAATCAACAACAGCTGCAAATCTATATAATCAGAATTACGAAATAATTATTTGTTTTATTAATATTATGTTAGAGAAAATAATTTTTAAATGTAATTTAGATTTATATTATCATTTGCGAATATATATATATATATATATATAGATATATAATAATTGTGGGACAATTTTAAAAAATATTATTTTTATTTTTAATGAAAATATTAAACAAATATTTTTCTTCTTTTTTTAAGTAAAAGTATTTAAATATCAATCCATCATAGATACTTTTTCTTTACATTATAAAGGTGTTAGAGTATTATTACAATTAACACAAAAACTTTAAAATCAAATACATGATGAAAACTATTTATTTAACTTTTAAATAATATATCAACTATAAATTTTATTTGAGGCTTAAGTTATATGAGAACGATTGATCAGTTTAAATTTTTAAAAGATGATTTTGAGAATTGTCATCTTAAAAAAAAAAAAGCTTATATCTCCACTAGCATATTTAAAATTTAAACTAAAGCTAATATTTATTTATCTTTACTCTCTTATAAAAATCTATTCTATAAATTACTTGACTAATGCATAAGTTAAAAACTTACGATACAATTCTCTACGAACTTATCAATGAAATATTTCACGAGTCTAAAAGAGCTTTTTGCGTTTTATATGGTGTAACAAACCAAGTTCCTCTATTTTCTGTTATCCCCATGAATTATATGACCAAAGATTGCCAGCATAGTATGATATAAAATGTCATATATTTATTTTGTTTATTTTTCACACCGAATTTCCTAAAAATATTATTGATATGTGTGCCATGCAATAGTTTATCTCTTATCAATAAGTAACAAGTTTATCCCTAAACGACATGACGTTTCGTTACAACGACAAGAAAAGTTAGTTGCTTGTCGTTAGCTCCCATAACTTAGCAGCTATAACCGTAATTTCTTGTCCACACATGTCAGTCATCAACTAAAAAAGCTACATTTTTTATTTTCTATAAAAAATTTTGAAGCACACAAAATATTAATAAATAAATTACACCAACCGCCATTTTTCTTAATTCTTTTTTTTTTTTTGTTGAAGAGTCCAACGGTTCCGATCCTTCTCCTTCCTCTGGCTCTCCTCATATCCATTTTCTCTTCCATTTCAGGTAATTCATTAACTTCTTATTTGATGCTAATTAGTAGTAACCATGTTGATATATATCACCATTTATGATTATGAAGCTTTTAATATGCTTGTTACTTGCCAAAGTTGCAGAAAGTTTTGATCTTTGATCAGTTTTCTCTGCAGACTACACCTTTCAGAGCGCAGTGATACCTATCCAGCAAGTTTGGAAATGTCGTCGAATGTTAAAAGTATACTTATCAGGAGTACACCATGTCATGTGGTGAAGGAAAACTTTGTGGATCATAGTGATCTTCTTGCTAGTCTCAACCGTTCAATCCTACGTTTGAGCAGAGGTGGTCATGTATTTCATGGAGTATTCACCAACTCCAATAGGAACAACAGGTACGAGGTTTGCAGAACCAGAGCACAAGTTCTCACCCCAGTTTCAGACCCGACATCAACCGCCAAGAAGGTTTCTCCTACCTTTCAGGAATCTTTCGATCTTGGTTAAAAGGGAAATGGAGGATAATCAATGTTATCGAACTTATATGGCTTTAGTACTGAAGGTTTTTGTTTATGCACGCAGAGAGTCTTTACCTTTGGAAAGGGAAAGAGCGAAGGCAACAAGAGCATGAAGTCATTGGTAAGCGTTCTTCAACAAAATCTGTAATCTGGATAAACATTTTCTTTGTGGGAGGAAAATTTTTGTTGGTATGAACAACCAGAGTGACATTGATGCAACCAAGTGTTCATGGTTTTTGAAAGTGTGCATGCGGTTGTTATAGTTAGGTGGGAAGGGAGCAAATTTAGCAGAGATGGCAAGCATTGGGCTTTCAGTGCCTCCTGGACTCACCATATCAACAGAGGCATGTCAAGAATATCAGCAGATTGGGAAAAAGCTGCCGGAAGGTCTCTGGGAAGAGATATTAGAAGGCTTACAGAGTGTGGAGAAGGAAATGGGAGCTTTCCTTGGCAATCCTTCTAAACCTCTCCTCCTATCTGTTCGATCTGGTGCTGCAGTAAGAATTTTGAAGAATTCGTGAATACTATTAACTCATGCAACTGTTGTTGGTTTCTGGTGATTGATGGTCTATATATACAGCTAACAATTCTAATTTTGTATGTGAACTGTGCTCTGCATGTCTAGATTTCTATGCCTGGAATGATGGATACAGTGCTTAACCTTGGACTGAATGATGAAGTGGCTGCTGGATTAAGTGCGAAAAGTGGCGAGCGTTTCGCTTATGATTCCTTCAGACGATTTCTAGACATGTTTGGAGATGTTGTAAGTGTTGGTTACTGATTGAGTTCATTCATGCTCCCAGATGTTTCTTTACTTGAGCTATTGAGAGTTTTATTGATTTATAAATAGCATGTAGTGCCTCTTCCTGTATCACTACTTCCCTGAATTTGTTGAATCTGTCTCGGCGAATTGAAGGTAATGGGAATCCCGCATTCGTTATTCGAGGAGAAGCTAGAAAATATGAAGCAAGAAAAAGGAATCAAACTTGATACAGATCTAACAGCCTCTGATCTCAAAGAGCTTGTGGCACAGTACAAACATGTTTATCTGGAAGCATCAGGGGAAGAGTTTCCTTCAGGTTTCAAACTTAACATCAGTAAATTCTTGAATTGTGTAAAAGCTAACTGCAACAAGTTTCAGTCCTATACCATTATACTTCTTCTGACTGCAGATCCAAAAAAGCAATTGCAGTTGGCTGTTAAGGCAGTTTTTGATTCCTGGGACAGCCCAAGGGCCATTAAGTATAGAGGCATCAACCAAATCACTGGCTTAAAAGGAACTGCAGTGAACATTCAGTGCATGGTGTTCGGGAACATGGGACCTACTTCAGGAACAGGTGTTCTGTTTACTAGGAATCCAAGTACTGGTGAAAATAAACTGTATGGAGAGTTCCTAAT
>JAOQMM010000173.1:31703125-31723667 GCA_027563515.1 Erythroxylum platyclados
TAGTAAATTTTATCAAATTTTGTTATATGTCATTGGTTTTTGTTTTTTTTCAGAATTTCAACGTCAACAACAACACTTAATATGAATCCTGCTAATATACAAAATATAAGGAGGTCTAATAATACACAACTTTACCCTTAATTAGTAAAGAAATTGCTTATAAATGACTATTTTTTTTAGAACTTAGTATACTGAAATTTTGTGTTATTTAGCTTTTTGTTTAAATTTTTAAAATTAATGTTTATTTTATGATGTTGTTTAATTATTTCATAACTATATTACGTTATTATTTATTTTTAATCTAAAAAAAGTACTTCAATATATGACCTTATTTTGAAATTAAGAATTGAATGAAAATTTGATAACTTCAAAATATGAGAATTGAAATAAATATGGTTCAATTAAAACAAATCAATATAATTAACTATTTGACTTAATTAGCGAACAAACCCAAATTAAATAATAGTATTTTAATTTAAAGTTTTTACGAAAATTCAAATTTAAGATTATAAAAACTTAGACGATTTAACCTTAATTTATATCATAAAGAATTTCATCAAAAATAAGTAAATTAAAAAGTATTATTTTATAATAAATTAATATGCAGGTCGTCTGATCAATTTGAAGTTTGAGTCGGGTCAAACCAAGCTCCAACTCTAGCTACTTATAATACATAAGAGTATATAATTAAAAAATGCACAAAATGATCTTATAATTAAATGTATGCAATGTATGTATTTCTAGGATAAGGTGCGTAGGCAGCGACATGGTCACATCATAATGTCTCACCAAACGCAAGTAGATGCAGCGAGAAGCAGTTCATACTTCATAGTAGTTGAAAATGTTAGGTCCAGTCTTGTTACATAGTATAAACAACTTATCAAGTTTAAGACTAAACAACTTGTTTTTACCCACCCACTCATGTTGTACTACTTCCTTTCCTCAGTTTCTCATGATTCATGTGACGACGTGCACTTGGCTCTGGAGCACTTCATTTTTTATTTATTTTTCAATCCATTAAATCCAATTAATTTGGGCTTGTGTTTTGTACTTATTTTTAATACGTTAAAATATAAAGTCGGAGTTTGTCCCACGTTAAAAGAATATCCGACCTTGAGCATGCATATAAGTTTAATGAACTACTCCTCCTATCACCAATTGATTTTAGGATAGAACCTCATTTGGACTTCTATGTGCTTAGTTTATTTAGGCCAAATCTTATAAAATATAACATAGTATTAGAGCAGATTGCTCTTGGATTAAGTCGTCACCACCTCGACACAATAAACCGTGTCATGTATTGGGCTTTAAATTAGCCCACACGTGAGAGGGACGTGTTGAAATATAAAGTAGAAGTTTGTCCCACATTGAAAGAATATACGACCTTGAGCATGCATATAAGCCTAGTAAGCTACTCTTTCTATCACCAATTAGTTTTAAGATAAAATATTATTTGAGCTTATATATACTCAATTTATTTAGGCTCAATTTTATAAAATTTAACAACATAAATTAGGTAATATTAAAAAGAAAAAGTAATTACCCAACTTAATAAAAATACAAATAATTGAAGATAATAAAACATCGACATTGTTTGACTTAATTAAATATCTCATTCGTAGTAAATATCATTGGCCAAAGAAAGAGAGCCTTGTGTGTTTGAATATGGAAGGCGAGTCGAAATTTCCAAGGTTGGACTCAACGAATGATTATGAAAAACAGCTATGATTGAAGCAAACCCTCAGAGAGAACGCGGCCAAAATAATAATAATAACAAAATTAATTTATTTAATATACTCACCAAACACGTTCTTTGTAAAGGATTCCAACCTAAACTCTCACGCTTCATCCCGTCCTCCAATGATTCAACACAAACAATGGGGTCCGTATAATTTAGTATTTTTTTAAAAGGACAGATTGATAGTGCTTATTTTTTTAAGTCTATCAATTAAATATGTATATATGCAATAATTTGTATAATATTAAATACATATTCGATGTAATGAGTGACAAGTTTACTTCATAGTATTGTTTTAAGATTCAAGAAATTCATTGCTTAATATCCAAATTCCTACGGTTTAAGAAATTTAAGTAATTAATTTTAAAAGAGTTTCCGTGATTTTAGTTAAATCAATTTTTTTTTTACAATAGCCATTGAAAATGACAAATTTTGTGCAATATGATCCAAATTTAATGAGTTTGACTTGAATTGGCTAGATTTTATATTATGTTTAAATTTTTTTCAGGTTTTGAAATGAGTTTGATTCGAGACATCCAGTTCGCCTCAACTTGAAACTTAAATATGTCAAATAAAACAACGTTGTTTTAAGTAAAAAATGTCATTTTTAAATTTTAAATTTAAAAAATTAATTAAACTTAGCCCAATCCTAATCAAACTCAAGCTTAGGGCTAGCAAATTTCGGGCTGATTAGTTTTCAAGCAATCCTATGTCAAACTTAATTGTCATTTTGACTTGATTTTAGCTTAACTCAAATTAACATACAAAGTCTTAATTAGACCAAATTTTTACCTGAATTAAAATTTTAGATTTGTGAGGTTTGACTAATGATTCGAAAATAAAGAAAGAAATTAAATCATTCAAACCTTACACACTCCAAATTCGACTAGACCCATTATAAATTCGGGTATTTATCAATGTTGGTGTACAATCAGTTTATGCACTAGCAAAGATGTTAATCTTCTTTAGTTAATTCATGATTTTTGTAACCAAAAAGTTACGGTTCGAATAATAGAAACAACCTTTTTGTAAAAATACAAGAAAAAGGTTGCGTACATCAATAACTTTTTCTAGACCACCGCAAAGGGAAGAGTCTTGTGTATTAAGTACATTAACTTTATGACTTAATTCATGATTTTTTGCTATGATGCTAACTCATATTCTAACATAATTTAATCTCTATTAATCCCTAACAATGCCACACACAAAAATAAATGTGCCTCACATGTCATTTTTCCCTTTTCATATTGAAGGGAGGCAACTTGGGACTTTTCTTTAAACCCACCACGTGAAAAGCTATTAAGGTTTATAAAGCAATGAATCATTGGAAAATTCCCTATTCCATTACTTTTTTAAAGAGGTTATTCTATGATAACATCTCATCTTTTTGCTTTTGTTTTAGTGGCATGTATGTTTTTTTTTATTTAGTCCATAATTGTACCATAGACATCATGCTCCTCAAATTGAGACCAAGTGTATTATTAATCTTTTGTTTTATTTGAATAATTGCATACCAACTTAAAGATAACGCAAAAGATAATTAGGAAAATCTTTGGTCTTAGATATGATAGTTCTCCTTTTAGTTTAAGTGCTTGCCAACATAAGAGCTTTTAGGATTAAACACACAAGATACCACACTAAATGATCTTATCAATAAAGTATAACAAACTAATTCTTTGATTCAATTCAAATTTAATATGTCAACTTTGATTTAATCGATATCAAATTTGAATTCAAAAATTGTTTTAGTCTAATAATTATAATAAACTATTCAGTTTTAAATTAGATTAATTCAAAATCAAATTAAATTTGATTTAATGTTTGGAATTATAACAAGCAATACAATTCAAAAGTCACTAAAAATAAATAAATTTTTGATTTTTTAAATAATAAATTACTAAGTGCAACGTAAGTTATAAAGATACAAGTAATTATTTATCCACCGAATTTGAGTATAATCTTAATATGTATTTCTTAATAATAAATTACTATTCATGAAATATATAATATTCTTCATCGTCCTCAAGTCACTCTCTAACAGGATGGTGATAAGTTGTAAACAGCTTGCAACTACTTATAATTGCACAAAAAGATAAAGAATAAAATGGATGTGGAATATTACTTATATATTAAAAAAAAGATAAAGGAATTTGGAATTGATTTTATGGGACCCCCGGGTTCTTCAATAATTCTCCACTAGAGAAAAGGAAGCTGAGTATGAAACTAGGAAAAGATGAAACAAATGAAGAAGCTTTTTCATATTGGTAGGGCCAAGAATTGAAGTCTTACTATGAATAAAGTTTTGGAAGCATTATTTTAGTAGTTAATGTAAATTTTATAATTTAAATTATTTATGTTTACTTTAAATTATTCGTTACTATACAACGATCTTTTAAATAAAATAGAAAATATGGGAAATTCGTTACTATACAACGTCTCTATTTTAATTTTTTTTAAAGTTTTGTTGTGAAATTCAAATTTAAAAAAAACTCCTTATCTTAAATCTTGTTAAAAATTAATAATGGAACATGCAAATTATGAACATCATACATAAATCAATTAAATTCATTGATGTGATATCAAACATTCAAATGGAACTCTTAAACTTTATTCAAATTAATTAAACCTATCTCAAATTAATAATTTAGATAATTATAATAAGTTATAAGTTTCGATCAAGTTTAATGGTTGAATTGGTTTATATTAGTAATATTTTATCAGCTTATATGTGATGTTCATGTTATATTTTTAATAAAAGTTTTAAAAAAGAAATTTTCTTAAAAATTTGAGAATTTTAGAAAATGAAGCTGTTTAAAGTTAAAATAGTGAATTCTTGAAATTTTCCTATTTTGTTAATTTTATTATTTTTGCCACTGATAATATTTAACAAAATAAAATGTACATTTTTTTAAGTTTCAGATTTTAAATGACTCTTGTAATTATTGTAATTAATATGATCTAAATTATCATTCATATACATTATAAATTATTTATTAGTATACAAAATTATTTAAACTAATATTAATCCCAATAATCATAAAAAATACTAAAATAACCCACAAAGAACGGGTCTATTTTAAAAGTAGATGAAGTAAAGTGAAAGGAAGAGATGATAATGATCTTCTCTTGTCCTTCTCTTACAAAAGCATCCTTCCTAGAAATATAAGCAAAGTAATAGAGTCAACAGTCTTTAGGGGAATCTTATCTTCTTTTTTTGCCTCTCCTCATTTATGACTTTGAAAATGATCTGGTCACATGGAGGGAAGCTTCAGTGCCAGTTAATTTATTGTAACTTAATACTAATTTGACCACCTGTACATTTGAAGTTGTTTCCCTTCAAATTGAATTGGTCAACTTTGGTTGTCTTTGGACTATTATATTCTTTTAATAGTTTATAGAATATATCTTAATTTATGTTTTTTTAACATTAAATGATAAGTAGAATTTACACCCTTCTACTATACATTATCGTAAGTAATGACATTTAATGTTAAAATACCAAAACATTCAAATTAATTACCTTAGTTTTACAGTGATTAAAAAATTCAACCGATTCGGTTAATTTAACTGTAAAAATTTCGAATTATCCAACTTTTCAGTTTGATTTACTTCAATAACTCTTGTTGTTAAATAAGGATCAATTCATTAATTAATTATTCAATTATTGTTAATTAATAAGTTATTATAAACTAAAATTAATTAATTAATTTTAATTTAATAATATATTTTTTCAATTAAACTTCAAATTTTTCGATAATTAAAAAAATCACTTTCAATCGTATTTTAAATTTTTAAATTTTATTTAATCTTTAACAGAATTTATGACTATCTAATCCTGATTAAATCTTTTAAACCTTAAATTTCTTATCTTATTAATTTAACTTTCAATCCGATTTTTGAGATATTAAATTTTTATAAGAATAGAATAAAGGCATTTATTAGATTTTGGACAATCTAGATGGGACATAATTAAGTAGGGTTTACAAAATAAATTAAAAAATATATTTTTAAATTTTAGGTTGAATCCAAATTTAAAATTTACAAATTAATTTGATTAATTGAAATTAAAATAATATTTTTTAAAAAAAGTTAAAATAAAATAATATTTCAAATTTCAAAATTTTAAGTCTTTTCAATCTTAATCAGACTTTCAACAACTCTTGAGTCAAAAAAAGGGGACTAGTCGAAGCTGGACTTTGATGTGATAGAAAATTTCCTTTTTTATTAACGTATTTTTATTAAAAGATTTTTTGAAAATGCCAATAATACTATTTATTATCATATGCATTACCTCACCTTTTTGTTATATTTTATTATTGTATTATTTTTATTTTATTATTAATAATTTTTTAAGACCTTACTTAATATATCTGCACAACCTTTTACAATTTTGTCATATCATTCTATCGCATTACATATTATTGTATCGCATTACATATGGATCTATTAAAAATAGTCTCTCTATTATATATGAGTAAAGTTACATATTATTGAATCTCTTAAAACCTCATAATTTAACGGGATTACAATTGAATGTTGATAATGGTAATAATACTATTTATTAAGTTACTTAAATGTAACAAAATTAGCTTAAGCTTGAAAATGGCAGAGATTTTCATGATACGACGTCATTAATGCCGGTCTAACAAGGCAAGCTGTCTATTTCATTGGTGAGTCAGAACGATTTTGATTTAGGTAAAAATTAGACTGCTTCTACGACCTGATCATTGCTTGCACAACAACTAAACCACTCTACATGATCTTTCAAATAGAAAAGCAATACCAACCGTCTACCAACCACTTTTTTTTTCATTCTAAAATATTAACAAACCCTAAACTTATTATTATTATTAGAGTTGGTAATTTTTCAGTTTAAGCTCGGGTTATTATTTATTTTCTCGTAAGTTTTAATAAAATGATATCATTTTAATTAATTAATTCTTAGTCATTAATTAAATCAATAGTATTTTTCTCAAATTGAGTCTGTCTAAACAATCTAAACCTAATTCTAGTTTAAAGTCTAACCAAATTCAATGTTCTACATTTCTTATGGATCGAGCCAAATTGAATTCTAATTAAAATATTTAATAATTATTTAAATTAAATATTAAATGTAAATTGTTGAATAGATATAAATATTAAAGAGCATAAATTTTTAATAAATGTATTCATTCTCAATAGTTTATCACGATTAAAGTGTTCATTATTAAAAAACTGGTAAATTTAACAAGAAATTTTTTATTTTTAATATGAACTATACTCAAAAAATTTTATTTAATATAAAAATTTATCAATTAAAATACTATGTTAGGGCCCCACAATAATGTTTATTATCGAGTTTAACATGTCATAACAAATAAAACAATACATCAAGCAAGAAATTTACATAAAAAACTAATACATGTTAATGTGCTATTCTAATATCGTGTTATGTATTATAATTTTTCAAATTTGATTAACATTTATAAAAAATAAAATCAGGGTCGAAATTGAAATTTCTCAAAAAAATTAAAAAAATTAAGGTGGAAAATGAATTTTCTCAAAAAAAAATTATTTTCCCAGTAATTAACCCATAAAAAGGTGAGGAGTTTTTGTGGTTGGATGAAAACTATTGTATTAATTTTATTCTTAATAAAAAATAAAATTACTAAATAGCCATTTGGCAATTTGATGGGACCATATCTTGTATTTTCCCAAATTAAATTTGTTTTAAATCCTCTGTTTTGTTTTTTTGGGCCATAGGAGATTTTAGTTCAACTAAACAAAGCAGGGCCTAACGAAGCCCAAGTTTTTTCGGTGATGGACCAATCCATGATAGGAGCTCTCAAAGGTTTAGGGATTTGAGTAAGGGAATTTTTAAGTGTGGTTATTAAGGGGAGTGAAGGTACATTAAATTTCCTAACAATTGGGAGCAGCGCTAAGCTGTCCATCGATGTTCCACAAGACACAAACGAGGAATAGTTTAGACGTAGTAATAGCTTAAAGGTATTACCGATAATTCAGACCTATTTAAAATACCTCGTGAAATAAACTCAAAAAATATAAAATTACTAGCATTAGCTTCACATCAAATCTTCTGTCTTAAATACTCTGTTTTAATCATGTTTTTATTTCAAAATGGCATCATTTTATACAGATATAAAATTATATCGTTTTTAGAGAGAACATACTTAGAACAGAGTAATTGACACATAAGATCTAAACTCGTTTCGAGAATATCACTTCATTCTAAATTATTGATTTATTAAATAATTATATTTGAAATACAAGTTTTATAAATAGAGATGATAATTTTTGTTAAGCTCGGTTTAATTTAAAATTAATGAGTATATTGGAGTTGATCGAGCAAACTTGAATTTGAAACTAACCGAAAATTCAAAATAACAAAGTAAAACAATTTTTTTTAAAAAATTAAATAAAAAAATTAATTAGGCTTGATTTAGCCGTGAACCCAAGCTAAGCTTAGCTATTACCGAGCCTATTTACAATATATTAAGACAATTAATAATTTATTTAATAATCACCTTTAAGTATAATTTATTTAATACTCACCTAGATAATAATTCTAAGTAGAATTGATAACGAGTTACGCTAATTTGAAAAAAATAATTTTAAGCTTTGATTTAAGCCTTCTTATAGTTTGAATACTCAAACTTAAATTTAACCAAATATAATTTAATCAGGTTGGGCCTTGTTAAAAAAAAGTCATAAATTAAAGTTTAAAGCTTGTCAGACTTGAATACTCAGAACCTAAGTTTGCTTAAATGTAATTAATTTTGATGTAGATCAATTCAATTTCTTATTATTAATCAAACTTGTATTCAATTTTAAGTTGAATTAAACTCAAATATGTTAGGATGAGTGCAATTTTAATCTAATTTTTCATTATTGATCAAATTTAAAAGGATTATTAAACTCTAATGTAAATTTGAATTTGACTGAATTCTAATATACGAATACAAATTTAATCAAATAAGATTTACTTTGGTAATTTCAAATTAGACTAAATTGGATCTGAACCTTATTCACCTCTTGCTATGCTTTTACTGATAAAAAAAGAACATAGTAGAAAAAATTACATCTCACATTCACAATAACCAAACAAACAAAAACAAATATGCATGACAATTGGGCTCGGATCTTAATTTTTCGGCCCAACCGAGCCTCGGGTTGGGCTATCAAGGCCTAGGGTTTGGTCAGCAATGACAAAATAACGGCATTTAAAAAAAAAATCAGGTCGAATTGATTCAATCAACCTTGGGCCCATCGAGCTCGGACTAGGGTCCAAGCCTCTCCTTAGCTCAATTGGGCTGGACAACTTCAAGCTAGGTTGGGCCTCTAGTTGGCCCAAACTAGGGATATCTCAAACTTGGCAAGACCTTTTATCATTTTAAACAATAAATAACAATTTAATAAAACGACATAATTTAAAAAAATCTAATAATACAAAAAAAATATTTTTACTTACCACTCAAGAAAAGCTGTTTTGTCTGATGTAGTGATGTCCTATCCATTTCACAAACAAAACCTCACCAAACACCACATATCTCTGTGACTGTCCAATCCTATCCATCTCACACTTACTGGTAATTGCCAAAACTTTATGAAATACGATAAAATAATTGAGAACAAAAAAAGTAAGAGAGAGAAACTGAGATGACTGAGGAGCTGGTGGGGAGAGAATCGGGTGGTTCCACCTTCGATCTTCCCGAGGAGGTACTGCAAGTGCTACCGTCTGATCCATTCCAGCAGCTTGACGTGGCCCGCAAGATCACTTCCATTGCCCTCTCGACACGTGTCTCCTCCCTCGAATCTGAATCGTCCGACCTCCGCCTCAAACTCGCCGAGAAAGACGACCTCATCGCCGACCTTCGCTCTCAGATCCAATCCCTCGACGCTTCGTTCTCCGACATCGCCGACAAGCTCGCCAAGGCCGACCTCGAAAAGGTTCGAACCCCAAATTCCCACCCATCCAAACGTAAACGAACGAGGTCGTTTACGGCTCAATTCGTTTGTTCATTGTTCTTTATTTTGCAGGAGAATTTGGTGAAAGAGAACACGTCACTAGTTAACACTGTGAAGAAGCTCCAAAGAGATGTATCCAAGGTATGGTTTGAATTTTGCTTAATGGGCTTTAGCTGGATTTTTTTATACCTAAGTTCATTTGATGATTCGTGTTTTGGTCCTAAATTTGGTTTATTGATATGAAAATAGAAAGTAGGGGATTTAGGGTTCAATTGGAAGTTTTTCTTTGAATTCAAGTAATACCCACGTTGCATTTGTTGAGACTGAGCACTTCATCAAAACTGTGCAGTTGGAGGGGTTCAGGAAGACACTGATGCAGTCACTTCAAGAGGACGATGAAAATTCTGTAAGTTTTATCTCACATTTCTATTGTTTATCCTAAGGTATTGGCTGAATGATTCTGAACTAAAAGATAATTGGTTTTTGTGGCAGGCAGGAGCTCCACATATCATTGCCAAGCCAACACCCAGTGGTATGTTCATATTCTTTTCTCAACTATGGATGGTTTCTTAACCTGTTAATGCTTCCTTTTCCTTGTTCATTGTAAGTGGGCCTTGTTTGGGTCTCATGGTATTGAACGCTTGTGAGTATTTCCATAATGATTGAAAGTTTGCCAGCTGTTGCATTTTGATTTTCTGTTAGTCATTACCGTTCCAAGTGATGAATTGGGTGATTTGTGTTTTGATGTTTTATTGGAAATAGAAGTATGCCTAATCAAACATTTAAAGGAATGCACGATATATGGTGATTATGTGCTGTTGACCATTTACGGTACTCAGCTACATATGCTGTATATGCCAGGAGGAGTGAATTGTTTGCATAAGTTTTGTGTTTCGTCTGCCAAATGACTAGTTCTTTGTCATTTTTTCTTTTTAATTTGTTTCAGAAGAAGATCCATTGCCACCTTCAAGAACATCTTCAATTCGGAGCCAATTCTCTGAAACTGGAAACTCATTTGCTGAGGATCGTGAAACTGATAGTATGAGGACATTTTTGTTTTTGCATGTTTCTTCATTTCTTTGTTATCTGTTAGACAGCTTAGGGAGAGTTTGGTGGTTTTACTTCTGAAGTTCCCCGGGAAAAAAGAAAAGACACTATAAAGTTCTTGTGTGTAGTTACGTCAAAGAGGGAAAAAGAGAATAAATTGAAAAGTAGGATAGAAAGAGAAAATTTAAACACCTAACTCACATTTTTTGTCATGGCAGATTCACGATTCAACATATCACACAATTTCCTTCTAGCATCCCAGACCAGCACACCTAAATTTACTCCTCCTGGAACCCCTCCAAGTTTATCAGCTTCAGTGTCTCCAACAAAAACATCTAAACCAGTGTCCCCAAGACGACATTCAGTGTCATTTTCTACCTCCAGAGGCTTGCTCGACGAAAGATCTTCTACGTTTTCTTCCCTGCCTCCAACTCATCACAGTTCGATTTCAAGCTCTGATGCAGGATCGCAAAGTGGTTAGTTTGATAATATTCATTTAATTCCTTTAGGTGCTCAAGAATTGTTAGCTTTGGCTAAATGTATTAAATGTATTAGCTACATGTGTTTTCTTTGGCCATATTGAGTTGGTGGTGTTTGATGGAAAGAAGTCTGATGATTGTGAAATTTTATTAGGGATTTTAATACAGATGGCTGATGATCAGTCTTCGACCACTTATAGGTCTACATAGCCAGTAGTTTCTTGGTTAAAGTGGTTGAATGAAAATTGATAATGAAGGTCTCTTGGTTACTTTACTTGTACCAGAATGAAGCAGATGGATTAAGAAGGATAACCTTGATGTTGAAATGATTATCATTTCACCTATCATCCCAGTGCCTTGATTTGTGATGAAGGATAAACCATGTTGAAGTTTAGTTTGCATTTTAGCTGTTACAATAACATTGTCTTTTGTTTCTTTCAGGACGAACTCGAGTTGACGGTAAAGAATTCTTTCGGCAAGTCAGGTAAGAAACCACAGTGGTTGAATATTTTCAACCTCGTGCAAAGTTCCATGAGTGAAATTCTAGTACATTTATACTTGTGCTGCATATAATTCATACTTGCCAGAACGTGGTATTGATGTGTTAGCACTTGGCACTCAGTTACTGAGTTTATCCCCTATTAATGTTTGTCTCTCAATTCCTGACCTATTAAAGGTTCTCTTCTGACTCTTTCTTTTGTTTCATCAGGAGCCGTCTGTCTTATGAGCAGTTTGGTGCATTTCTTGCGAATGTCAAGGAATTGAATGCCCACAAACAAACTAAAGAGGTGCAACCTTCTGACCTTCTCGTTTGCTCGCTTCCTCTTGCCATATTATATATGTGTACGTATATATGAGTGCTTGTTTCTTATTTACACCATTCTCACTGGTCTTTACAATCTCAGGAGACCCTGAAAAAGGCGGACGAGATATTCGGCCCTGAGAACAGGGATCTTTATGCAATATTTGAGGGTTTGATCACTCGTAGCCTTCACTGAAGCAATCTGCTACTGACAATTTAGTGAATACTTGCATTGATATGATCACTTTACACTGTATCTTTAGTATCTTTTGCTGTAAACCAATTGTAATTAAACTCTCTCATATCAATCATCTGTTTTGTTTTACCACAAATTCCTTGGTTCAGAATCAGAATTTACCTAAATGCATCAGAAAGAAAATAAACCTTCAAATCAGGTACCCCTCTCCTTCACTAGTCTTCCCTAAGAAATGGTCTTCTGCACTTTTTTCTTGCAGATGATCAATGTAGATCCCATCATAGATCTGGCAAATTAGTGCTTAACATGTATCTTCATAAGCATTGATTTGATGCTTATGTTTGTGCCTGCAATTTTTAGGGTCTAAATCACTTTTCAAGCTATGCTTATCTAAATCACTTTTCAAGCTATGCCTATCTCTTTGTATGAAAATTGACGAGACATGCCTCAAGCAGAACAGCTTTTGTGCATATATAACAATCTTACTGATAAGGTTAGGTGTCAGCTCGACTTGACTGAGCTCAAAATTTAATTTAATTGAATTCAAGTTAATGTATGCTAAAAACAAGTTTCGGATCTTGGGCTGAAGGAGTCTTGGCCTGAACCCACCTAAAAGCCGAATTTTGGCCTCTCAAACTGAGAAAAAGCTAATTTCTCCATGTATACAATCCTTGGGATGACATGGTTTTCATGAAATTTTCATATCATTGAAGCAATTTAAAGAGTAACAAAATCTGAAAAACAAGGGCTGCCATTTTTGAGAGTTCTGCTAGATATCAAAGCCTTAAACCTTTGAGGTAGCATTAGAGGGATGATATCTTAATTCTAATTTCACTCAAGTTTAAAATTAATTAATTAAATTAACTTAGTTTGAATAATTTTACTTAATTGTAAAATTAATTAATTAAATTAACTTAGTTTCAATCAAAATAGAATGAAAGCATCATATATCCATTTTATTAATTATATTTTTATCATTGTTTCCATGCAAGTTTGAGGGAATAGAGACTAGGCTTGAGTAATAAATGTGGGATTAGTTCGACTTGACCCGACCTAAATTCAAGTTAATGGGCTAAATTTAGTTTGACCGGACTTTAGACTAGATTTAAACAATTTTTTTGAAATTTTTGGATTTTGGAAAGTTCAAAAATTTTAAGAAAAACATCGTCTTTAATAAAATGTTTTTCAAATTTTAAATTAAAAACTGTATGTCCCAGGCTCAAATTAAAATTTTTGGGTCAGATTTGGGCCTGAACAGATCCGGCCCATTGCCATTCTAAGAGACAAGTTAGTTATCCAAATTCTTGGCCCGATTTGGAGGGAAATGTTTCTACGCGCATGCCATTCTATTTTTTTTCCAAAAATAAGTTTACAACAAGAATTCAATGAGAGAGAGAGCCGAATCTCAAGCATCAATGTCTGGTAAAAACTCCAACATGTTTGGAGAACTCACGTTCCAGGACCAGTCTCTATCTTCCATCTCCCACAAACCTTTCTCTCCTTCTCTCTCTCTCTGTACGACATACACACAGACAGACACATTGTTTTCTTTTCTCTCTCTCGCTACCACTCTGTATGTTTCCGACACCTCTTAGAGGTATTATGGAAGATGTCCGAAAACGTTCAGCTATTCTTTGGTACTTTATTGGTCTCTCTTTTGATATGAACGAACCCTTTTGGGCTCTGGTTGTGAGAACTTGAAAAGGATGATCTTTTTGATGTTATAACAACGTTCAGATGATGTTCTGTTCATGTTTTTTTTTTTTTTTTTGGGTTTAACTTCCAACTGCTTATCTGTCCAACTTACTACAACTCACAATTCTGGTATGGTTTCTGTTAACGGACAATTATTGCTTTTTTTTATAATCTTTGTTATTGTTTTTATTGTGTAAAATGCTTGAGTAATAACAGAAACGGATGCTTTTCCGAGTCTGTCTGTCTTCCATTTCTGATAGTAGTTTCCAACGTTTTTGGGAGATCGAATGTTGTTTGATGATTTGATGAACCAGAGTTTCTAGTTCTTAAGGATTTTTGGTCACATTCTCTACATTATTGATATAAGTCGAACAATTGATGATCATATTGGCAGCCATAGTTTCCGGGACTCCGCCACGAAAAACCATAAAGAGGAGCCTCTTAATCCTGAGGGACGCAGGATTCAGCGAGCAGGGTTCTCTGCTTCTTTCTCTTCAGAGGGTATGATACTTGGCATTAGAGTCCCTTTAAGAAAAAACATAGACACAATGAGTTATTTCTCTGCTCATCCTTTGATTTCTTTTCTCAAAGACATGAGATCTTTCCTGGAAGGGGAAGATCATGAGGGTTGCTCCAAGGAGAGATTAGATCAAGAACGCCCTGCAAGAGATGTTCATGATCATGATCGGGAAGAATGTTCAGTTACCTTAGACACTGAAACAACTCCTAATGCAAACAACTCCAACAGCACTGAATCCGATACGGGATCTTCCAGGACAAGCACTTCGGATTCAGAGGGCCATCAGAATCCGATAATCCCGAATTGGAAGGACTTGTTTCGTGTTTTCAGCCCCAAGAGAATAAATAATTTGAAAAAAGGTGTTCCCAAGCTCACTAGAAGAAAGAGCAAAAGGATAAGAGATGCAATGGTGCCAGCTATTTCTGTGAATAATACTGCCAGTGCCCTTACTGCTTTTGATGCTGATCTCTGCTATTTGAAACCTTCCTGGAAGAACTATGCACTCTCCGAAATCCAAGCTGCAACTGATAATTTCAGCCATGGTTCGTTCTTGCACCTAGACCCTGAGTAATTGTAGTTCACCATTATTTCTCTTTTTCCTTTTGATATGTAGTTCATTGTTGCAGTAGGTTGACAAGGCTATATTGTTTCTCTTTTTGAAGAAAACTTGATCGGAGAAGGTGGCTATGCAGAAGTTTATAAGGGTCAGTTGGAAGATGGGAAGTGGGTTGCAATCAAACGGCTAACCAGAGGATCTCCGGAAGAAATGACTATGGACTTCTTATCAGAGCTTGGAATAATAGTGCATGTTGATCATCCGAATATTGCTAAGTTAGTTGGATATGGGGTTGAAGGTGGGATGCACCTTGTTCTTCAGTTGTCTGTCAATGGAAGCTTGTCATCAATACTCTATGGTTAGTTTTCTGCTCTTTCTAGAAGATCTTCACCTTCAATTTCTGTACAAATTTCGATCTTAACGTGTCAATTCTCTTGTTCTGTATAGGCCCGAGGGAGAAACTGAGTTGGGAAATCAGATACAAAGTGGCCGTAGGAACTGCTCAGGGCCTTCTCTACCTTCATGAGGGATGCCAAAGGAGAATCATCCACAAAGATATAAAGGCTTCCAATATATTGCTAACGGAGGATTTTGAACCTCAGGTGAGTTTTCTGATGATGAATATACAACTTAGGATTGTTTCTTTCCTCTTATGGCTCATTTTTTACTTTTAACTTTCTGCAGATTTCTGATTTTGGGCTTGCAAAGTGGTTACCAGAGCAATGGACTCATCACACGGTATCAAAAGTCGAAGGCACATTCGGGTTTGTAATCCAAAACTTTCTCATTGTTTCTGCACCATCGACTATCACACTTCCAAGTAAAAATCTGATCTTTTTATTGTCGCCTGACAGATATCTGCCACCTGAGTTCTTCATGCATGGCATAGTAGATGAGAAGACAGATGTTTTTGCATTTGGGGTACTGCTATTGGAACTGATCACTGGGAAGCAAGCTATAGACAGTTCTCAGAGAAGTCTTGTGATGTGGGTATGTATGATTCTTCTATCTGCTCCTCAGATCTATAAGAGTTCTTGTTATTAGCAACCCAATATTTAAGTTGTAATGAAAAATTTTGATGCAGGCAAAACCTTTGCTCATGAAGAATGATATTAAGGAGCTTATTGATCCTGTCCTGGGAGATGCTTATGACCCAGAACAGATGGACAGTGTCATCTGCACAGCTTCTATCTGTATAGATCAGTGTTCAGCAGAGCGACCTCAAATGAACCAGGCACGTCCTTAGTCGTAAAATTACATGTTTCCGCCTAAATTTCAGAAACATCCAAGTTATTCATTGTTTCTAAGACAGCTTCTGTTAACAATTTGATGCAGGTTGTAAAGATGCTTAAGGGAGAGGAGAACAGTTCCGAGGAGGTGAAAATGCGCCAAAAGTCTAAGAAGCTCCAAAGAACATACTCTGAGGAGCTTTTTGATGCAGAAGAGTACAACTCAACCAAGTATCTAAGCGACATGAATCGACATATGGAAGTTGTTTTAGGCCACCGTAACGGAAGTTCCGAGGACTACGGTTCGTCCATGGACTTGAATGATCAACACATGGAGCTTGCTTTGGGGCAGACTGAACGTTGAAGGATTGTCTAGAGTCCAAGACAGAAAATTTTATGGACACATCAGAAACAAACATTGCTTCTTCCTCCCCCATGACTGCAGAATTCTGGCAGACTTGAGGTCATGTCCTTTGCAAAACAGTACAGAATCAAGCTCACCAGTAGAGTAAAACTGGCAAGATGAAGATTTAGAGCAGTTTGGAGAAGGAGATTCATAGCTAGCTAGGCAAGCATTTTAAAAGAGCATTGAAGACGGAGTTCGGGTCTTCCTGTCTTGTGGATAACAGCAAAAATCTGGAATAGGAACACTACATGAAATATATATCAGGACGTATATCCACTTTTCTGTGTAGCATAACTTTTTATAATTATGTAATCTAGTCTATTGTACATGATTTCCATTTGTGGGAAAAAAAATCAGGAAATTGAAATTTATATTAGTTGCACAAGAGATTGACTTGGTTTTAATGTTATTCGAAGTTGATCTGGTTCGGAATTGAATTTGAAATTGATAAAATTTTTATCAAAACTGAATTATATAAAATCGAATAGACTCAATCTAAAATTAATATGTTAAATTATATTAAATTAATTCCAACTTAAATTTAAGACTTAACTTTTTATTAATGACTCAGATTAATTCTAAGTTTGAGCTTAAATTTAATATTTTCTTACAAAATCAACTAATTATAAAAAATTAAACAAGTTATATTATATTTGATTAAGTTAAAATTGAATTCAATCTTCAACCTTTTAATTTATACCTACTTTTGATTATTTTCTTCCTACAAAATAAAAAATGAAAGAAAGTGTGATAAAATACTAATCTAATTTATATTTTTAAAAATCATTTTAAAGATCTTTCAAAAGTAATTAAATTTTAAGAAATGTTTATATTTAAATATTTCTTTATTAACAAAATTTACCTAAATTTTAGTTAGACATTAAAAGGGTTAGTTAGGATTAGTTACCCATCAACTAAACTTCTATAACCCTTTAATTAAGCAATATTATCAAAGAAAAGTGTTTAATCCAAACCTAATACTAAAAATTTTGATGAATAAAATACTTAGATCTAAAACGACGTAGCTTTATCGGCACCTAACTTACCTGCTACATTGACCATGAATGGTTTTGGAGCTAGGAAGTTACCGATCACATCTGCTTATTTTCTGGCTTATCATCACTTTCCCGGAAGATCTCTCACTTTCTCTGCATCCAAACAGCGTCATGACTAGTCTGGTTTATTGTCTTCAATTTTTGTTTTTGTTCTCTTTGATCCTTCATAAGTGTAGCTCTTATCCAGCTACTTCTAGTTCCCTCATCAACCCCTCCAAAGTCAAACAAGTCTCTTGGAAACCAAGGTCTCTCTCTTGTTCTTCGTGGTTCGGTTACCCAGAAAATAAACTTTTGATCCAAGTTACTTGTGCTTTCACTTTTCCAGTTAAAAGTCGGATTCCAAATAAGAAAAACTGGATTAGAGTAAAGAATTGTATAACATCGAGGGTTTCTATATAAGTTTTCGGTTAAAGTATGGGTTTTTTTTTGTGATTACGCAGGGCGTTTGTGTACGAAGGTTTTCTTACAGACTTGGAATGCGACCACCTGATCTCTCTGGTAAGTCCAGTCAAATTCAAGCTCTTAACTTGTGATTTGCTAAAGCTAACTTGAATTGCAATTTTCTTTGCTTGATTTGTGAAATTTAGGCCAAATCTGAGCTGAAGAGATCCGCGGTGGCGGATAATGTTAGTGGAAAGAGTAAGCTCAGTGAAGTTAGAACTAGCTCCGGCATGTTTATTCATAAAGCAAAGGTAGCCAACTTCTTGATTTTGTTTTAACGCGGTACTGTTTATCATCATTTGAGGGATTACTAAACAATTATTAATGGCTGCACTGCATCTCAAATTATATTAGAAACTGTAATCTAATGTAGTTGGATACAACACTTCAATTCTGTGGGTGAACTTTTTGATGGGGTAGCTTTATTTAGCAAATGTTAAGATGTAAACTCGTGGATTAATGTCGCTTGTTTCTTTTAATCTTCACCTGATGTATGTTTAGCATATGCTGTTTGAATCACACCAATCATCTATTGCCGAACTGTTAGAAATGCTTGGAGTTCAGCCTTGTGATGGCAGCATGAAGACCTTAGGAAGCCTTGATTGCTTATTTTCTTCAATGGGTGCAAGTGTAACCCTTCGTGCATTTCGCTTCCTTTTTTCAGGATCCGATTGTTGCAGGTATAGAGGAGAAAATTGCATCATGGACCTTTCTTCCAAAAGGTGTGCTGTTACTAAAGTGTGTTTAGGTTTTAGTATCTTTCACCTGAAAGTTGACCGCGTTGGTCTCTTTTCTTCCCAGTGTAATAGCTTTGTTTCTTCTGTTGCTTTCAATGATATTTTAGTCATGCTAAGTAATGATTAAACAGGGAAGTTTGCATAGTAATTTTTTTATAATTCAGGTAGATGGTATTAGAATCTCAGATTTGGCTATTAAGTCTTATTTGATCCATGCAAGGCAGGCTAGGCCTTGCTAAGGTCATGTTACAAGCCTTACCTGTTATGGCTGTATGAAGCTCATTCTGATCTGTTCTGTGGCCATGCTTAAACTGCACAATATGTCCTGTTATTTCCAGCTTAAACAGCTCAGTGATTTCACTAGTTAGCTGCTCCATTTTACAAAGTATGTAGAATTCTTTTGTGAATCTTGAATCATCAAGACCATGCTTGGGCCTGCTCAAAACATGAGAGGCTGTCAAAAACTTTTGCATCACCCGTTTGAGCTCCTGCTACCATGGAAGCATATACAATCTTTTTGTTGCATAATACTTTGGCTAGTTTTGAGTTAATGATTTTGTATTTATTGTACTTGCCTCTTTTTGGGAAAGCTCATCCTGCTAACAACAATATTTACTGTGCAATGAATTTATCAAAACTAACCTTAACTACCTGAGTCTGTGAAAAGCAACTTCTTAATTGCTATCATGTTTCAGTTGTGTGACTGTCATTTTTTAATGAATTGAAGTGGATTTATTTTTCGTGCTTTCTAGAATCATGCCACCCCTTGCCTTTTGGATGTTAGATGGTCGTGGAAGCATGCATTTTCAGTGCAAATATGCAAGATAGTTTAGGTTTTGGCTTCTAGCTAGGAAATGACTGGACATTGATGTGAGCACAGTATTGATCTTTGCTGTTTACCCTATTATGACCGTAGAAAATGGAGAAGATATACAGGTTTTAAGGTATGAGCATGGGCAGAAATAAGATCCCCACTACGATTACTTCGCTGACAAGGTCAATATAGCCCGTGGTGGACATCGCCTGGCAACTGTCCTCATGTACCTTACTGATGTGGTGAAAGGTGGAGAAACCGTGTTCCCTTCGGCAGAGGTTGGTTCAAACACCTTTGATTTATATATAGAAGGTCGTCATCATGAATAATTAAAGACTAATGCTTTTATCAAAAGCCTTCTACAGTAGTCAGATTTCATTGGATATATGTTAATGATGGATAAAATCATCTCACACATAAGCTGACTTTCGATTCATTTTAATGTCGTTGCACAATTGCTTTCGGAGCAATTTTCCAATGAGAGAAGCAGGATTTTTTAGGAGTTTTGAAGGAAAACTGAACTACTTAATGACTCGATAATTTGCTGTAAATAAAAACTCATGTAATGGCAACTTGGCAGCAGGAATCTCGGCATCACAAAGCTTCTGTCAAAGATGAAAGTCTGTCCGAGTGTGGAAAACAAGGAATTGCAGGTCAGTTGTTGAATAGATCCAGTTCCTTTTCTGTTCATATGTTGTGTTTCAACTGATTGACATGTTCCCCTGCGATGAAATTTAAGTGAAACCGCGAAGAGGCGATGCCCTTCTCTTCTTCAGTCTCCATCCCTTTTCCTTCCAGTTACTGCGAATTTGCATAGTTTGATACTATTTGCTACTATTTAGGAGTACATGTTGAGGGCAGA
>JAOQMM010000173.1:31723767-31735419 GCA_027563515.1 Erythroxylum platyclados
CAACACACTAACAAATTCGCTTATTTTCTTATGTTACACAAGTCTCATTTCTTGATGTCATAATTTTAAATGCTACTCCGATGAAATTTAAGTGAAACCGCGAAGAGGCGATGCCCTTCTCTTCTTCAGTCTCCATCCAACTGCCATTCCAGATCCAAGCAGTCTACATGCAGGATGCCCTGTGATTGAAGGTGAGAAATGGTCAGCAACAAAGTGGATTCACGTGGACTCATTCGACAAGACCGTGAATGTTGGTGGAAACTGTACGGATCTAAACGATAGTTGTGAGAGATGGGCTGCTCTTGGGGAGTGCAACAGAAACCCTGAGTACATGGTGGGATCTCCAGAACTTCCAGGATATTGTAGGAGGAGTTGTAAAATATGCTAAAATTCTAGGCCACAAATCCTGCAGAGAGTGATGTCTAAGAAGCTCCTTACGGTCAGCTTTTCTTCTTCTATTTTCTTTTTCTGGTCCTGTAATTGATTTGTTTCCTTCTTTCAGATCACATCTTGGTTGTAATAGAATTTTCCCCATATACAATCACACAGCGTGTTATTAGTAACATCAAATACTTTGGAATAATTGAAAAGTTGAAGCAGGGCTCTGAGCTCTTCAACTAGCCAGGTTTTAAGGTCCTTGATGATATGATATTCCATATGATGAGCAAAAGAGAATGTGGTGGGATGAATTATGCTGTTTGAAGGACAATAGATTATATTCCCATCATATCAAAACAGAAGTATAAAGTTTGTATGACTTGTTACGTAGTGTGTTTATCACTTTCGGTAATTGATGTTGTGTTTATTTACTCAAAATTCATGGTATCTATTCTTTTTTATCTTCAACTTGCGGAATAAGAAATTAAATATATGATGATTCTCTGATCCATCTCTTGAAATAGAATGATTCATGTTTTGAGTCTCTTGGCAGCCCATCTTTAGTCAGATAGTTCATGTTCCAAGTCATCTCTTGCATTTTATGAGATTCATGTCATAGAATGTGAATCAAATCGTTTGTTTGATTGAAATTTAAGTTATTTTAAATGCACAAAGAGTTTGAGATTGAAAAATGTTTATTAAAATTTTAGATTAAGTTTGATTTTTTTCACGATTCGGACCTGACTATGTCAATCAAAACTAAAATTATGCTTTTTTGTTAAGTTTAATAATATGATATTATTTTGTTTAATTGGTGAAGTTCTTCGACTAATAATATTATTTTGTTTAAAAACAAAATTAAACAACTTTGTGAGGAAAAAAACTCTGGTAATTAACATTATAGCCGTAATTAAAATTTTTAGACCTAAGCACACCTAAAATAACACATTTTTGATCTTTTTTTAAAAAATTTTAAATTTAACTTTTAACATCAAAGTGATTTGATTATAAATCAAAATTATAACATAATATTTTACTAATAAAGAGGAATAAATATAAACAAAAGAACATAATAAAGGAGATAAAGAACAGAAATGATAAGAATGACAATAAGAAACAGAAAAGGTAAGGATTCTGTCTCCACGTTCATGGAATTGATCTCTCGCCAAAGCCAAAAAAGAAAAAAAGAAAAAGAAAAAAAGCATTTTAAATATTTCCAATTGAAGTCTACTTTACTTTATTAGCATGCAATATTTTAATTTTAATTTTTAAAAACCATAATAAATCGTGTCTTTCTTCTCCAGCTGTCCTTCCTTCTTCCATGGAAATTGCATCCATTTTAAGAACACAGCTGTACCCTGTAAGATTATAATATTATATATATATATATATATATATATACACATACGTGTGTGTATATGAGTGTGTTAATTACTCTCTCCCAAATTTAGATGATGAAACTAAGAGCAAAGAGTAAAGTTGTTCATCTGTAACCATAAGTTTATAATCTTAATTCACGAGAATAATCTCTTTGTAAAAGTACAAAGAAAAAATTGTATATATTATAACCCTTTTTAAATCTCGCAAAATAAAAAATTTGTGCTATACAAATTTTAATAAGGGAAGAAAAGTTTACTTCATAAAATAGTTTTTTTTTATTGTAACTTTTAATCCTTTTTTGAATCTTTTATTCTTGTAATAATTCTCTCTCCATTAATCAATTTGACATTTTAACTTTAATTATTGGGATGCATATCCTGTGTTGTAAATATTAACTTTAAATATTAAATTGTCCTTTTTTAGATAGTGGTAGTAAAAGTGTATTAAGGATAATTAATAGTTTAATTATAAAATAGTCTTTAAACTAACAAATTACAATATAAAAATATAATTAATAGATAAAAATTTGCATGTGAAATCTATTATTTTAGAAAAAAGGTCATAAAAAGCTTAGAATAAAGGTTTAATTTTCAATTTACTTGATAAAAAATGGTAAATAATTTTTTTTTCATTTGAGATGGGTTAGGCCTAATTTTTACTTCATTAAAATTTATTTTAAAATTTTAAATTTAAAATAAAATTATATTTTTTAATATAAAAATTTTAAATTTCGCATCAAGCTGAATAAAGCTTAATCTGAAACTCAGGTTAACTTCAGTTAGATCGAGCTAAACCTTTTTTGTCATCCCTACACTTCAACAACAACAATTTATTCATCAAGATCATTTCGAACAATTCAATCAAAACCTGTTTATTACGAAATGCCAAAAATCTAACAAGTTGGTTGCATTTTGGAAACAGGACATTTGTCACTTACGTAAAAAATGATTTGTCAAATTTTTTTTTTTTTTTTTGCAGATTTACACGTACTAAGATCAGATTTTTGTCAAACCCACGTGCTAGTTACAATCGAAGCAATAGTTTCCGCTGAAGATGGAAATGAAAATCAAATGAAAATGGTAAGAAAATAAAAAAGGAATAAATGGGTGCGGAAATGAGATGAAAAGTTTGTTGCTTTTGGGGTCTTAAATGTTGATGTTAAGAGAGAATCCATGAACAAAAAATACTCAGAAAAGTTAAAACAGCTCAAATCCAGAGAAGAGGATTAAAAAAAGGTGGGTAAGACTCTGTTTCTGTACAGTGTACTTGGACAGACCTGAAAAGCAAGCGAAAGTTTGGATCTTTGTGTTCTATTCGCATTAAATTCATCAAATCCCTTTCAAAGTTTTTGTCAGGCAGTTATACCCACCTGGGTTTTGCAAATAATTCCACAAGAACTGCAAGTTAATCCAAAGGTCAGAGCTTCGAGAGAGCAACTGAGGGAAATCATGGAGGTGGGTCAGATGCAGAGAACATGGGTTGAATATACCAAGTCCTTGTTTAGGGAGGTAATATTACCAGAAAGTGTACATTTGTTTCTAATTTGTTTTGTTTGTGTTTCGTCGTTGCCTTGTTGGATTCTCACTTGTGGTGTGATATCTTTTTTTCTACTTTTTGTTTGTGATGGTGAAGGGTTTCCTGGATAGTCAGTTTTCACAGCTTCAGTTACTGCAAGATGAAAGCAACCCAGATTTTGTCGTTGAAGTGGTGTCTCTTTTCTTTGAAGATTCTGAGAGGCTTCTCAATGATCTTACCAGGGTTTTGTAAGAACTGAGAACTCCTGTCTCTCCCACCTCTCTTTTTACATCCTCTCTGTTCCATAGAAGTTTTATTGTAGGATCAAGCTCTTGGGTGTTTTCACCATGTGATGGTCACTTCTTGCTGGTTTTTTTCTTCCAAGTGTTAGCCAAATCCTTGCTGATTCTACTTTTCCATTTATTTTCCCTAGAGAGTTCCCAAATGTTGATTTCAAAAAGGTTGATGCCCATGTTCACCAGTTGAAAGGTAGCAGCTCCAGGTAACTCCTTTTCTCAGCCTGAAAGTTCTCTTGTCATGGTCTTCTTGAGTAATTAATTCCTGCTTCTTTAGCACCCCTTGTGTTCATTCATCTTTAGTATACTGTGCCTCATTTAAGACCATGGGATAGGTACTGAACCACAAAGAAGAATGCAAATTAGAGACTTGAAATAGGAACTGAGACATTTAGTGGTGAAATGTTAGTGTTGTTTCCTGTTTAGTTCATCTTTATTACAGGAGAAGATAAAAGAAAATCTTTTTTTCTCGGTTTTATACAGCATAGGCGCTCAGAGAGTTAAGAATTCCTGCATTACGTTCCGCATGTTCTGCGAGGAACGGAACATTGATGGGTGAGTTTTACCTTGTTCTTTACTACTTGATTTATTTTTTCTTTTCTAGTCTATCTATTTTTCTCTGCCGTCACAATTTTTTTGATTTTGAACTAAGCATTCATTTGAAACTTTAAGCTATGAGTTGTATAATATCACAAATACGATATTTTATCCCTGTTGCAGGTGCCTGAAATGCCTGCAGCAATTGAAAGATGAGTACTATACAGTGAAGAACAGGCTTGAAGCTTTGATCAGGGTGACTGCACTTTGCACTTGCTTAATTGCATTCTTCTTCTGGTTAGATTTGTGTTTACCAAGTTCATATTCATACCAAGTTTAATGTGATGCTGTTATTGGTTGCAGCTGGAGCAACAGATTGTTGCAGCTGGTGGGTCAATTCCAATCGAAGAGTTGAATTTTTAATCCGACTAGACTTGGAAAAACTTGAGAGAGGGAATTGCGGTCAAGAGGAAATTTTGTAATTTTTGTTGCATTTCTCTCCCTGTAAGGTTCTATTTGATTAGACTATGTGCTTGTATGAAATTTGTTAAAAGACTCACCTTCTACCAGTTCTTATCATGGCATCAGAAAATCAAAAGAACCTTAGTGTTAATGTTTGATCTTTTATTATTCACTATCTGTTCCTTTATTTGTTCTGCAAAATATGTCAGCTATTTGATAGATTGGTGTGTGCATCAGTTGTTCTGATGCTGATCAATTACAATATAAAAGCTGCTTAGTTTCCAAATGCTTTTGAGGAGCAATGCGAGTCTTAGGTTTTTCACATGCTGAGAAGCTTCTTTTTCCTCTGATTCCTTAGGCTGCAAGTTGAGATGATGGGGAACGCGAGCTTAAATTCCTTAGACCCTCGGATGATTTCAGTTTATTGAGCTACTAGAACTGATGGTTTCTGATTGTGTACTCTTGAATCCTGCCTGGGAAAGGTTGAGAGTTGAAGTTTGAGCTGTAGCATGATTATCTACTATAGTGGGGACGTGGGGTGTTATTGCATAGTTGGCATCAAAGGTTTATGAATTTAGAAAGGAACATAAAGACAAGTTTATAGTTTTATACAATTTGGTTGAACAGCCAATGTAGGAATATGAATCAGTTGGTAAGATATGAATTCACTGTCAGCTATGACCTGTCCTGCCATAGACAGGTTGTGGTGGTTCTTTGTTTATTGTTTGTTCAAGATCTCCTGGAAAAGGACCAATAACCCATCACCAAAGATTAGTTTCAAATATGTTATGTTAATGTCTGTTGAAAGAGAGCAGGAAAAGCTTTTCTTGACAGTTCAGCCAACCAGTATGAATCATGTGAAAACCATGAAAAGCCAAGAGAAGATTGGTTATTAAGATATGCTTTGAACTGTTTAACCACCATTAAATTATTATAAAGTACATTATAAGAGCATCTTTGACTGAAGAACCTCAGTGTCTTAATGGTAGGTGCCTAACTTGAAGCTTTAGTTTGGTGGTTGTGAGTTATTTAGTTGACTAGAACAGAATAAAAAGAGTTCTTTTCAAAACCAACAGTTGGATGATAAGAGTCAAGTAGTAATTAAGATCAACAACAGTGATTACTGTGCACTAAAGGTTAATAACTTGGTTTCATAAGCTTGACAAATAGATGACAAAATAGAAAAATCAATGAATTCAAAAAAGGGTCATTACTATGTAGAGTAGAGGGTCTAATTGGTGCTTACTGTGATTATGAGCAAATCAGATAATATTTAAAGCACAGGTTTTCCTTTTTCTTCTTATTTGTGCAACTGTATTTGGGACATGGATATAACATGATTAAACTCAACTTCTTTCATTTTATTCACTGGAAAGCCTCAAGGCTCCATCAAGGTTCAAACTAATAATAGATAACACATCAGCATGTTGTTTGGTTCACATAGCTCAATCACTTCATACGGTAGTCCTATACTTCTATGAACTTATCATCGCATGCACATGGATGCTATGGCATAATTTCTATTAGAAATTAGATTATTAAGCTCATCATAATTAGATCTTATTTATTAAACTTTATCTTTATAATAAACCAAATATTTTCCTGTAAATAACATTCACAGTCCAAAATTAGGAAAATTTTAACATAAAGTACTTCATGAGACAAGGCAATACTTTCTAAAGTAGATATTTAAGTAGACGAGAGAACATGATAATTTAAAGGTTATGCACAACAATGCACCTAGTTATATAAACAAGTTATCAGAATTCTGTGGTAAATATTTTCAGCATACTATTTGATTCAGAAACATGACCCTCTTTTGAATTTGATCTCAAGCATTGTTCTAGTAAAAGCTCTACTGGTTAGACTAATGGCATACATTGAGACTATTGCATGTTATGAGTACAAAATCATTAATCCTATTCTGAACTCGACGAATTTAAGTATAATTGCAGTTCAGTTTGGTGGTATGCTCCAAATTCTTCTCTGTTCATCAAAGCTTTCTATGGCAGCAGATTGGTTCTTGGCGCCCAGTTGATATGCAAAATGAGCATAATATGCTGTAGAGTCCACATTTTCCAATATGTTGATTAGTTTTCCCTGATTTACATCTATTTGAGTTTGTCCATCTTCAGATTCAACACCTTCAGCAACTATCTTGATGGGTTTGACTTGAAATGTTGGGTTCAGCAAGGAATGATTGCCTGCTAAGATTGCTGCTCCAAGAATTTCTCCTAAGAAAGTATCCTGCAGAAGAGTATTGTTCAGTAATGGAGTCTAGGGTAGCAGAAACTGCAGAAGAAAAACCAAGATGTTCACACATGAAAATATGACTGCAAAACTGATTGACATGTCAAAACCTTACCGTGTGATGATATCTGTAATGCGTTTGTTGCAATCTGTAAAGACTTAACAGTAAACTATGGGCAAACAATGCCTCAGGTGTCTGTTTTGTCCCCTGAAGCCTTTCTAGGATTTCAGGAAGGGAGCTGACTCTACGTTGGATGCCAAGCGGAATGAGGGTGATATTAAGTGATGACTCAAAGACAGTCTTGGCAGCCAATGGGTCAAGAAACATGTTCATCTCTGAATAGTGATTGGAATGAATGTTCAAGACATTTCCTCTGTCCATAGTATTATTGATGATGTGTCCTCCAACAATGTAGACATCCTGAAATAAGCTTTCAACACATTTTCTTTCTAAATATAACAATGGGATGGAAACTTGATTCTTGTGCATCAAGATGGGGTTGAAGCCATGATTCTCAATTTTAGTAGCTTTCTTTTAGACAAGATCACTTTATTGATGTGAAAAATGTCGCTTCCATGTGCATTCGGAGACAATGGCTTTATGAGGAGACAATGGCTTTATGATCATACTTGCCCGATGTTATTTTCTTGCACAGAAATTTTAAACATTTGCAAACTGCATAAAGCTTGTGATATGTTCATTTTAACTGTTATAAAATGAATTGAAAGACATGAATGTTCCATTTACCTGAATCACAGTGCTTATGTCATTCCCCGCTAGAAGAATGATCTTGGCTAAATTAGTCAACGGTCCATTGGTCAATAGAGTAATCTTAGATCCTGGTTCCAATGTTCTCAGTGTGGACTCCCAGATTTCCAGTGCTAGAGGCTGTCTGAATTCAGGATGATCTGTGTTACGAGGAGTTCCATATCTTGCAGACTTTTGTGCAGTGTACCTTTTAAGAAAGTGAAAATCAAGATTGATCAAGGAATCAGAAACTTCAAATACCCAAGATGGAAGTGAAATGAAATACACCATCCGTGCTATCTGAGTTCACCTCCTAGGGCTTCGCGGTAAATTGTGTGCAAGTCCATAAAGAGTGTCCGAGTCCAGAAATCCACCACTCCCATGTGGGATGGCCTTAACATACTTGCAGTCTCCAACAGCAGAGAACAATGGATCAGACTGGTTCATTGCAAATACATCTCCTAGACCAACTGGAACGTCATCACGACCCATCATATGCAGCAAGTCATAAACAACATCTATTGTTGCAGCATTTGCCCAGCCAGTTGGACTTACTATAATTGCCTGGATGAAAGAAGCAAGACAAATTACTTACTTCAACCTGCAGGTGTCTACATTCAGAATTGCAGCACTGTAGTTTTTTCTAGCGAAAGACAACCAATATTGTTCAATATTAATCATAGAATGCACTAACGTCTAGGAAGATTACATGGCATCATCATTGAGGAACCAAGTCTTATTTGAGCTTTTGCTTTGGCCACAAGTATCTAACATCCACCAAGTCCTGATCAATTTAACTTATATTTGCATGTCATAGGTTTTCTACATTATAGATTTTCAATCTTCAAACTCGTGTTGGCATCTAGATTTAACTTTTTACAAGGTCAAGGTGAATCCAGTGGACCTAGAAACATAAGATGGCCTTACCTTGAGGTCGATTACTTCAGCTGGTACTTTGAGGAGGTAAAGCAGAGCCAGAAAATCTCCAGCACTCATATCCATGTCAAAGACTACAGCTTTCCCCAGTCTTCTGCTACCAAAGTCTGGCTTGTAAAGAACTTCCTTGTAATAAGGAAATTGCATCTTAAAATTGAATTTCCCATTTTGCTGAGGAGAATTGAGGACCTATATCCAGAAAGCAGAAGCATTGTAGCATCCGATTGGATCAAGCAAAGAACAGATAGCATGAGGAGAAGTGCACTCACATCCAAGAAGCTCTTGAAAAATGCTTTACCAACTCGACTTTTGGTATCTTTATGAGGTTTTGCTTTTGTAGCAACAAGAACGTGTACTGCCTCAGAACTAGTTACCTTCTCTGTATAGCCATCCTATCCCATTACATTATCAGATAGCAATGATATTTAATGCATGAAAGACAAGATTGGTATTGACGATCATACAAGATTGGCCGAAGAGAATAGATTAATATGACTTTTGATAAGCAGTAGACTCAGGTATCATCTAAGTCAGAACAAGCCTGATAATTGGAAGAAAGGAGGCAAAATTTTTGGTTGGTGAATAGAATTGAACAAGATATATCTTTGCCTGAACTATCGGACAACAAAATAGAGTATACCTTGCATCTTCCTGTTCCATTATGTCCTATGCAAAACTGATCTCGAAGTCCTGTCTGGACATGACCACTGTGAACTCCATCTTTTTTTAGGTTAAACTTTGGGACTGTATGTCCATGGAAGAATGCATTTGAGCCGTCATTGATCCCAAATTCTTCATTTGATGTAACTACAGTTATGTTCATATACTCCATTTCAGCAAATTCATTGTCCCCGATGTTTTTGTTTGAGCTATGCATTAGAGAAACTGCTATACCAGCTGCAAAGGAGTCCCACATGAAGTAGTTCTGCAAGAAAGATTAAATGCTTGCAGATCCATGATTCAAGGAAGATCTTAAATTTCATATAAGATTAATAATCTGTTAACAAGGCAGCAGTTCAAATATAATACAGCATAAAACCCATTGTCAGGCCAAGTGTCACGAATCATTTTCAATGACTGGAAGCAGTACTGTGCCTCGAATGTACGCTGGTTCAACTCAAATTCATTGAAGAAACTTTCATCAAGAGGAATGGTATTTGTTGCATCAAGGGGCACAAGAGTGATTGGAATTCCCGAGTGAATTACCTGAAATAAAATCAAATGTTCTGTTTATATCTCCAATGACAATAATTTCAAAGTTTATCCATCTTGTAATAACTAATAAGTACTTAAAATGTTGCTTACTTGGTAAGCTGCAAAAGGGTCCTCAAAGATATTAAACTCGGCATAAGGATTGTTATGGTAGTAAGTGAACAGATTGCCAGTGCTACCACCACCCATAATATATATTTGCTCAACATTCTTCTTAAGATCTGAACTACTGTTCATAAGAAAAAGGGCAAAATTTGTAAGAGTTCCTGTTAAAAGGACAGTAGTAGGACCTGCAGATATTTTATCTAGCAAAACTTCCTGAGTTGTAGGTTGGCGAAGAGGAGAATATTTCCGGCTTCCCTGTTGCATGTTAAGGGACTATTTTAGATGTAAAACTATTTAGATGCTAAGAGATTTATTATAAAAAATTGCATTCAGTATCTATGATGTGCAAATCCTAATCAACCAAATGGAACCTTTGACAAGAACGTTTTCCGATTCTGTTGTCAATCAATATAGAGGCAGAAAAACACAAGATTCATAGTTGAAAAGCAATATTAGCAGTGTCCAACAAAAGGCTGGTCTGAAGATCACCTGAGGTAAAAAAGCTTTCCTGATGCCAAAGTTGGAGTCAACATCAAGCCGCCCTCTTGAACCGACAGGAATTGCTTGTCTGTATCTACAATATCCTGCTGTGCTCTTTCCCTGATACCACAATGTTTAACCCTTACTTACATAACCAATGCAGCACAAAGTTTGGAACGTGAACACATTTTATGCGAACCCAACTCATAATAACTCTGTGGGCAAACCCCTAACGTATCTAACAAAATTAAAGATGCATGTTTCTCAAACGGGAACAGAAGAAACGAAAAAAAAAAGTTATGATTTTGATGAGTTGAAGAAGGAAAAATGGATTCACCTGTTCAATTATAGGAAGATAGCCACCAACATTAGGAAGTATGGTGCCATCTTCAAGTATGCCACCTTCACCACCAACTCCAACAGACACATCATCACGACCCATCATATATAGAATGTCATATATATGGTTCACCGCATGCCCAGCATCACTCCATCCATTAGCAGAGATAGTGACTGCCTGTGGCAGTGGAATAGCCAGTTTTAAACACAAGAACTAACAGCATTTAGTGGCATGTTTCCACCGGTAAATAGAATGACAAAAGATATGCAATAGGTAGAAGTTCAACAAATTCCAACTATTTTGGGAAAGCCAAAAGCAGTATTTTGGTTATGGAAGATGACCTAAAGCAGAAATGAAATATGCATAGATTAGAGAGGACATATCAGAGAAAAGAAGTGCTCAGTAACTGACCTCCAACTTGAATTCTGATTGATCAACCTTCAAGAGGTACAAAAGTGCTAACAAATCATCAGTATCAACATCAGTGTCCAAAAGAATACGATGCGGCCTTTTCTCATCAGTGATGAACCAATTCACTCCAACAAGTATCAGAAAGAATACTATTGTAGCTACCCAAATGCTCTTTCTATGCAGCAAAAGTTTATTTGTTTCCATCACAACTCTCCAAGTCTCTCCCTTTCAGAAAGTGGCAAAAGTTTGTGATAGAAATAAGATGCAATTTGAATCCTTTCCAAAAGCCATGAACTTGAATGGAAAACTAATTACCATTGATGAAGAAATTTGGAACCTACCAATTTGCAGAGATTATCTAAATGGGATTTATTTTGGATTTTTTGCTAGATAATGAACTATTTACTTTTGGAAGTCCATTACATTGTTCCTTTACTTTTGGAAGTTCATTACATTGTTCCTTTGCTCCATAAATTGATAGATATATATCAATTTTTGTATATACCAAAGAAGGTATTCACATAATTTGTGTTTTAATTTTTTTTTCTAGGACGGTTGTTATTTTTCCAATTTATTTTTTTCCATATAAGTTTATTCTTATT
>JAOQMM010000173.1:31738710-31751029 GCA_027563515.1 Erythroxylum platyclados
GGCCTCGTGTTAAACAAGCACAAAATTAAATCTGAGATGCTCAAGAACCCAAGATCCAGTTCAACCACTGGAAATTGAAGGTTAAATATAGAATTTCTTTTTTTTTTGAAAGATTAAAATACAGAATTTCAGAGAAGTAACACCATATAGGGAACAAGATCCTAAGATTTCCCAAGAACAGTTAAAATCCGTGTCCTATGAACCCATGTCAGTCATATACAGATAACCCAAGTTTACCTGAACTAGTAAATTAAGAATAAACAGAAAGAAACAAAATTTAATTACCATAACCACGTTCAAAGCTAAAAGAAGAGTGACACCATATAGAGAACAAAATAGATCTAAAATTTCCCAAAAACAGTCAAATTCATTGTCCTGTGAACCCATCTGAATCATATACAGATAACCCAAGTTTCCCTAATCTACTAAATTAAGAAAAACCAGAAAGTAACAAACTTTGATCACCTTAACGACATTCAAAGCTAAAAGAAGCGTAGCCTTCTCATATTCGTCGCTCTTCGATAATCACGGGCTCCAGAATCGGACTCGTCGTGGAACCAGCCAACCGACTTCTGGGCTTCGTAAACAATCTGCGAAATCCCTGAAACAACCAAAAAAAAAAAGAACCCAAATTCCATTCATCTCCATACATAAATTCGAGATATTAAAGAAAGAAAAAGACAAACCTTGCTTGACGGTACGCTTTTTCTCGCGGATCTCCTGTACGGTGGCGGAGATTTTCCAATAAAGTGGTCGGCCGATGTAGAAGAGGAGCATAAAGAGTAGAGTCATTGCCACCAACCTGAACGCGATTCTCACCGTCGGCGACGCCATGCTGTTTCTTTCAGTTGAGTGTGTGCTCGTGTGTGTAGAAACGATAGTACCAACTAATTATCTACAATATTATTATTTTATTTCCTTTTATATTTTTCATCTTCCAAATAATGTTTTAAAAAAAGAATTAACCCCTTTTTTGGATTTTTGAAATTAATTTATTATAATAAAATCTGCTATATGATTGAAATTTTGTTATAATATCTAATCAATTTAATATTTTTAAAAATTAAGGAGATAAATCTAAAAAAGATTTATATTTACATTATTATTATATCAAATTAGATTAAAAAGGAAGAGAAATTTAGTATACATATGTAATGAATAAATAATTTTTAAATCAGAAATAATTTTTATATTTTTTATAAATTTTAAATTTTAAAATGACAATTAATAGAATGAATTAGCTTCGAAATTTTTAAAATTTGAATTTAAATTTAAAATAATTTGATAAATTTAAATTTATGTTTGAAATTTAATCTTAACCCTATCTGAATAAATAAGTTGAGTTCAAACCAAAATTTTTAAAATTTGAACATATTCAAAAAAAATAAAATTAACAGTCTCTATTCTAATTAGAGGTAAAGTTACTTACTACTATTTATATATAAGTAGTGTATATGAGAATATCAATTTTATGTATATTTTTATGTCTTCAAGTTTAGTTTGAGCAGAAATCCCAAATTTGAATGAATTTGGATCGATTGACCCCAAGCCGTTGGGATTGAAGAATAATTGTATGCAGATTCTCATTTCTTAAAAGCTAAAGACCTTCCTACGTCTTATAGGTTACAGGGCCGCCAACTAATCTGGAATTCTCCACACTTTAATATGGTTTCCATTATTGCTACTCTAGTTGAATACAACTGATACACCCTCAAGACAACTAGTACCATCCTCCTGTCCTAGGCAAATTCATCCATACATCTTACACTGTCAAGATCCAAGATTTCTGTAATATTAACTTCATAATGGCGTGCAACTTCTTGCCATGTTCATACCAGAGCTTTCATGGCCGGATGGGGTTTGGATTCAGGTTCCAATCACATCAAATTGTCAACGATCTGCAAGAAACATTCACAACCATTTTGGCAAGCTAGTCTGTTTCTATGAATTGATGCAGTCCTGGATTTCTTCCAGGGTTTTTCCTTTGGTTTCCGGGACGAATTTCGCAACAAAGAGGATCGTCGCCAATGAGAAGCCCGAGTACAAGTAATATGTTCCTGAAAGCAGTTTAGAAACATGGATTCAGTTGGTTGGACGAGAATGCAGTTAACCAAATGTCACCAGGTTTTGTTTCATCTACCTGAAGGACTCCAGTCCATGAGAAAATTGTAAGTGAAAGAGACTGCCCAAGCACCTAACCAGTTCACCAGCACCACCAAGCTCCCACCAACACCCTTTATGTTGATTGGGAAGATCTGCAATGAAGCAAAGTCTCAGATGAAACAAAAATCTCCAATGTTTGGTCATGATCAGCAGCTAGTAAGAAGAACTTGAAGAGTGATTACCTCAGACATAATCACCCAAGGAACAGCTCCCATTCCGATCGAGAATGCTGATATATAGATCTGTTGAAACAATTGAAGTTACAAGCCTGTGTCGAATTCTCAGTCCCGGCATAACTAAATAAATCTGCAGTGCTTACCAATACTCCAGCAACAGCTACCATTGGTACCCAACCAAGCAATAAACCGTGAGCCTGCTCATGAACATTGTGAAAATAAAAGGTTCAGAGCTAGAAAGCAAGAAGAATAGGCTTCTTCTTCGGTCTAATTGAACTTGAGCAGTTTCAGTGACTCACCTTCAGAAGGAAAGAGGTTCCTGCCAAGAAGCATCCCAGAAATGTCCCAAGTGCAGAAAGCTGAACACAAAATGGAATCGTTGATTATCATTCAAGCATTTCTCTCCCCCCACCCAGAGGCCGCAATATTGTGGTTGCAGCTTTGGAAATAAGAAAGTTGATGAAAATCTATGTATTTTGGTTATTTACCATTATTAGTGGTCTTCTTCCGGACTTGTCCATCAGGATTGCACCCACTAGAGTTATTGGAACCTGCAGATCAATTTTAGATGGATCAGTTTCTGTTCGTCAATTCTTATTTTCCTTTAAGAACGCGAGATCAATGTAAGTACCTGAATACAAGCATAAGCTATGGTTCCAAGTTTGCCAGAAGAAAGACCTGTAATTGACAGAGAGGAGCAAAGGATATTGATAAAGGACTGAAGAAGATGACGATGAAAATATGCAGCAGAAGATGTTTAATTACCAGCTGATTCAAAAGTCTCACTAACATAAAAGCCAATGCCATTAATTCCTCCAAATTGTTGGAACACCATTACTGCTACTCCAATCTGCATGGACAAGTGAGTTTAAGAACTGCACCTATAAAGATACGAACGTAGAGATGTAAGGTGGCTACTTACAATGAGAAAACGAATATATCTTCTTTGAAACAGATCCATGAATTTAGCTTTCGGAAGGGATTGGAGAACTTCAAGGGCAATCTGCCAAGAACAAGATAATGTTTGAGACTAGAACACACAGGTCAGAAGAGAAGGATTTAGTCAATGAGGCCTAGCTGAAGATGAGTACTTGGATTTCAGCAGCTTCTCGAGTAACATCAGCATCTTCACCGCGAAGTTTCTGAAGAGCAACCTGAAATTCTTTCTGACGTCCAACTTTTGCCTGCAAAATTCATCTAAAACTTAATACCTCCAATCCAAAACTCGTAAAAGCAGTGGATGCCAATGGCTAAAATCTATGTACATGCTTACCAGCCATCTGGGAGACTCAGGAACAAAGCACAGCCCAACAAGGAGGAAAACGCATGGAACAAGACCTTTCGATCAAACTCAACAGTCAATATCCTGGTGGAGCTTTTATTGATAAAAGAATTTCACTAAAGAAAGACTGAACTACCGAGAAGGAAAAAAGCTTTAGAATTTCTGCAAATGAAATTATTTACCAGTTAGAGCCAGATCTCTCCATGGGATAACTGTTCCTATTACAAAGGCGAAAGACGAGCCGGTAACGATCATAAGCTACAAACCAACAAAACCGGCAGAACCGTAAGGTGAGTACTCATTACACTTCTTTGGAAAATTCATATGCGCATCAGCTCCAGGTTTTCCTACCTGATTTAAGGTGGTGAGTCCTCCTCTCAGATTCTTTGGCGCTATTTCTGCGATGTATATGGGGACCTGATTTTAAGAAACGTCATTAGAAGGAAGTAGCATGAAGATTCTCACAAATTGCTCGAGAATCTATGTGGGAATCTTCTAAATACCACATAAGAGAAGACTCCAATGCCATATCCCGTGAACAATCTTCCCATATCAAGTGATACAGCTCCCTGTATCAAGGTCGTCACCAAGCAATTTTCTTATGTCAGAAACTATGTAAAGAAGAAGCAAACGGACATTTTGACTAAGATGTCTACAGTTGACAGAACACATACTCTAGCGAAAAAGACTGTTATCCATCCTATAATGCAGAATCCAGCTGACATTCTCATTGCCTGTTTTGCAAAGAAACCATGAATTGTGACAGGGACACATCACTCTTTAACTTGCAAGAAAATGCAGAAATGTAGCATACCCCTTTTCGGCCAAGAAAGTCTGCAATCCTACCGCTTGTAACAGCTCCAATCATGGCACCAATCGTCAATATAGAGCCAAACATGGAGTACTGGAATTTAACAGAAAGTTAGATGGCAATTTAAGCATTTTAATCCCATAATTTAACCAAGAACATGCAGAGAAACACAGCAATGAGAGACCAACCTGGGATGTGGAGAGATTGAGATCTTTCTTGATTGCAGATTCAGTGGGTGCAGAATAGCCCACCTGCCAAAAGAATCAACTTAAGCTAAACAAACCTTTTTTTTTCGTGTTTTTTGTTTTGTGATACATTTGGCTCCTAACCAGAAAGAACAAAAAAACAAAAAGAATACCCACTTAGTACACCAAGAAGCAGAAACTCCATTTTCCATCCCTAATGGCGTCAGTGTCAACTATTCGACATAGGAGGAAGAGGAAGAGAAAGATAACAAACACTTACACAAGAACCGAACCCGAAAGAACCGCAAACAGCAACAAAAGTGCTTAGGAGAACCATCCACAAAGAACCATTCTCTTCAACACTTTCATCACTTCCAGATGAAACAACTTTCTCCCTCTGAATCAATGGCCTCTCAAGGTCTTCAAACCCATTAACCTCGCCTTTCTCCAAATCTTTGTGCTCCACAATTGCCATCTCTTCCCAACTCCCTTCCCCTCCAACAACTCGCAGAAAAGATGCAAGCTTTAGCTATGGAGAGCAAAAGGGTGTGTGGCCTATGGCTATAAGCAAAGATGTGCTCCGTGTAAGGGGCATTTATACATGCAGCTGGCACAAAACAAGTGTAAAGCTAAGATATTTGTAAACAATATCCACGCCATGCATGATTAAGAAACTGGTCAAAACGTCTAAAAATACACCCATAGAGAGACAACAACTTTCAGAAACTAGAAGCTCCCATGTGGGGTTCAAGCTGTATCTGACGTGGCAACCTCACTGTAACACGCCATGACAAGAATGGAGAACCTTGCCAAACCAACCAGAGTCATTAGATCGAAAATTGGTCCTACGAAACTTAGGATACTTGTGTCGATCCAACGGCTAACAATCACTCACCCTCATCCCCGTTTTCACACTTGAACAAGCTGACCACTTGATGGTTTTAACATAATTGCATGTAGCTTTGGATTCTGCTCAAGTTTTTTCATCTTTATCAGTTCTTACGTGGTACCTTCGTGGCTTTAACACATTAGGCAAGATCGAATTCGGAAAGATAATAATCAAATTTATTGTTTAATTTGAAGTTATTAATGTTAATGATGGCAAAATCTTTGTCACTGCATAGAAATAGTGATGAACAGAGTAGGAACAGTTGGTAGCTAACTAAGTTGACAGCAGAAAATTCCAGTTTGATGGCGCCACTGATGGCTGTTGCCAATTGATTATAGCAAGATGGACGGCAACCAAATTAGAGATGGCAATTCTGGTTTTTTGATTGCTTTGGAGTGATCATTTGATTAAATTTTTAGTTAAATAATTTGAATCTAGCCCTAATTTAAAGTTCTAATATAATCAATTCGTTTTATTTAATCGTAAAAATTTTGACCTGATTAATTTTTTAGTTCGGCTTTAACTTTTTAGTTCAATTTCCTTTAATAACTTTTATTATTAAAAATCGATCAATTTGTTAATTAATAGGTCAATTTTCATAAATTAATAAATTTTATAAATTAAAATAAAACAATTAATTTTTATTTAACAATTTCTTTATTTAGTTAAACTTCGAATTCTTTTATGGGCAAGAACAATCTTTTTCAGTTATATTTCAAAATTTTTAATTTTATTAACCAATTTTATGACGGTCTAATACTGATTAAACCTTTTAAACTTTAAATCTATTATGTTACCGGTTTAACTTTCGGTTTAATTTTTAAAACATTAATATCAAATAAATAGCATCAGTTTTAAATTTTAAATACAAAATAAAAATTAGACTCGAAGTCGAATTGTGAATTTCGAGTTTGATTGGACTATGAGCCCATTTAAGCTCGATTGAAATTAGACTCGAGTCATCAATTTCAGTCCTAATCAAGCTTCAAGTCGAGTCCAATTTCGAACATAAAAACGTGACCGACTTAATTCATTGCTAAGCCTATAACCAATTAATTGAATAGTCCCTAGAGGAAGGGTCAGTCTAATCGGTAAAGCTTGTTCTTTATACTACTACTAATTTCAAAGTTTAAAATTCAAATAGTGATTGAGGGATGGCTTTCACATTACTAAGTTAAGATACACATTAAACTTGAAATGTTAATTGAATCAAATTTATCATATGATTTGATTATTTATTTATTAAATAATTTAATTACTAAAAAACTTTACTTACTTTTGTAATTATAACTTGAATTTTAAAAATTGAACTTTCAATTTTTTACAAAAATAATCTGACGTTAGAGTCTCAATTAACAGAACCGATGTGGCTGTAGTGTCAGGTATAACAATTTCCATGTAGATTTCAAGTGTAATTAAATTTTTAAGTTAAATATTAATTTAATTAATATTAAATAAAATAAAAATTTGAAACATATTGAAATTAAAAAATAACTTTTTTGTTTTTCTTAATATTAATTAAATTACCGTTTGACATAGAAATTTATTTACACTTGGCATCTACAGAAAACTTACTACGGTGAATTCTCATGTCAGCTCCATTAATAAAAAATATAATGTCATACTATTTTTGCAACAAATTAAAAATTTAAGTATCTTGTTATCATTTTTTAAAGTTCGAGTTATGATTAAATTGAGTAAAATTTATAATTTTATGAACAAACTTATAGATAATTATGACCAAACTTATAGATAAGTAGTCCTTTTGATACTTGCAATATCCTAATGAACAAAAGGCTTCATGGTTAATGACATTGACATGGTATATTTGGTAAGCCAATTTTAGTGACAAATATTAACTTTGAAAAGGTATTAAAGTAAATAACATTACAAATAAAAAATTTCCATTAATTTTTATGGGGTTTCAAATTGTATTTAATTTTTTTCATTAATTCTCTTATTAAAAATTTGAGAGAGTGAACACGTGATATGTTAAAAAATATTATGAAAATAATTTTGTTAATTTTCACAAAAATTATGTACATGGTCATAAGTTAATAGCGACGGAGATAAGGATGCTTTGTTGGATGTGCAACATGACTAGAAGAGATAAGGTGAATAATGTAATGGTAAGGGACAAATTAAAGATAGTCAATATTATTGACAAATTAAGAGAGACAAGACTTAGATGGTTTGGATATATTAAGAGAAGACACTAAGACACTCCAATGAAAAGATGAGAAAAGATCATATTTAAAGACTGTAAGAGAAAAAAAGAGAGGTCTAAGAAGAATTGGAAGGAGATGATCAAGAATGATATGCCAATGTTGAAACTTACCAAGTGCAAGACTCACAATTGAAAACTTTGGCGTACTAAGATACAAATAAAGAATCTCTCGTAAAGAAATAGTTATTGTTCTCGTAAGTCTTTTAATTTTTTCCTCTTGTAGTTAGCTTAAACTTGTAAATACTTACCTCTTTAAGATTTATAATAAGCCTTTTTTCCTACCTAGCTTGATTAGTAGTTTTATTATTATTATTATTATGAAACCAATAAAGCTGTGTACTATTAAATATTTTCAAACGTTGCATATTAGCGAGATTTCTATTTATTGTTATTGTTATTGATAATAAAAATTATGTGAATCATAAAAGTAATTATAAAAACCCATTTTTTAAAATAATTGATTAAATTTGAGTATAATTTACTTTTGTCAACGTATTTGGTGTACAAAACTCCTCTCTTTACAAAGATCTAGGAAAGATCATAATATACATAACATTCTTTTTATATTTTTATAAAAAGACTATTTTTATAATTTAAACTTGTAACTTTATCACAAATGAATAATTTTACTTCCAAACTTCAACTCACTTGCGTGATTCGCTGATATACCTAATTATACAATAATGAGCTAAATGAACAAACATTGCCAATAATGTAAAACAAAAGAGTACAGTTAAACTTACTTTTTAAAGGTGGAATTGGGCAGCTAACGATTGGAAAGAGATAAATAAAAGAAAAAAATATATCTCGTGATGAAGCTTTTTAAAGAGCAAAATGACAAAATTGTAATAGTTAGGAGACAGCAGATGATGGATCAGCGAGGAGCTGTAATTGAGAACCTTTCTCTAGTACGTGCCTTGCCTTGTCTTGTTTTAAAGATATTTTTGATAGGTACAGTGATTTAGACATGTCTGCCATCTGACTCAGAACCTTACCACATCTCCTAATTTAATTAGTAAAGGCAAAATTCCTAATATTTACGTTAATCTAATTCTAAGATTAATTTTTAAATTTAAAAAATTAATTAGAATAAGTTGAATAGTCGTTAATTTCAAATTAATTAGTAATACCAAAATTATTTAGATTTAGGTTAATCAAATCTTTGAAATAATTTTAAATTCTGAAAATTAGTTAGAATAAGCCTCGTTAATCATAAATTAAGAATTAAATTTTAATTTAATCGAGCAATGTGCATCTTATAGAACATTCTAGTTTTTTATGCTTAACAAAAATAATTCATTTTGATTCGATATAAAATTAATAAATAAATGTTAATTTATTAATTTTTATAAATTTGACCATTTAATTAAATTCAAAATTAATAGATAAATTTTAAATTCAATTAAGATATTTTAAACAATGATTAGAAAACTCAACCGGTTCGGTCCATTCAACTGTAAAAATCTTAAAATAAATATCTTTTCGGTTCAATTTCTAATTTTCAGTTCGATTTACTTTAATAACTCTTATTGTTAAAAATCAATCAGTTTATTAATTAAATGATCAATTTTATAAAATAATAAGTTTTATAAAATAAAATAAATCAATTAATTTTTAATTAAACTTTAAACTTTTTGATGATAAGGATAATCTTTTTCAATCATATTTTAAATTTTTTAACTTTATTCAATCTTTAATAAGTTTTATGACAATATAATATTGATTGAACCTTTTAAACTTTAAATCTTTTGTCTTACTATTTATCTTTAGGTCTAATTTTTAAAATATTAATTTTAACTATTTAACTATCTCAAAATTAATAAATAAAGTCATATACCATTAAATTTTGAGTTAAATTTAAATTTAAAATAATAAGACGAAAACAAGAGAAAAAGGATCCTGCTTTCCCACAATTATGATAAAAAGGACCATGGTCAAACTACACCTTGTATTTGCTTGCATGTCCAATGGGATTTGCCACCATATATATATATATATATAATATCAAATATCATTTTCATTTTCCTCAAAAGATTATGTTTTATTTTAATAAGGATTTGTACCATAAAAAATACTCAGTAAAAAAGACTCAAAAAATCCAAATTATGGATTTGGTTACCAAATCGTTTAGTGTTGATGGTCTGAACAAAAACATGTGTCAACAGCTCTACAAATTTGGTCATAGATCTATATTTATTTTATTTTATTTGGTCAAAAACGTGGTTTTATTTTTATATATTATTTTAATTAGAATCCTTAATGTATTGCTAACTTCTGTAATAAAGAAAAAAAAAAAGGAGAAGACAAGTTGGCATGTCAATAACATGTTCAAGAGACCATGGAGATTACGTATCATTGGAGAATTGGTCAAACAAAAAGTCCAAATAAACCTTTCATGAGATTGGTACCTTTAGTACAGTAGTCATATTGTACTTTTATTTTTATTTTTAATTTTTTGGCACTTTTGTATTTAAGTATTTTTACTATTTTTATCACATTTTTATGTTTATTTGATTTAATTATTTACTTTTTTTACATGTATGCATGTCCATTTATAATTTTATAGTATCGTTATAATGTATTACATGTAGGTCTATCAGAAAGAGCCTGTCTATTAGGTAAGAATAAAGCTACGTATTATTGAACCTTTCTAGATCCCGCGTCTCAGTGAGGCTTCAACTGAGTGTTATGATGACAATGATGAGTTTCCCATATTGTAATCAATTTCTAAAGTTATGATTGAGTAGTTATTATGATATATTTTGAGTAGATTATATTCTTGTATTTTAAATCCTTTTTAACGTGATTCTTAAATTTTTAAATTTATCTTTATAATACTAAAATTATTTTTAGTAGCATCACTTCAAAGAACACAAATATTATAATATCATTTTATCATTTTATCTTTTCTTAATAAAAATAATATCAATACAAAATCATAACTTTAAATAGATAAATCAAAGCACCAATTAAAAAAAGAGTCTAATATCTATTTGCTTTTTCTATATTGTAAAGTATATACTATAAACTTTTATAATTGAAAAAATAAAAAATTTTAAAATTTTAAATATGCTAATTAATTTGAAATAAATATATATTATAACCTTTTATAATTGAAAAAATAAACAAAATTTTTAAAATTTTAAATATGCTAATTAATTTGAAATTCTATACTTTTATTTCTTTCCATCAATTGTGATGTAATACTATGATGGATGACCTTACGAAAAGTCTTCGTGTTACAACCTCATCCAAAAATTTTCAAAAATAAAGGTAAATCTTCATGATCATAATAATCATAAGATAATCACTAAAGTACAATTGAATTTGTACAAGTAAACTCAACTTTTCTAAATCTTACTAAATTTGTCATGTTTCATAATAAACTTAAATCTCTCGTGATTTAAAAAAAAAAGAAAACAAATATAATTTAACCACTAAAATTAGGGTGGGTTCAACCCATCAAGCAAAAATTGAGTTTTTTTTTTAATTTAAACCTTCAGGCAAAACTTAGAAAACTCGATTTAAAGTCTAAAATTTTCAATAAAATAATATTATTTTTTATTTTTTAAAATTTAAAATATATTCAATCAAGCTTAAGTTGAGCCCGGTCAAGCCCAGGTCCAACTATAAAATTTTGAGCCAAACTATGGCCTAAGTGGGTTTGAACCCGACCCGGTACATTGCTACCTCAGAATAAAATAGGCCACAAAAAAGAATGAATACATTAAAAAAATTAAGACAAAATTATTGTCTTATTAACCCTCACAATAACAACAAAGGTTACAAAGTCATTACAATAATAAGATGCTTTAGAGGTTGAAAGCTTGCCTGCGACTCTGCGTAATTGACTATAGGAATACAAGTGAAGTGTGATTACAAAAATATTTGGGCACTCCCTATACAGAAATTTCCCCGAAAACTGGAAATGTCAAGTGCTTACCTCATTTCCTTGTTGAAAAAGCATCGTCTTTCTGATTCTGAAAGGGCAACTATATGTATCACCATTCTGATTCTGAAGGCAAATAGCCAAATACCATGATATTGATCAATCTAACACAGGGGGCCTTCCTTAATTAGTGTTAGGAACCTTGATCTGACTCTACAATGGAGGGGAGGAAAATATACAGATAAAGAGCTTTTGATTCAAGGACTCGGTTCTATCATCTCAATCTCTCAGTCAAACACCGAATAGATACTGCTAACTTGCCAACCTTATGAGGATGAAGAAGAACAGCACAAACTCCAAAACAGACGACGACAATAGCAAACACGACGATAGAGGATCGAGCCTTGAAGAATCTGTTAGAAGAAACAGGGCTGCAAGACTTGCGTGGCCATTCATTAGCGGGGTCCATGTTCATAACGACTTCTTTATCCAAAAGGGGAATTTCTTCTCTACTAGTTGTAGGTCCTGAGTTTGCAGTTACCCCCGAATCCTGTAAAATACGATAGAACTTAAGGAAATATCATCTGAATGAAAAAAGTTACCGACTAACTTGTAGTTGAACTAATAGAACCAAAAATAGATACTATGTAATTAGATTGCAAAGTGCCTCCTAATCTCATGTTCAGGGAACAGGGCA
>JAOQMM010000173.1:31757558-31771565 GCA_027563515.1 Erythroxylum platyclados
TGAGATCGACTACTTCCTTCATAAGGAAAAACATAACGTGTGCTAGTCTTTTTGTGTTCTATTAATGTCCAATCTTAGTAGAACAATGACTAGGAACAATTTAGGGATAATACATAAATACAATATGAATCTCATAATTATAATCTCATTATAATTTCAATTTCAATGTACAATTATCCCATGGACTTTATCATATACATCTGAACATGTACAGAATAAATAATGCCTCTAAATAATTTGTCACTAAACTACAACCAAAGCGATTGGCTGTAGGGCATAAATCAACACTAACTACACTACCACCACTAGTCTCTTAATCTCTTAACTATACGTTCTTTTTCACAAATGAATAAGAAAAAGAAACGTTTAACAAACCAATTTCCGTTCACACTCCCAAAACCGACCTGCATTGTTTCTCCATACAACCTTGGTACGGAAGTGAATTGCTTTTGGGCCCTTTTCCTGCATTCCATATAAGAGCGAGAGCTGGAGGAATTATGTCTCGGGATGATGGTAGTGGAGAAGAAGCTCGTCTGTTGTCAGTTTATTACTCTCGGTCGGGTAGCCCACATGCTAAGACTTAACTGCAAGTGTAGCTTTCCATATGTGCTTCTGTTGTGTGACTGCGTGTGTAGTGTCAGTATATAATTAGCTTGGCTTTGTTCGTAATCTTAAAGTTTGTGGGTAGTTACTCTTGAAAAATCAAGCCGGAATTTGACCTCGCGTGTAGTAAAATAAATACAAAAACTTTTTGTTTTGATATTTCAAGAGATAAGATTATTTTGAAATTCTATAACATGTTTAACACAAAATATGCAGATATGAACACACTTGTCATTATCAACTAGCAGCAAACATCATCAATGAGATCCGAGCACTTGTAATATCAAACGATGCCGTCCAAAACCTGATAGCATGAGATTGAACTGGAACTTACAACCTACTTGTTTTGTTTTTCAAATTGTCATAACTTTTGCGTATTGGCATTGTACTATACTTTTGACTTCTACAGTGGAGACATCATAATAATATTTTATATAGTTTTAATAAATAAATATTTTTTTTTCAATTTTCAAACAAAAAAGGTATTTAATTAGAATTAATTGTATTTTTAATTAAAATTAGAATTTGATTTCAACTAAATTATTAAAATACCCAAAGTCTATTACAAATGTGCTCAGACTTCAAGGGAATGAGTAGACTCAATATCTTATATTGATCTTTATTTATTAAATATTTCATATTTAATTATAAAATTTCTCAAACTTTACAATCAAATCTAACTTGATTAAAACATCTTTTCTTTCTTTAACTCATTCTTTATATGTGATTTATTAGGTTTCTAAATATGTTAACAATGCCTGTAAATTATAACGTTAAATCATATTGAAGATTAAATAAATTAAACTCTTTTAATTTATCTTTGATTATCTAATTAAATAATTTATATCCATAGATCAAAATTGACGTCTACCAATACATCATGACCACCCAAATATTTAGAAATGTCAAAATAATTTTGCCTAACTTTTTCATGTATAATTTTTTTACACAATTCAATCATTTCATCATGTAATGTTTCAATTAGACATAGAGCATGAAATTAATATCTATTTTATTTGAGTCAAATCATTTTAATTCTCCGCCATTAATAATTGATTCAATTAATGATATTGGAAAATTATTTTCAAAATATCATTTTACCTTGGCTAAGGATTTCTCAAATTGATATTAATCGAGAACAACAAAACATTTTCCTTAATTACTTTAGGATGATCAATCCTATATTGATCACTCAATTACCTTTATATAATTTATATTATATTTAATGATTATCGCCTGAGCTATCCTTAGCTATGATAGGTCATAAGTAGTATCAAACAATAATTTAAAAACCCGGATCAAACTGGGCGATTCGATCGGAATAAATATGAACCGACTTGATTTCCGATCCAGTTTATATTAATAACCTCTCTAAGTAAAAACTGTCTGTGTTTTAAAAAAACTGGTTAACAATTCAAATTCACCTGTTACCTTTTACTATTTTACAACACGTGGGACCCACCTCAAACAGCAACTTCCCCCTCCTTTCTCCACGACACCCCAACCCATGTTGTCTTTGTCATTGTTTTGACATTTCATTTTCAACTAATTCTGTTCCTTTTTAACTCTTTCATATTATTCATTTATCTTTCTATATTTTAATTAAAATTTTATTTTAAATTATTATTTTAAAAATGAATTACTATTTTTATCTTTAAAAACAATAAATTTATTTAATCTCACTACTAAATTATATTTGTCAAAATTTAAATTCTTTATTTAGCTCTTTATATTTTAATTAAAAATTTTAAATTATTATTGTTAAAAGCTAAATATTATTTTTATCATAAATTCGTTTATTAAATTGAATTATTAATTAATATATATATGTAATTTTTCGTAAGATAATTTAAGAATGTGTTAAAATAATATTTAAACTATAAAAATATATGTTTAAATGATATTGAAAATTCAGTTAAAATAAAGTTAGAGTTTTTTTTATTGATTTTTTTAAAACATACTTCAACTTTTATGAGCTTTTAAATAAATGACAAATTTTTTATTATTATTTAAAAATTTATGTTAGATTCAATCTTAGTCTAAATTATTAGATTTATTATCAGCCTATTACATATTAATATGCATTACTTATTTTTATAATTTTATTTCTTATTTATTATATACTAGTTTTATAACGGTTTAATACCAGCCAAATTTTTAAACCTTAAATTTTTTTTGACCGATTTGATGTTCAATCTGATTTTTAAAATAATATTTTTATAAAAATTTAAATTTTTTAAACTTTAAACCTCTTATTTTATTGATTTAACTTTGATCCAATTTTTAAAATATTAACTTGAAACACATAAGTGATGTGAAGATTAACCACACTTTTTGTTCGTACAAACTACCTTCCATTGCTCTAAAAATTGAAAAACATGATTTGTAAAAAACATCAACAGTTGATTAAGTTCAAAGAGGCTGAAGATAATAAACCAAAAAACCGAATTAAAAGTAACCTAATCCTGTCATGATTCATCATAAAATCTCCATCAGACCAATCTTGTTACTCGTACGGATATTGTGAAAAGACACCACTACTATCTTAAGCTTATCACAATATACACATAAAAAATTCATATACAACTTTAACCTTATTAAAATTGACCATGTGTTAAAATTCGGACATTAGTTAAATTGGTTAGATTAGAAATTTAAGGTTTAAAAGATTTAATTAGTATTTAATTATCTTAAAATTAGTTAAAAATTAAATAAAATTTGAAAGTTTGAAAACGAATTGAAGAAAACTATCCATACTCATTGAAAACTTTAAAGTCTAATTAAAAAATGAGATTGTTAAATAAAAATTAATTTATTTATTTTAGTTTATAAAAATTGATTATTTTATGAAAATTGATAAATTTTTAACAATAAAAATTATTAAACTAATTCAAACTAAAAAATTAAAAATTAAACCGATTTAACATTTTTACAGTTCAGCTTTTAAAATAGTAAACATTAATCGTGTAGGCAAACAATTATGAAGCAATATCCACATAAAGTGTTTTATTTTGGCAGGGACATTTAATTTATGTTGAATCTCAAGTTCTCATTATTGTTTGTCACACCAGTAACTCGATAGCCATATTTAATATTAATGCTAAATTGCCACATAAGTTAATATTCTCTATTTCTATTTAACATGCTCAACTTCTATAGAGAGTAGGGATAACAATAGGTTAATTGTTTTTACTTTTTTATAGTTTCAATACGAGAACTTAGACGTGGAAACTAACCCTTTTTATTCTCAATTCCTATATTAAAAGTAAAAAATATAGGTTGAATGGGCTTTATTCCGATTAAAGTTTCATTGGGTTTGAGCTTAGATTAAGCTACTTAGACCCAGGTTCAAGCTAAATCTTTCAATTCTGATTGAACTTCTAGTAAAACTTAGGCTTTGGTAAAAAAATTTCACGCTCGGGTCATTAGCACCAAAGAGGTAGACTCTTTACATGTAACGACTCGTTATATGGTCATTCTTCTTCCGATACAAAACAAGTTTTATCCCAGGAAGACAAATTACAGACAATATCATTCTAACTCTGGAAATCATCCACACCATGCGGCGCACTACTAAGAGAAGGGGTGTTATGGCGATTAAGGTGAACTTGGAAAAGGCGAATGACCTACTCTCTTGGGAGTTCATCCTTGACACTTTAAGGCAAGCGAGACCACCATTTGATATGATTCAGCTTATCATGGATTGCATTACATCAGTTAGTATGCGGGTGTTAATTAATGGTGAAATGTCTGAGTCTTTTATTCCGGGAAAAGGCATATGTCAAGGTGACTCGTTTTTGCCTTATATTTTTGTACTGTGTATTGAAAGACTGGCTCAACACATCGATCGAAGGGTGGCCCAAGGCGCATGGATTCTTTTTAGATTCAACAACCAGAGTCTGCCCATCTCGTATCTGTTTTTCGCTGACGATCTTTTATTATTTACTGAGGCTTCCATGGAGCAAGTACGAAATATTAAGCAGTTGTTAATGGCATTTTGTCATCAGTCTGGACAGCGAGTAAATGTGTCCAAAACAGTTGTGTTCTATTCCAAGAATGTCCCCAAACCAATTTAAGCCAGACTGACCAGAAAACTTGGAGTACAAGTCACTGATAACTTAGGTCGGTACTTAGGCATGCCATTCATTCATGGTTGGATCACCAAAGGAATGTATGCAGACATCTTGGAGAGAGTCCAGACACAGTTATCGGGTTGGACGGTATCTTGCCTTTCACAAGCAAGGAGAGTCACTCTTGCCAAATCGGTACTCCAGAGTCTCCCTTTTTATGCCATGCAAACGACAAAATTGCCATTCCATATTTGTGACAAAATGGAACAACATGTGCGGAAGTTCATATGGGGGCAGAAAATAACACTCGTAAGATTAGCTTAGTGGGATGGGATGAGCTATGTTGAAGCAAGGAGCGTGGTGGACTGGGGATTCAAAGGCTCAGAGCGATGAATGTTGCCTTCCTTATGAAAGCTAGATGGTAATTAATCACGTCCATGAATAAACTATGGGTTCAAGCTTTACGAGCAAAATACAAAGTGCAGAACACTGTGCCAAATTGCATTACAAAGATTGGGTCCTCCTTCTGAAGAGCAATCAGTTTTTTGTGGGACGAACTACATGATAGTTTAGGTTGGGCCATTGGCAATGGAAATAAAGCTAAATTCTGGACGGATTGATGATCGATTCATGAGATCCCATTGGTTGATTACGTGAATGAACACATCTCAGAGTCTACGAGATCCAAGATAGTAGGTGAGTATATGCAGGAAGATGGAAGCTAGCTTTGGGATGACTTTAGAGAGTGGCTCTCCCCCTCCATTTTACTACAAATCGAATCTAGCTCGAGACTTAATTCTGAGGAAGGGGAGGATACATTTTTTTGGCAACATACTGCAAATGGTCTCTTCAAAATGAAATCAACTTACGAAGTCAAAGTGGAGGAGGATGAGCACACCAACAATTTTGAGTGGCAGTATATATGGAAGTGGAAGGGACCAGCACGGATACTCTTTCTCTAGTTAGTAGCTAAGGGTAAAATACTTACATGTGGCGAGTTAGCACGACGACATGTATCATAAGAGATGCGCTGTCCTAAGTGTGAGGAGGGCGAGGAGACATTACTACATGCCCTTTGAGTTGTTAATGGGCGAGACCAGTATGGAACCATTTGATTCCGATGCATAACTGGGATGAGTTTTTTCTTTTTGTCTCTACTGGTGTGGTTCAAGGCAAACATGCGCAACCAGTGAGGACGTAATGAAAATATTAATTAGGACATTACGTTTGGGGTTCCTGTGTGGAGTATTTGGAAGGGTAGAAATATGCACCTCTTCCAATGGCAAGACACCCACCCAAATATCCAAGTCCAAGACATTTTGAATAGAGTGGATGCAATCCAGATGGCCATTCAGGAAAGCTCTTAGAACTTGTTTGGGCCGACGATGGATTGCCATGTGCGAGGGCAGCCCCCTTCAACAGGCTCTCTGAAGTTGAATGTTGATAGTGCAGTTAGTTCGAGGAATGACTTATCCACAGTGGAGTAGGGGGGCTACTGAGAGATAGCAATGGAGATTGGCTATACGAGTTTGCTATCAATCTTGGTCGGTATCCTATACTCACCACAGAATTTCTGGGCATCTTTCATGGGTTGGCTTTTGCATGGCAGTAGGGGTTTCGTAACGTAAGTGTGGAATTCGACTGTGAGGTGGCCATTAATCAAATCCTGCATGGCTAGAGGGGGACTGATACTAATCATATTTTACAACGCATTTGGGAGCTCATGAGTCAGGATTGGAGAGTGTGAGTGTAGTTTGTGCATCGAGAGGCTAATGGTTGTACCAATTTTATCACGAAACACGCTTGTTACCTTCTACCTGGGTTTTATGTACTGAAAACTCCTTCGTTGGGATTCAGTAAAAGGATGTTGTATGAAAGTAATAATCGAGTAAGTGCTATATAGGCACTAGGCGTCTGCCTTATAACAAAAAAAAATTGTTAACAATATTTTATTGATTTAATTTAAATTTATATACTTATTTTATTTTATCGATCTAATTTAAATTTATATACTTATTTTATAAAAGAAGGTCCGGCTTTTGATCAATTCTAAAAATTTTAGAAATTATGATAACTTTTATAAAAATAATTTAATTATTCGAAAGACAAAAAAAATTTCAACGTAGCCTTAATACGATTAGATTTACAAATAAGCATATCTCACGTAAAATATGAATATTCTACTTTTTTTTTTCAGATAATTGGGTTAAACTGTAAGTTAGAATCTTATGATTTTTTTCATTTTAAAGTATTAAACCTCTTAAAATTTTTAATTTTATTTTTAAATAATAATTTAAATCTAATGTGTTCTTTTATTTTAAATATAAACTCATTTTTAAGTCAATAAATTCTTTATAAAAATATAAAATATGACTTAATAAAAAATATAAATTATATATATCAAGTCTATATTTCCAATGAAAATAGTTGAAACATCATATTATATAGGAAAAAAAATACATTGAGGATATTCTTTACTGGTAAAATAATTCTCCTATTAATTTATAAAATATAGCAAACTATAATTTTGATTTAAAAATTGAACCGATTCGGCCAGTTTAACAACAAAAATTTTGAATTGGCCAAATTTTTAGTTTAATTTTTAACTTTTCGATTCGATTTAGTTTAATAATCTTTATTGTTAAAAACAATCTATTTATTAATTAATCAACCTTTTTTAAATAATCAATTTATATAAATTATAATAATCTGATTAATTTTTATTTAATAGAATTTTTTAAAGTCAATTTTAAAATTTTCAATTGGAAATGATAATTTTTTTAACTTTTTTTTAAATTTATTTAATTTTTAATACGTCAATTTCGCATGAGTCTCTGTGTCTTTTTTTTCAAGTAGTGCTTACATAATAAACTTTGGGTATTGAGAGCACTTTCGGTCTTCCAAAGCAAAGAACGAAAGGGCTGATTAGGGTTAGGGTTTTGCTTACTTTATCGAAATCCACAAATTTTTAGGGTTTACCACTTCCTTCGTGAATGCCGAGATACAGGAGCCGAAGCCGAAGCCGGAGCTATAGTCCCCGTCGGCGGAGCAGAACTCCACCACGTTCAGGGAAGCGATACTATGAGGAAGATCCTCGCGATCGCCACCGGTCTTATAGAGACCGCCGCTCTCCGGCCCCCACCGGCTTGCTCATTCGCAATCTTCCTCTTGACGCCAGGTTTCACTTTCGCTCTCTTTACCGGTGTTAATTATGGTAGAAATTGTGATAGAAGACTTGAATTGGAGATGGAAGATATGTTTAACCGATATTTCTATTGTTAAGTATGGTTAATTTAGTTGTTTTAGGCTTTTGCGTCTGTTTTATTTGATGCAAGTTTTTAGTACCGACTTTAATGATTTTGGCAGGCCTGACGAACTTAGAGTTCCGTTTGAGAAATATGGTCCGGTGAAGGACGTTTATCTGCCCAAGAATTACTACACTGGGTATGCTTTATTAAAATCGATTGGCTTCAACTTTGTTATGTGACGTGTTGATATTGGCACCTCCCTTAATGTGTTATAGCTCTCTATTTGCTCATTGATTTACTGTGAATCCTGTCGTAGCATTTTGTATAATATGCCTACTTGAAAACCAATATCGACCCCCTCTAACTTATTACTTTTTGCCCCTCCCCTTCTTTCCCATAAACTACAATTAGGTGTTAGGTAAAATTATGGTAGGAAGTTGAGGAAACGTACCATTGAACAAGGGCAAGATTCATACTCAATAAATTTGAAATGGACATGGTCGTTGAATAGAATGTTGAAGTTTCATCTTGATTTCTTCTTGGCAATTTTGATTTTAGTGTGACAAAATAAGCAAATCATTTTCTCATCAAACTTCCTGAAATGAACCATTAGCTCTAGAAGGCATTAAAAATCAAAGATTCCATTGATAAGCATCAGTGCTGATCCTTGGCCTTTTTCTTTATTGATGACGTGTATAAGATTAAAGCTTTATGAAAGAATATCCCATAAAATCTTGTGACATACTAAGTGGACGAGTTCAGATAAATTCTAATTATATTATTAAACATACACCACGATAGAGTATGTAGAGACATTTTGAGAGTGCAATAAAGTGCTAGCTTGCATCTTAATTATGTGGGAATTTTTGTTTATTCTTCTTTTTTTGAAGGTAGAACACATCTTTCATCTTAATTATGCTGTAGATTTGTGTTTCATCTTAATGGATTAATTGTCTTCTTATAATTTTGGGTTGTTATGATGTTGAAACTATAGGGAGCCACGAGGCTTTGGGTTTGTTAAGTATCGTTATGCTGAAGATGCAGCAGAAGCAAAGCAACGCATGAACCACAGAGTTATTGGTGGACGGGAGATAAGAATTGTGTTTGCTGAGGAAAATAGGAAAACCCCACGGGAAATGCGTACGACTGCACGAATAAGGTTTGATGATGGTTCTTTATTCTTGCAAAATCTTACTGCAGTATTTGGATTTTGTCACATATCTTCTACTTCATTGGAGCTTTACTTAATTGGTTCTGCTTTGGACTTCTTTTCAAGTGGGCGATATGGAGACAGCCATAGAGGGAGAAGTCCACCGAGGTCTGCAAGGCGCCGATATTCTTGTTAGTTGAAACACTTGTTTAGCCATCTAGTGAAGTTTATGATGAAATGGTCTTGAAATTTCTGTTTTAATTTGAAGCTGCTCATAAGATGGAACTGTTTATGAGTAATTTTGCTTCTTTAATAGATTGGATTAATCTCTATCCTTTTTGGTGGCAGCTTACTCACGCTCACCTACACCAGCTAGGGGTGACTCAAGGTTTGAATTTCTCTGCCAAAAGATCTTAATAACATTATATAGTATTCTCATTGGATATTTTTCTTACTTTCTTTCAATGCATCTGTTGTTGTTTTAATGATATATGTTCATGTGAAATTTCTTATATTTCCATTTAAATTCCATGTTTCTGCAATGATATACCTTTGGCCCATAAACCATGGAAATGCCGTCCTTTTTTTGTCCTGATCTTCTGCTTTCACTATATCAGTATGAAGTTTGGTCTTTGGTGCTAGTTGTTTGTCAGACACGGTACTGCCTGTGTACCATTGTGTTTGAATTGTTAGCTGCTGCTGATGTTGTTTGTGCAGATAGTAAAGTGAAAATGGAGACTTTAAAGACTTCTGGGTTAATAAAGATTAACAACAAAAGAGAGATCATAAAGTGATGGAAGGCGTGCTTATCTTTCAATGAGAGCCTCTCTTCCTATGTGTTATCAATTTTGTCACCTTCACCAGTTTTGGCTGCAATGCATTGCCTTAGCTATTCTGTTTCTGTGGCTTCGATATGGTTGAATGAACTGATTTCTAAACTTGGTATGAGGGATGATTAAATTTACCGGGTTACTAGTAATTTAGCAAGGAGCTCTGTTAAGTTTGATATGTTGTTTTGCATATACCATCCAGTTAAGAAAGAATATAAAGCTTATAGTTGGACAAAGAAAGAAACCATCTTCAAAGAAGCAAAGCTATTCGAAGGTTTTACTGATAGAGATATGATGGCAATGCCCAAGAAAAAGGTAGTTTTTTAGAAAGTTGGGGCAAAGATCTATGAAGTTGTCAGATGCCGATCAACCAGTACTTTCCTATAGAGCCCAACTCTGAAAGTGTTTGGATTCAAGTTTCATAACTTTTTCAAAGAACTCTGAAAAGGTGCAGGTACAAGTCATATTTTGACGAATTGGATTTTCAATGAGATCTATCCAGAAAATTTATTTGTCTAGAAACAAACCTCAAATGTTAAGTGTTCATTGAAATTGCTTTATTTAGGAACTACTCATTAAGACAGGCTGGAATGGTCATTCTTATGGTTTGTTTGATATATCCAGTATATTTAGAATACTGACTAACTTTTTGTTCATGAATCACTTTATGATTGTCTTTTATTACTAATGTGACAGGAATATGAAAGATGAGTATTACTCTCCACAGAAATCTAGGTCAATTTCTAGGTCCCATTCTCCACATGATGAGCGGGAATATAGGTCGGGCTATAGATCCCCAAGTCCAAGGGATAATGGTAGTGGTCCTCATGATGATAGGGTGTATGCATCTGACAGGTCAAGGAGTCCAAGACGTATCAGTCGCAGTCCATCGGGGTCTTGTTCACGATCCTACAAGTAAATACCTCACTATTTTATGCTATGATTTTATTAGATCATTTCATCTCTCCCGTAATTGTTCAATGCTATGTCTAGATGCAATTTGGCTAGAAGGTATCCCTTGGTGCCCTCCAGGGGCTGTTCAGTGTATGCATGTGTTTGACTTTATGTGGTGCTAAACATGCATCTTAGGCTTTGTTTATCTAGTGTGGGGCGGTAATATATCATACATAATGCTGATAGTTTGATTTAGTTCTCGTGGTTTGAATATCTGATCGCAAATTTGTAGAACCACTCAAGGTTGAACATCCACAATGAACTAGTACCTCGCAGAGCATAACCATGGATAACAAGCTAGCAGAGGTTTAGGGTCTAAACCTTATGTAATTGTAAATTGGAACTTAGGGTCTCAACCTTATGTAATTGTAAATTGGAACTTAGGCTCTCAACCTTATGTAATTGTAAATTGGAACTAAGGCACAGTTCAATACCGGAAATTATTAACTACTCTGAAATTACTCTTTTATCGTTCCTTCTAGTAGTTCTGATTGCCCCTAAACATTTTTTGTACATAGCCAACTGAATTCTGTGAACATTATCCACAGCTCTCGCTGACGATCACCAGTTCTCCCTTTTGCTGCACGAGGCTACCTGGATGCATACTGTGTGCTGTCACTAAGAAGAATGTCTATGTGGATGCTGGATACCTAGAGCTTTTGGGCTTTAAAGCTACCTAATGACTGAAGTTACTACTTATCTTGAACTTAAGACATATAAGATGTGGCTCTTCTATTTTGACCGTAGAATCATATATTGGTAGTGCATCATTTCGGATAGTGCCAATCCTTTTGCATTTAGTTTTTATTGCTCCCTGCTTAGAAATGGAAAGCTTTAACGTGCCAATTAAATGCAACTTTAAACTCGTTGAGAGGATTTTCTATGGCCTAGCTTGGAAACCGTAATTTGGACAATTTGGAGTCCTATGGAACAAAGTACCAGACAGAACAACCTCCCAATGAATTGTTAAACCCAAGTAGAGGTGACAAAAAATTATGTTTGATTGAACTAGAACTTGCAGCCCAATGCTTCAAGATTGTTCTGGTGACCAAGCACATACCAACCAAAGAAGTCCATATCAAATCAAATAAGGTTGTCAAGCTTAAAGAAAAAGGCAAACCTATCTGTTTTTGCTTAAAAGCGCTCTAAAAAATTGCAAGCAACCAACAGTATTTGCTCCAGGCAAACTGCCTTAAAATTATTGTGAACATGGGAATTACATGTTGTGTTTTGGTTGTCATTCCAAGGGGCATCCCTTCTCAAATGCTTGTTGCTCCTTGCGACACATATCAAATTCATTAGTATGGTAATACATGCAACCAACGTAAGCATCCATATCCTTTGTACACTTTTGGTGAAGATCCTTCAACCTGCATCACATCTCAAAATGAGGACTATGATCACAATGCAGACATGTTCCTACTCTTTTTTTGACGACCACGACGTAACAAAATGTTTAGACCTCAAAATAAACGTTAGATCAATGGAATATTCTACCAGTACAAGTTGGAGAGATTCAAAGTATGATAACCAAAAAGCTGACATGTATGAAATATGCAAAAGCAAAAACAATTGGCAACTTCAAATGCAGTACTCAACTCGGAAATCCTGTAACTCACTGGTTCTCATAACAAAAGCCTGGAAGGAATAATTTGGTGGCATCTTACGATCTATAGAGCGACTATACAAAACGAAAAACGGGAAGCAAGAAGTAGGTTTTGAACATCCACTCATCTGAAACATACACTTCAGAATACTGTCACCTTAAACCATAAGCCAAGATTGATAAGGTATTACAGATCAGTAAAATAAGGGGTTTAAAGGTTTTAAGTCATATCGATATATATGTTCTCAAATTGTTAAGACAACCACTTCCATAGCACAAAAACATCTTGTTACTATACCAAAGTTAATCTTTGTTTAGTGCAGGGGATCCAAATTTGCACTCCAGAATGCTCGTAAAGTTTCTATAGTGTTGATCGGTATAGTTGAAATTTCAATTGCCCAACTAAGTAGCATGTAAGGGTTTGACTTGGGAAAATGGCTGTGGGAATGGGCAAGGGTTATGAACTATAATGTATAATATGACATTCGAGTTGATTCCACGATATAAGTTCATTCTATAATGGACTAGACCAAAATAGGCTTATATGCATTCTCATATTTCTATACAATAAGGTTAATCACCCCAAAAACTCCACTCACATTTAAATTTCAATTGAAAACATCTACTCTGTAATGTAACTTATCTGACAAGATGGTATACACATTGTTTAGGAGAAACGATACACAAACATAAAATGCTCGGGACTTGACAGAACAACATGCTTGCCTAAACCTTTCTAAGATGAACATCTACATTCAGCCAAGTTTTGATAAACCAGCAGGTAGGTGCAAACTGCAGCAATGTCAATACCCAGAAGCTCCTAACTGAAGAAGAATCCCAAAGAACAGAAAATGATGCCACTTATCTTGCAATCCCGGTACAATGAAAAAAGTAATTAATCAACTATTCAAGTATGGTGAACAAGATGAGGTTTTAAAGATCAATTGCTAAATCTAATCGACATCAAAGTGAAGAAGTTTTCTTGCAATGCCAGTACAATGAAAAAGCAATCAATCAACAGTTCAAGTCTAGTGACCAACATGAGGTTTGAATGATCAATTCCTAAATCTAATTAACATCAAAGTTACGAATTAATTCGTTTTCTTGCAATGCCAGTACAATGAAAAAACAATCAATTAGCTTTTCAAGTCTAGTGACGAAGATGAGGTTTGAATGATCAATTGCTAAATCTAATCAACATAGAAGTTGTGAATACCGTACTGAAACTCATGTTGGTTTCAGTATCGTTTTCTTACCAGTACGACACGTACCAGCTGGTACCAGCCGGTACAGTACAGTACATATAACTCTGATCAAAATAGCTTTTTCATTCCATAACACTAATCTGATGAATAACCAATTAATTAACACACCCTCAAATCCAAACTGAGTTGAGAAAAGTTGAAATTTTTTTTATAGTAAAGATTGAATCTTTCTTACAGGCCGAGTACGCAACGAGTGACTTCTCTTCCTTTCTCGAGGCATTTCTCAGGATTGGGATCCTTTTTCTTGCACTTAAGAAAAGCCACATGCTCCGGTGAGAGAT
>JAOQMM010000173.1:31775584-31788885 GCA_027563515.1 Erythroxylum platyclados
AAATCCCTATATATATATGAATGAAGAGAGTATATAATTGCTAATTTAAGAGATAAGTTCACAAAATCTCATTAAATTATGAAGAAATATTTTATCACTTAATTATTCAAAAATTTAAATTACTCATAATCTAGTATTAAATCGTAAAATATATTATTTTTGTTATTACGTTCTATTTAGGTTACGTATGTCTCTAATGATATTTTTGCCACTTTGTAATTTAATGTTATTAAAATAATACTCATTGTGCAAAATAGTAACAAAAATAATGATATAAGCTTATTTAAACTTTTTGTGAAAACTTTTAAAAAATTATTTAAAGATTATATCAACTTATGGTATTTCCAAATTACCTAACAAATAGACTAAATTGTTAATATATAAACTAGAAATAACCAAAAATTTAATTATATTAAGATCTAGAGTCTTACTAATATTATTTTAAAATCATTAAAGTTGAACATAATGTTATTAAAGTTGAACATAATATCATAAATAACGGTAGGAATTAACTTAAGTTTTTTAAAAGAATGCTAAATTTTGTTATGCTGCTTAGAGATAGTAAGGCAAGGCCCAAGTTTGACTTGAAATTTTATGGACAATCTTAAAATTGATTGAGTTCGAATATTGAGGTTTGAGTCGAAATTTAAGATCACTTTAAAATTTTATAGTCAACTTTAAGTTTAATTTAAAGCTCGATCAAGTCTGAATTAAGCGTAATTAGTTATTTCTTAAAAAATTTTAGAATTTAGCTTAATTTGAAGTTCAATTAACTTGAATTTAATATGTTAACCGTAATTCTATTTCTATCTTATCTCAACCGTAATTCTATTTATATCTTACGTCATTCCGTAGGAGTCTACTATTCATCTCACAGGGTGCAAGTGTGAGCCACGTTTAGAGCCGCAATTATCTTACAATCCTTGTACATATAATAAACACGTATGCTTAAGACAGTGAGTGATGTAAGTCACGTGTAAATCCGATATTCTCTCTCGATATATATACAAATTCATTATATTTTTTAATCATTTATCAAATTAATCCACATTATCCAAATGAATAATGACGGAGATTGACAAATTTGTAATAATTAAAAATTGAATGGATTGTATCGAATTAATTATAAAAATTTGGAATTAATTAATTTTTTATTTTATTTATTTTAATTATTATTATTATTAAAAATCAATCAATTTATTAATTAATTGTTCAATTTTTATAAACTAATTAATTTTATAAAACAAATAAATTATTAAATTTTTAATCTTTTGATAAATAAATACAATCTCTTTTAATTATATTTTAATATTTTAATTTTATTCAATCTTTAATTAATTTTATAATAATTTATTTTTTAAATATTAAAATCTCTTATTTTATTGCAAGTAAAAAAAGTTTGTAAAGTTAAACATTGCAAATTTGTGAGAAAACAAAAAGAGTTTGTAAAGTTATTTTTTTGAAAAATTAAGAGTTTGTAAAGTTAGTGCAATGGATCTATCTCTCTATCTATATCTCTTTCTATTATCCTTTTAAGATTTCTGATGACGTGGCCCAATTGGAATGTGACCGCCATAGCCATGAACGCTATTTAGTTGTTAAGACACTCACACACTTTGGACACACACACCATCCTGGTCATCACAAACTCTCCCTGCAACTCTCCACTACCACCATTTTTTTACTAGTTTACTTCCATTACACTTAACTTCATTAGTGGGATTTCAGACCCACTTGCAAATTCTTCTCTAGATCTTAAAAGTTTCAGCTTTTGGGTTGTTCTTGTTCTTCGAGTATAGTGTGTCTCACAGGTTTGGAACTCTTTGATTCTTTAGTGTCATCGTATCCCCTGCAATGGCTCTCTGTCCATTGTCATTTCCTGCTCATGTTTCTGGGATCACAAGCTTGGACTCCCAGAAGCACGCGTCTTTGACTTCTTACGTCACGTGGGGAATGGATCTACCATGCCAGTATTTGAACAAGGTCAATCGGGTTTTAATGTTTATGTGTTTGTGTACATTCTGTTTTGTGAACAGAAACAGAGTACCTCTCATTGTGAAACACAGTATTGTACAAGATCATCGTTTCTTGAGACTGTTTTGTGTTGTTGTTTTGGTTCAGGTTAAGAAAAGGGCTAGTGGGATTTGTGCATCATTATCTGAGAGAGGAGAGTATCACTCTCAAAGGCCACCAACACCTCTCTTGGACACCATAAACTACCCAATTCACATGAAGAATCTATCAATCAAGGTACATGAACAGTCCCATAATCGAAAAGGAATCATGGTTTTCTTTTGGTTTTTTGAGGATAGAGAGTGATGGAGGTCATTTTATGTCAATATAAACAGGAGTTGAAGCAACTAGTAGACGAGCTCCGGTCAGAAGTTATCTTTAACGTTTCAAGAACAGGGGGGCACTTAGGGTCTAGCCTTGGTGTGGTTGAACTCACGGTGGCTCTTCACTACGTTTTCAATGCCCCTAAAGATAGGATTCTTTGGGATGTTGGTCATCAGGTTAGCTTCTCAGTTCTGCTTCTATGCTAAGGAAAACTGAGGTTTTCCCAGAATTAAGGAGAAGATACAGTTTAGGGATGCTTGTTTCTTACTGTTAGATTCTACCTATGTTTTTGCAGTCCTATCCACATAAAATCTTGACTGGGAGAAGAGACAAGATGCATACACTCAGGCAGACAAATGGGATATCGGGTTTTACAAAACGATCCGAAAGTGAATATGATTGCTTTGGTGCTGGTCACAGCTCTACCACCATTTCTGCAGGCTTGGGTACTGATCTGCTTCATTTTCTAACACGATAGGTTTTAGTTATTAACTGTACGACTGAATGGACTATATACATTTCACAGCTCAGTTTGCAGCTATTGAATGCTTTTTGACTTGAATTAAACCCGAACAAGTTCATTTTGGATACCGGAGTTCTGTTTAGAGTATGTTTTCATGAAGAAGAATGTTTAACGTCCAAAACAGTTGAAGAGTGCCGCTTTGGAAACTTGATTTGGATGTGGGAACTGTTCAATTGGTTTTCTGATATGAAAAATTTTTATGTGGTAACGACAGATTATCAGAAAAATTTTTATGTGGTAACGACAGATTATGTATCATCTTCTTGACAGGAATGGCTGTAGGGAGGGATTTGAAAGGAAGAAACAACAATGTTGTTGCAGTTATTGGTGACGGTGCAATGACAGCAGGACAAGCTTATGAAGCTATGAACAATGCGGGTTATCTCGACTCCGATATGATTGTTATTCTTAATGACAACAAACAGGTTTCTTTACCAACTGCAACTCTAGATGGACCAGTTCCACCGGTAGGAGCTCTAAGCAGTGCTCTTAGTAGATTGCAGTCTAGCAGGCCTCTTAGAGAACTCAGAGAGGTTGCTAAGGTAAGTATATATAGGAACAGAAACAGAGAGAGAGGTTGGGGACGGGTGGTTTACACACTGAAATGGAATATAAAACTGGTTTTTGTGGGAATTTCAGGGAGTTACAAAACAAATTGGCGGACCGATGCATGAATTGGCAGCAAAGGTGGATGAATATGCTCGTGGTATGATCAGTGGCTCTGGTTCAACTCTTTTTGAAGAGCTTGGACTCTACTATATTGGTCCTGTTGATGGTCACAACATAGATGATCTTGTTGCCATTCTCAATGAAGTTAAAAGTACCAAGACAACAGGTCCAGTATTGATCCATGTTGTTACCGAGAAAGGCCGGGGATATCCTTATGCCGAGAGAGCAGCAGACAAGTACCATGGTATATTTAAGTGAGATATTTGCAAAAGTTATGTGATTTTTGTGTATATAGCAGTGCAAAGATTTGCTTACTGTCATAAGATCAATCGTAGCCCTTTTTATTTTGCAGGTGTGACTAAATTTGATCCTGCTACAGGAAAGCAATTAAAGGGTGCTGCTAATACACAATCTTATACAACATACTTTGCTGAGGCTTTAATTGCAGAAGCAGAAGTGGACAAAGATATTGTTGCAATTCATGCTGCAATGGGAGGAGGAACGGGACTGAACCTCTTCCTTCGCCGTTTCCCCACAAGATGCTTCGATGTTGGGATAGCAGAACAGCACGCTGTTACTTTTGCTGCTGGACTAGCCTGTGAAGGCGTTAAGCCTTTTTGTGCAATCTACTCGTCTTTCCTACAGAGAGCTTACGACCAGGTAAAGCTAACAGGAGAAATATTTATCTATAACTCTGTTTAGATTCTCTGACAAAGATCTACTTGGTGAAAACTGCAGGTAGTCCACGATGTAGATTTGCAGAAACTGCCAGTAAGATTTGCAATGGACAGAGCTGGGTTAGTTGGAGCTGATGGCCCAACTCATTGTGGAGCTTTTGATGTCACTTTTATGGCATGTCTCCCAAACATGGTGGTGATGGCTCCTTCGGATGAGGCAGAACTTTTTCACATGGTTGCCACCGCTGCTGCAATCGATGATCGTCCAAGTTGTTTCCGTTACCCTAGAGGAAATGGTATAGGTGTTCCTCTGCCAACCGGAAACAAAGGCGTTCCTCTTGAGGTAAGTTCTTCTCATGTTCTTATCAGGTATTTGTCAGAAAGTTCCAATGTAATCCATAAGAATTGGTATTTCCCTACAGGTTGGAAGGGGCAGGATCTTAATTGAAGGAGAAAGAGTGGCACTGCTGGGATATGGGGCTGCAGTGCAGAACTGTTTGGCTGCTGCTTCATTAGTCGAACCGCACGGCTTACGTCTAACAGTTGCCGATGCTCGGTTCTGTAAACCATTGGATCATGCCCTTATTCGCAGTTTAGCAAAATCACATGAAGTCTTGATCACAGTGGAAGAAGGATCAATTGGTGGCTTCGGTTCTCATGTTGCTCAATTTCTTGCCTTGGATGGTCTTCTTGACGGAAAACTCAAGGTACTGATCCAAGTTACTCTTCACATTAGCACTTGCACTACTCTTCACATTAGCACTTGCACGTTTACTTAATAACACAAAAACTCATTGAAACTTTAGAATGTCTTTATGATGATTGAAGTTAAAGCACTCATTCATTGACACATTGAGATGAACTGAATTGAAGTTAAAGCACTTGTCCACATTCGGATTACTTAAAAGAATTTGGTCCTCGTTTGCAGTGGAGACCGCTCGTACTTCCCGACATGTATATCGACCATGGATCGCCGGCTGATCAAACAATGCAAGCTGGTCTCACACCATCCCACATTGCAGCCACAGTGTTTAATATACTAGGACAAAAGAGAGAGGCTCTGCAAATACTGACATAAAAGATAGCAGGAACATTCCGGTCTCAGCTTCCGATCACAATGTACGATATTTCTAACCGTGATTGTTCTTTTCACTATGTAAAAATATAGTGTTGGTTCCTTAGTTTCTTTGTAATGAGCTCTGGTCAGGTCAGAAGTAGAAAAAAGATGTAATCTTGCCAAAGTTGAGAAGCTTCTGAGTAATGAAATTGAAAGATACTAAATGTTGTGGCTTCATCATCTTGTTTCCAACTCACCTGGCAAGTAAAACATTTTCACAAACAACTGGTGACAGATCAAGTCTTCTTTGATATGTACTAAATAAACTGTGTCAATGAATCAGAGTCAAAATGACAAGGTTGTCAAAACCAACGATTCTTTTCAAAAGTTAAAGTTCAGAATTCTGATTCACACTGCCCTGCCAAATCGTCAATTCTCGTACCAGGAATATGTCGTGTCAGGTGTAGATCGGTTGGAGATAAGAAAGGAGAACCTTTTCAAGATCCTGAGGTGCCGACTTCAAATCCTAGTCCACTCAATGAATGTGGGGCGGCGTGATTGTGAATAGATATAGTCAGCTAAGGTTCCACGTTGGTGCATTCCTGAAGAGGAAACCACTTAGCAACACCTAGGCTCATAATGTCTATCCCAACAAATGGAATTTTGTAAATTATACATATTGGAGACAAGTATCAAAAAAAAGTTAAAGAGGATTGAAAAATAATTATTAATTTAAGTTAATTTTTTAAAATAAAAATTAAATTAATCATGTTAATAATATTTAATTGGTTCATTTATAATAATTATGCTACTAAAGATCATAAAAGATTGAGCTAAGTTAGGATAGATTTGGTAGCTATGATCGGCCGAGACCTAAACTCTAACCTAATAGGGTTCTAAGTAATTGATTGAATCAAGTTAGAAAGCTATAATTATTAAAAAAAAGTTAAAAAAGGATGATGAAGATAAGCATCGTCAAAAATTTAAAACGAGATTAAAAATAATTATTAAATTTAGTTAAGAATAATTAGTTTAAATCATATCCAAGAATTAGATTGATTATTATGTCAATAATATTTAATTGGTTCATGTGTTATGTTTATATTATCAAGGATGATACTAGACTGAGTGGGTTTAGGCCAAACTCAATTCCTTATAATTGAGCCCTGTCCAAATAGTTTTTCAAAACAAAATAGTTTGGTTCTAGCCTTGACCCAATTGGTAATAGAGGTTCAAACTTTAATCTTAGTTAAGTCCTGAAATCAAATTTTAAACCGAGTTGAAAGTTCAAATTTTTCATTCTTTAAGAAACAATATTATTAAAAAATTATATGCAACATCATATACTAATTTTTTTAAAAATAAATATTAAAATTTGGAATCTAGAAATAAATTATTTGATATAAATTCAAGCTTCCTTGTTTTATCTAATATCTAAAGCTAATAAATACTCAATTTCTTATTATTTTAATAAAAGGATTTCCAAAGAAAAATAGCTCAAAATGATTTTTAAAAAAGTATGATTAAAATGGACATTAATTAACCACACGACAGTTCCTCCTAATCTCTCCGGCGTTTCCGGTGAGCACATCAATGGTGCTCATCTTCTTCATTGACCTAGCGAACTCCATAAAGAACACATTCGACCTCTGAAGCCGCCTGACAATGGCGGTCGAGTATCCATCGCTCAGCAATGCAGCATCAGACTGAAACAGACCTCTCTTCTGGAGAAGGTTGGTGAAGTACTTAGTATCAAATGAAAGCGAGCTTCCAGGGTCAATCTCCACCTCGGTTGCCGGACAGTTGCTTGGATTGGGGCATCTTGTTCTCAGGAACTGCGCATAATACGGATCTAGAGAAGGATCAGGGTCTCCTCTACCTGTAAAGTTGTAGAGCCTAGCTGCGAAATTTGAACAGTTCCGAGAAACGCCAATGGTGTGTGCACCTGCGCCCACGATACGAGGTTAGTTTGGTTTGAAATTTGGAAACCGTTTGATCGTATCGTACAAATTCCGGTGAAGTTTGGTACCTGAGAGTGCCACGAGATCGTCGAGGTTGAGACCTTTCCTGATGAAAATTTGCATCAGAGAGGAAAGGATGAACTAGATTGTCCTTGACTCTTCTTCTGCTGTCCCCTATTTCTCCATTTCTGTTCATCCATATTAACCTTTTCAATCCTCAATGCTGCTTTTACCATCTCTCCATAATCCCTAATCTGCAATGCAACAAGGAGTTTCTTAATATCATGGTGGAGGCCTGCTTCAAATCTCTTACATAAATATGCCCCCTAGGAATTAATCTCTCCGAATACATACTTAATCTATCAAACTCCTCATATTCGGATACTGTCCTATATCCCTGTTTCAAATAAAGGAATGCATCCCTCATCGCATCCCTATATGCCTCCCCTACATATTTATCTAAAAATTGGGACATAAAGTACTCACAAGTAAGCTCCTGTGGTGGAATAAGCCTTTTAATGGACTCCCACCACTTATATGTTGGTCCTTAAAGAAGACCATCTGCACATTCCAATCTCTCTTTTGGTGTGCAATGGAGAAGATCAAAAATTCTCTTTATCTTGATTAGCCAAAACTCAGCATCTAGAGTAGTAATTGATGACTCCCCCAGAAAATCCTCTATTCCCAACCTCTTGGCTTTCTCCAAAGTAAGCTTCTGTAGTGGAAGAGGTGGTTATGGTTGTCAGGAAGTGTAGCAACCATCTGTTGTTTCATATAGTCCACCATAGTTTGGAAAAACTCTGTCAGGTTAGTAACTAGTTGATCGGTAGGTGGTGGTACGGGCTAAGCTGGCTGCCCTGCCATGCCCCTATTTGTATCACTAGCTGAGGCATGACTTTCCTCCTCTCCCTCAGCGGGTCCCATAGCTCCTGGTTCCATTCTTTAATCTATAACAAACATAAATGGTGGATCTACATTAGAGTCACATCATATTCTCATATAATCCTTCATTGGCATGTACACAATTCACTTTTCCTTTATTTCCCTAATTAGTGATCCCAAAATTGCCTAAACCTGGCTTTGATACCATTAAATGTAACACCCCATACCCGATAATGAAATTGGCATACCGAGTGTTACTATATTCTTAAATACCTAATACTTCGAAATGCAACATTTTCTACTTAAAACCTCATATTCTAGCAATTACTATTCACTTTATAAAAATTTGGACAGAGTTTCCTCTATATTTACTTAAAACCTCCTACAAGAAAAATTCAGTACACTTCTCATGCAAGCTACTCAACTCTCCATCTCCATGTCAAACTCCTTGACAAAATAATTTTCCCATCCTCCAATATATTTCAACTCATCTAAACCAGATTTCATACATAACTTTCATATATTCATATATCATTCATAATAAAATTTTATAAAATCCTTCACTTTTATGTGTACATGTCATAACCAAAAACAAAATAAAATTCTGTAGTATATCCACCTCCAAGTCTTTCGAGATCCTCTATGTGACTCTTGTCTTGTAGTAGATCCATCACAGTTTTCTTTAATTCTCTTTAAAACCTACGCGCGGAAAGAAAATCCACACGCTAAGTTATAAGCTTAGTGGTGTTCAAGCAATTCCATTTTGTTTTATTCAATTCAATTCATTCAGTTATAACATACATAACATATAATATTTTTCAAATATAAATATCTTCATTTATTTCTGCACATAAATAGGCATTTAAAATAAATTTATCAAATACAAACATGTATCTAGTATAATAATCCATCTCAAATTTCACACTGATCAATAAATTGTACAAATTTTCATTCGAAATTCTTTACTCATTAATAATGCATTTATAGATATTTTTTTGTAATTTGCCCCAAGTAAAATCCAACGAAATTGCATTGTCAAGTCGGATAAGCGGGATTTTTCAAAATATAAGAATGGGTTCTCGAAACCATACAGTCCTTTTTTTTATATTCATTCATACTGGAACCGGGCTTTCGGAGCCATGCAGTTCATAACACAATTCAAATGTCTTATACTGGAACCAGGCTCTCTGAGCCATACAGTCCAATAGCACATATCATGACACAGTACTGCTAACTCCCTTATTGGCATGCCAACCTTATCACATTCCTCCAATTCTTATCTATTTTACTAGGGGTAAATCTAATTAAATTCTATTGAAATTTCATAATAGAAACTCATAATATCCAATTCAAGCTATTCGATATTCAACCAAAATGTCATTCCTTAATGACATTTTTTTCCATTATTGGTTTTACTTTAGTTCATATAACATTCAAGACATTTTTATCCCGCAAATTAGTCAAAAATAACATGTATATCATGTTTCTCAATTCAAACATAATGTATGCAAATTGGGAAAAACACAAATTATAAGTCCAAAATTTCAATTAATTATATATACTACTTCATTTAGCATCCAATTAAATATTTGTAACAAGAATTTCATAAACCCCCAATTTTACTCAAGAACCCTAAATTACTAAATACATAATTTTTAGGGGAAAATAGAATTACATGAACACTTACCAAATTGATGTTAAAATCTTCAAATTAAGCTTCCATCAACTTCAGTTTCACCAACAATTTCTTATTCCTTCTCTTTCTCTCTCTCCTTCAATTCCTCTTCTTTATCTTCATAATATTGCATAAACATTCAATTTCATGCATTTTATTCATTAATGCATGTAACTATACCAAAATCATATACTAAAAACAACTAAAACTCCATTAACTTACCTTATAAATTTTCGGGCACTATTCACCAAGAACTCCCATATACATTTTCTTCATCTTTTCCCAATCTTTTTGTTGATATGGTGAGTTTAGTGATCCTAGGTTGAAGATTTAGTGTTTAATAAGTGATTTGGGGTTTAAAAATAAACAAAATTGGCTTAAAAATGGAAGAACATGAAAGAAAAGGAAGAAGAAAGAAGAAGACTTATTCTCAGCAATGTTTTTGGAGAAGAAGGGTATATGACAAAAACATGACATGTGGTCCCTTTAATAATTCTTTTTCTTTTTTCTTTTTTTTGAAAAACAAAAATTACCCTTATCTTTTAGTCCATTATTTTCTTCTTCTCACTAAATAATACCCATAAGAAAAATAACAACCTCACATAAAGACTTTAAGGATATTTATCTCCCTTAATATTTCTGAGTTTGACTTTTACCTTTTCTCGGGTCAAACTTTGACCATTGGTCAACTCTTGGTCAAACTCTCGAAATAAACTTATTTTGCCCTCTAATTCGATTCTTGGGCTATCCTTGAACAATATTATCTGATGCCAAATAAAATACATGTAGTTGGAGTCCTAAGTATCCCTATTCACCTCGGGATGCGCTATTCACGACCAAAAAAATACTATTCATGAAACCAAAATTTTGGGGCGTTACAATGTTAATAGCTAATGAATAACCATATCAAATAAAAAACTCAAAACTCTCAAGTACACTAACCAAATTTTTCGCTTCACTCTTTGATTTGGGGTCATTGTAAAATCTAAATAATTCCATCAAAGCCAATCTTATTTGAGGAGCTTGAAATCTAATAACTTTAACACTTTTTGATCAACTCTCCCAACGAGTGTTAGACAATGATTTCATGGTTAAGCCCAAAATATTATCAAGTAAAACCTTCCACCTTTTATAAGAATTTGAAAATAATGCATATATGTATTACAAAAATCCACAAAATGAAACTTCTTTAACACAAGAATGTCTCATATCACTAAGAGTAAGATTGACATTATGACAAGCACATGACATATATAATGCTCTCAGATTTATTTCAAGTAATCACTTTTGAACCTCTCAGTGTTTTCCCTTCAAATTAGAATCATTGTCATAACTTGACCACTCACATTATAAACAGTAAGATCAAGAGACTTAAATGCATTTAATAATTCATTGAAAACTCCCAATCCGCTCACTTTATAGACATTAAGATTAAGACACTTAAATGCATTCAATAATTCATTGAAAAGTCCTAATCCAAATGTGTCATCTACCTTCAAGAACTTTAGAAAGTGCTCCTTTATTTTTATTTTTCTATTTAACACATTCACACATCATGCTAACAGACTTATTTGTTCTTGATGGCTAAATTTTGGAGTATAATCAAGAATAATAGAAAATTATTTTGCATCTTTAATGATCCTTATGATAGAATTTCTAACATTATGGGCCAAAAAAGAAATCAACTCATTTTGAATTTTGTGATCAAGATAATGATAATGAATTTCATGATTTTGAAAGTGTCTAACATGATCTTGCATTATTATATCAAATTTCTTTTTGCAAATCTTTATCAATTGTTTGATTTTTGTCCAATCTTATTGTTAATTCATTCTAAGGCCTCGTATTAGTCATATGCTCAACATTGTTCTCTTATTCTTTGAGTCTCTCACTAAAATACTTACAATCTCTAAATCCATCATTTACTAATGCACTTTGTTTGCTATTAGATTTGAACAACTTATAATAAAAATAATATACTTTATCTATATGTTTAGAGCAAACCAACAATTTTCTATCGTTAATCTCTCCATTATTCAATTTTCTAGAATAATAAGAATATGAAAATGTTGAGACGTATTGTCTAAAGGAAGCAGATGATTCGATTTCCTTACAAGCCTTTTTTTAAATTAAAATGCCTCTTACTTTATTATCAAGATTATTCCAATTATGAATCTCATCACTTAAATTTTCTTTATGTTATTCAAAATTACCTTCACCTAATTCCTCTAGATTCTCCTAAAGGAGCTTACTCTTTTAATAAATTTATTAATAACCGTTGTTTAGGATTCTATTAATTGTTCTACTTGTTTTCTTTTTTTCCTTTTTTCACTTCCAAAAAAATGCTTTTTAGGCAACATCATATAAAACAAGTATAACACAATTGAACTAGAAAAAAAACAAAAGCACTTGTATAAAACTGGAAGGAGACAGATATAATAAAACTACGATAAATCAACCATATATTACAAAGATATATAAATGTAATTATATATCTGCGATAGAAGAAAACAACAAAGAGAAAATTTTAATATCATATATAAAAATTAAAAAAGTAATTTACTATGATATCTGCGAAATGAAAAATAGATAAATTTTTATTTATGTTAAAAAGATACTAACAAGCATTAGTTGAAAAAAATTAAAATTAGGAAACTTATTACAAATATAAAAAAAGGAAAAGTTGAGGGACTAAAATGCAATAATGACAAAGTTGAGGGATTAAAATGTAATAATGACAAATATGAGGGATTAAAATGTAATTATGTCAAACTTGAGGGGAAATGTAATTATGACAAACCTAAGGGACTAAATTGTAATTGTGAACAACTTGAGGGGAAAAATGTAATTATGGGAAAATTGAGGGACTAAAATGTAATTATGCAAAATTTTAGTGACAAAGATGTAATTATGTCAAACTTGAGGGACAAAAATGTAATTATGTCAAACTTGGGGGACAAAATGTAATTATGTCAAACTTGAGGGACTAAAATGTAATTATACAAACTTGAGGGACCAAAATATAATTATGTCAAACTTGAGGGACTAAATGTAATTAGGGAAAAATTAACGGATTAAAATGTAATAATGGCAAACATAAGGGACTAAAATGTAATTATGATAAACTTGTGGTACTAAAATGTAATTAAGCCAAACTTGAGAGACTAAAAAGACTATATTACTACGCTATGATGGAGTTGTTTGAGAATAAGATGGACTCTTGTTTTGGCTTCCTCAGCTTTTCCCGAAACTATTTTAGTGAAATTGAATTGTTTCAACTACCACGCGATCGTAGCAAGTAGGCAAATTGCTTATTCCAATCTTCTGACAGCAGGAGCGCATTTTGACTATTCTTCCTTTGTCTTGCAGGATCTATCCCAATCTTCTTGTGTATCTTATGAGGAGTCCGGATCGTCTGTCTAATTTTTCTCTGTCGCCTTCTGTCCCGTAAAAAACGACGAACATGGAGATTGGTTGGTTTGATGAGCCTGAACATTCAAGTGGTGCAATAGGTGCGAGG
>JAOQMM010000173.1:31791507-31801868 GCA_027563515.1 Erythroxylum platyclados
TCGGATTAAGCTTGATTAAATATTTACTTTTTAAAATTTTAAAATTAAAAGCAATGTTATTTTATTAAAAAATTTTAAATTTCAAGTCAGGCTGGATTAGACAACATAAGTCTAAGCCGAATTTAAAATCAACTTTTTTAAAAAGAAAAAGGTTCAAACTCAACTCGAAGTCAGGTCAAATTAAGCTAGTCGAGAGTAATAATTTTTGTCAAGCCTAAAAGTCCGATCTAAAAGATTCGATTGCGTGCCTAAAGTAATATTATTTTTAAGTAAAATTTTCAAAATTACATTATTTTATTCTTAAGTTTTAATAAACTAAAAACAAAAAATGATTTGTTTCGTGAAATTCATTCAAAATCACATCATTTTAGGCAACGAACGGCTTTTAGCTTATCGTCTACCTTAGTGAAGAGAGTAGAAACTCATCTCAACTTTATAAGTTGATGGTGGTCGAAGTGTCCCTCACATCAATTTGGTCGCTTAATTTTAAATTATTAATTCGTTAATTAATTTATTTAAAACACTTTATTACGAACTATTACGTGTACCTGATTTTTTATTAAATTCACACTCGAATTTACTATTTAAAAAAAAAAAAAGCAAATTCTTAACCAATCTCCAATATAAAAATGGGTTCAACTTTTCCTCAATCTTAGGATGGCTTTCGTCACAAGAGAGATTAATTTGTTCTTTTCTTCATATCTCTTCCAAGCTTTTGCCATTTCTCTTTATTTTGTATTAATTGAGCAACTGATAAGTTTACTTTTTTGTGACCAGAAGATTACATGTTCAAATCACAGAAACAATTTCTTTATAAAAATGTAAAGAGAATACTGCATACAAGTGATATCCCTCTCCCGTACTTTCACAAAACAGGAAATTTGTGCATTGAGATTCGTTAACTTTAATTTTGACTTTGACTTTTTGCATTAATTGAGCATTTGAGCTGATTAATTAGTAATTAACAACACAACTTGCTACCTACAAATTTTTATAAAATAAAACCAAATAAAAAACATATATGAATATCTTTTCAAAAATAAAAAATCAAATGAAAGATTAAATTACATATACATATATACCATCCTATACTAACTATTATATAATACAAAAAAATAATTTTTTTTGGAAAAATAATAAATTTAATTAAGATTAATAAAATTTTACTTCCAACAACAACAACAACAACAACAAGTAAAATCTCATCGAGATGCGGGGTATGGAGAGGTTCAGTAATATACAATCTTATCCCTAACTAGTAGAGAAATTATTTCCAAAAAACATTACTACCGCTAAAATTAATTTTAAAGTTTTGTTTTCGGAATTTTTGGTTTTAAATCTAATCTTTTAGTTTGTAAAAAGACCCCAATTTTAGGGGAATGCACATGAATAGAATCTGATTTTTTTCTTGTCCTTTTCTTAAATACAATCTCTTTTTCATATTATTTCACGGACAAAAGGGCCAAAAGAAAACTTGTTTTTGTTATTTCCACAGGCTGGAATTGGCTGGTAAAATAAAATAAACAGTAGTGTCCAATAACTATAATCAATCTCAACTTCTTCTGTTTTCTTTTTTAAAAAAAGTGGAATTCACAACCGTTGCATATTAAATAAATTGTCATATATACACAATGATGTCTAATTATATAAATTTAATAAAAAATAAAATATATAGATCTCTTGTGTGATTTAAGAAATTTCAAAAAAATCCCTAATCTTTAAAATTCTTGAAAAAACATTTTATTTTTTCAGAAATACACTTTCTCTTAAATTTCAGTTAAAAAATAATGATGAAACATAGGTGGTATGAGCATCAAATGTGAACTAATTAAATATTTCTAATATTCGGTTAAAAAATAATGATAAATCATAGGTAATAGGAACATCAAATGTTAATATGGTAACTCGAATAAGCTCTTAGACTTGATTAAAACTAATTAAATTTGATTTAAATTAATAATTTAAGATAATTATAATAAATTTTAGTTTGAGTTTAAGAGCTAGATTGGACAATATTTAATTAGTACAAGTGTGATATTCATATTACAATCAAAATTTAAGAAAATGAATTTTTCTGAAAAAGAATGAGTTTTTTCAAAAATTTTAAACATTAAAGAATTTAAAAAATTAAAATTATAAAACAAGTTTATATATTTTTAGATTTTAATAAATTATTTAAAGAGTGAATTACTTAAATTCAAGTGAAATAAAAAATATCTTCACAATCAAGACTCGAACCTAAAAAGTAGCCTCAAACTTCTTAAAACTCTACTTTAAGTGGGAATACTTTTTCCAACTTGCCTAAAGTAATTATTTGATAAAAAAATCCATCTAAGTAGGGCCATTTTTCATGACGGTATCAAATCCCTTTTAAGATTGAGCAATGATATTACAAAACGTTCTCTCTTTTTTTTTTTAAATGTATATTTTATTTGCATGACTTTTGAGATTAATTCAGTGACTAAATCATCAAATTTGATAAATTTATAATTGTGGTAAATTAAGTCTTTTAGTAGACAAAATATAATTTTTAGAATTTGATTTGGCATTTAGAAAAAGATAATTAAATCGCTGACCCTATTGAAGCACAGGATCTGGAGAAAAAGTAAACGTATCCAGTACACAAGGCTTCTCGTTTTTTGAGAGTCTAAAAAGAGCTATCAATGTACGTAACCTTCTCCTTTTACTTTTTACAAAGAAGTTATTTTTGTAAATTGAAATTGTGACTTTTTACTCACAAAAAAACACATTTATCCTAATTTTTATAAGTCATTATATCTATCACAACAAGAACATAATAAGATCTAAATATACGTAAGGGGTGTTTGGTTAGTTGGTATAGGAAGAAAAGAATAGGTAAAGAATGAAAAAAGATGGGTGATAATATATTATGATTGGATGAATAATATTTTTATATTTCTTTTTGGGGTAATACTCCATACCCTAATATAGTGAAGAATGAAAGTCATATCCATATTCTTTCTTCACCATATTCATTATAATTCTTATTACCATTCTCTCAAATAAACTAAGTACACCCTAAGATTTTTAATCAGTACCACATACACATTTAAAACGTCAACTTCTAGCATAAGCAAAAAATTAAATGCGTGAAAATAAAATATTAAAAAATTTAAATGCTTGAAAAATAAAATATCAAAAAATTAAATGGTAAAGCTTTGGAGGCTACTAAAAACTCTTCCATCTTTCTTCCTAGAAAGATTGGTCACATTATAAGTGATCCATTATTGTTAGGAGTGATACATTAGTTCAAGCCTGATCTAATCCGATTCGACTTAATTCAAGGTCAATGGATTAATCTTGATTTTATTGAACTTGAGAATTTAGACTCGAGTAGGTTTAAATTTGGACTTAACAATTTTTGTCGGACTTGTCCAATTATGACAAATCATATAAGTATAAGTCAAAATTTAAGATTAAAACGACATCGTTTTGAAAAATTTTCTTAATATAACTTTATTTTGAATGGTATTTGAATTCGAACTGAACTGACCTAATTTGTCAAACGATGTACCATATAGAACTTTTTTAAGAAAAATTGATCAACTATCTTAAAAAATTGAAGTGGACGAATTCAACAATTAAGACCAAACAAATAAATTTACAATACAAATTTGCTTATTTTAAAAAGAATTAAAACTTTTACATAATAATAACACAACCAAAAACAAATCTTCAGAAATCCAAACAATTATTAGGTACTGAATCATCAAGAATTCACCGCATTACACTTCTTCCTGATCTCCCCATCATTGCCAGTAAGAACTTCAACAGCTCCTAGTCTTTTCATGGATTGAGCGAATTCCTGCAAAAACTTTTCAGGATCAAGCAACTCATTAACAATGTTGGAAGAACCCTTGTCGTTGAGAAGAGCTACATCAGATTGGAAGAGGCCTTGGTTTGAATTCAGGTTCGAATAGTAACTATTGTCGAAGGATAGAGGGGTTCCAGGATCCACTGGAACTGTGGTTGTGTTGTCTGACAGGTTCCTGCATTTAGGTTTCAGGAAAGAAAGATAAGTTGAGCTTAGTGAAGGATCCGAATCTCCTTTTCCTGTGAAGTTGTAGATCCTGTTGCTGAAGAAATTGCAATGCCCTACTCCAATGGTGTGCCCACCTGATCAATTGAATTTCACATCTTAGATTCACAAAGAAATATTTCATTAATTTAGAGTTGACAATGAGTTGAGTCGGCCTCATGTCCAAATTTTTTATAGACTTGAACCCGACTCTAAGCCTAATCAGGCTTGGACTTTGAGTGTAGTTCAGAAGTTGAGTTGATTGGATCCCCAAGCCTCAACTCCAACCTGAAACCTGAACATTTTTATTAGGCTTGAGCCCAACCTTAAATTTAGATAAAATGGGCTTTGTTTGTTGATTCCGGGTCAAGTTCAGATCGGGTCAAATTGAGTTGGATAAAGTTATATCGTCAAATCTAGTTTGAGATCCAATTTTTTTACTAAGCATAATTTTGATCAAAAACTCTAATTTTTTTATTATAATCAATTTTGGTTTGAAAATCGAAATCTTTTTTCTAAGCTTTATCTCATTAGAAACTTAGTTAAATCGAGATTTATCGATTGACTTAATCTTTGGGCCAAAATTTAGATTTTATGTCAATTTGAACTTTCAAACAGATTTCAGTCGAACTAAACTTCTAACCCAAATTTTTTACCAAATTCGAACCCAATTTGACCGGGTTAGACTTGGGCTTGGGTTTTTTTTATTTTTGCCAAGCCTATTTAAATCATTATCTTGATATATAAGCATATCTAACTCACCGGATAAAACAACTAGATCGTGAACAGTAAGGCTTTTGTTGGCAAACGATTGTTTCAGCATAGTAAAGTTGAAAAAAGGTGAAGGGATGTTGGCTAGTGCCTCTGAAGCTCTCGACACCTTCCCATCTCTTCTTCCAGTTAACACTTCCCACATTGACCTGTTAAACTGATAATCCAAAACTGTCGCATTTAGTCACTTCTGATCGAAAACAACAGGAAATTGTTTCAACATTCTGGTTAGTTAAGAGCTTACTTGGAAGGAAACTGAGTCTCTAGCAGATAATGCAACGATATCTGCACAAGAAACAGTCCCTGGACATGTCTTCTCCAATTGAGTCTTCACTTCATCTATAACATCAAACCCTGACAGAGATTGGTTTGGAACTGCAGCTTTTTCTGCAGAGTTATTTGCAGTAGAATCCAGCAATACTGATGCATCACAACCCTGAAACAGATCATGAAATTAACTGATAAAGAGAGGGGGGGGGGGTGGGAAGAAGAAGATTGTTGATGTAGAATCAGGATTTACCCTAACAAAACAATCATGGAAATGCATTCTCAGCAACTTAGCAGGCAATTGTGAATTGCCAGAAACACGTCTCCAAGTGATTTGCTTTACAATTTCCTCAGCCTGAGGACAAGTGTCTTTATAGAACTTTTTCCTCAGCTCCCCTCCATGACCAACTCCGATCAGTCCAAACATCAACCCCATGATCAAGAAACTTAGCGTACTACTTCTCATTCTCGCTTTGATAGTGATTACCTGTGAACTGTGCGTTCTTATATAGAAGATAACGAGGCAAAAAAAAGGGTTTTCTTCTTCCGCTAGAATGCATCACTCATTGCAGAAGCAGAACATAGAATATTGATCAAGTTGGTATTCGAGTTGACTCTTGCTTTCAATATATCACTTTTCAGACATAACTAAACTCTTCCTGAAATTTTTTAATGTGTTAGTTAGAATCTAAACACAACGACTTGGCTCCGAGGTCGATATATACAAGCAAGTCGTGACTTTCTGATGCCTTAATCTGCATGGACATGACCTGCTACTATAGTAAACTATTATCTGAGTTCTTCCTCTAGCTGTCATGGTGGGTATAAACAGATTGAACAGTCCCTCCTAACACCGAATCTTTGAAAAACTTGGAAAGGAAAAACGTATAAATTGATTAGATTACAGGCTATGTTTCTGGTCTGGAGTTACATGGGAGATTAATTAGTTGCATCCACCGATCTTCCATGCAGTAGTTGAAAACAAAACTTAATTATAGCCGAGTCCAAGCCTTGAAGCCAATTCTTTACGATCCTTTTAATTCAAATGATTGAATGTTAACTTTAACATAACTTTAAAGAATATAGTTAATCAAAAGTAAAGGAAAATTGAAGTTTATAAGTGTCAATCACATCAAATCTATTCCTTAATTTTGAATGGCTCATTCGTAAAGTAATTTGTTTAAAATACGTAATTTATGAATTGTTATGAGTAGACGTATACCCTATAATAATGATTAGATGTATACCTATAATAATGATTAGATGTCTTGTTCATATAAAAAGAATATTATTACATGTAGACTTGTAAATCAAATCTATAAAAGTTGAAAGCGACAATTCAATCAATAAAATACAACTCTAAATTCAAATTTTTATATTCAGAATAACAATATATTTATTTTTATATTCAAGAGTTAATATTTCAATTTTTATATACATAAATTCTTATTTTTAATCTTATTTGATATCAAATAATTCTTTGATTTCATAAATATAAATTTTATTAAGGGGAGATCAATTTTAATTTTGCTTAATTCTTCAAATATTATATTGAAAGTTTATATTGTTAAGTAAATTTGTCAAAACTAATATAGGAAATTAATATTATTATATTGATCAAGTATATATAGCAAGATCCATTATTTTTTGAACCTAATTATGCCATAAACTACATATTTTAAAATAAAAAATTTCCATTTCTGATTATTGAACCAATTAGGTGTGGATTGATCAAAGTAAAAAGAAAAAGAAAAAAGAAAGAAAGGATAGCTGACCACAAATAATGCTTCTTAGTTTGTTCTTTGTTTTAGTATGATTTATTTAATCCATAGCTCTCCTGAGAGTGACCAAACATCTCTTATTAGAACAAATGATTAATTAAGACATGTATTTATATATTTCGGGAAAATTATATTTTAAGTTCTAAAATTTAGACATCAATTTCTATAATAAATCCTTTTAAATCATTAAAAAAAGTGATAAAGTTAAAACTTATATTTAAAAATAAATTAATCAATAAATTATTGTCAATATATATGAATAATAAGGAATTTGTATTGATAAGCAACAAAGGATTTATTTGATTTTTTTATACTACAAGGGGATTAAAATAACTTAAATTGAAATAAAAATCCTAAATAAAAATTGATTTCAAAGTACAAGAATTTTTAATATGTTTTTGTTTTTATAACCGCTCTTAACTAATAAAAGAAGGGGAGCCTTAGAATAACTGGTAAAGTTGCTCATTTTTAACCATAGGGTCACAATTAAAGTTAAAAAAATAATTTCTTTATAAAAATAAAAAAATAATTTCTTTATAACTCTTCATAGACCCTTGAAAAACAGAAAGGTTTATGCATAGTTTTTTTCGACCAGATTTAAAATTATTTAAACTTAATTAACATATATAATAATAAGAAATTCTTGTTTATAGTTAAAAATATTAATTAATTAACTAAATGATCTCTTTATTTATTAGAATTTTAATTATACAATAGGTTAATTACACACAATTAAATATAAACAAGATAATAAAAATTCTAACTAAAAAAGGGCAAATTCAAGGGTACCCTATTGCAATGCATGCCTCCCAGAAGAGCCTGTCCTCCATTTCATCCATGGCTTCCCTACTCAGTTTAAACCCAAACTTTGGTTTCTCTGCACAGTTATTTCTCTGATCATCATCACTTGCCATGACCTCCATTGACGATGCTTCTCTTAGCCACATCTTGCAGGTATTATTACTCCATATTGGTTCCCAAGTTCCACCATTAAAACTACTACTGCAACAATCTTCTTCTTCTTCATCGTCATAACAAGCATCGACTTGAAGCTCACAAGTTGTGTCACCACAACTGCAAGACTCAGCATCATCATCGTCGCCGCCGTCACAGCCGTCGCAGGCCATATTGACATGATCTGCCTCAGAATCTGCACTACCTTCGATAAGAAGAAAAGAAGAAACATCCAAAAGTAGAGCTTTATTATTATTATTATTATTCTCCATAACCTATCTTAGTGGTGATGTTTAGGATTGTATATATACTGACTGGTACAGAGGTTCCTGTCACTGTGATGACGATGATGATGACTTCACAGACTAAATATTAGGGGGGGTGATCTGATCAGGCACCTTTTGAGGTGAAAAGGTGAAAGTTTCTGCTTGCTTGAGACAACAATTTATTGGTGGGTTTCATGTCATCTTCTAGTCTTAGGTCTTCTCTTGACAAGGATGGAATAGTATGGTAGACCCCTCCTTCTGGCAAGTCCACCATTGTAGCATCATTTTCAAACATTTTCTTTTTTTTTTTTGAAAAAATAGGTAATGGTTGATTGATAAAATTTTGGTAGTTATAATATTATAAATATATTTAAAATAATTTTTTTTATTTAATACTAAGAATGACTAATAAAGAGCTTTAATTAACTTTTTTTTTTCTAATTTTAAGAGATTTTTGAAGGATTGAGAACAAAGTTTATAATTTTGTAAGAAAAAATAGTTAACAATTTCACAAAAATTAAATCTAATATTTAATGATTTCATTTGAAAATTTTTGTATAATTATAAATTATTGAAAATTTTTAATTTTGCTAGTTATTGGTTATTATTTGTATTTAATAATATCATTAACAATAAAAGGTATTTTTAAAAATAAAAAGATTTAGCAAGTATTAAGGACTACTAATTATTAACTATCTAATTAATTGACATTTTCTTCTCCTAATTTGAAGAGATTGAGAATAAAATTTGTTATTTTGTAAGAAAAATACTTAATTACACAAAAATTACATCTAATCTTTAATGATTTTATTTGAACAATTTTTGTATAATTATTGAAGCTAATTTTAATATTTTCTAGTCACAATTAATTATTTTCTAGAGAAATAATTAATTTCACAAAAATTAATCTAAATTTTTAATGATTTTACTAGAACAAAGTTTATATATATATATATATTTGTTGAAGCTCATTTCAATGAATTTCTAATGCAATGAGCCACAATATTTTGTAATGGGGTCTCCTACTAAGACTCACTTGTACTAATTTTTCAATTCAATATTTTAATATAATTTGGAGAGATTAAGAATAAAGTCTATAATATTTTATAAAAAGGTCTATTTTTTTTTAATGATTTGACTTGAACTTGAACTTGGTTTTTATTTTTTTTAATTTTTTGTAGCAATAAGTCATAAAGATTTGAGTGTTGCAATTGGCATATATATATAGATATGTATCTTGTCTACTAAGACCCACTTGTTGTACTAATTATGGTGATATTAATCCATAAAGAAGGCAATTATTAAAGCTAACTATATTGGATGACTATCTCCATCTTAAAGGTAAAGCTAAATTTAATTCATCTAATCTTGGAAAAAACGTGACACTTGCTAATTAGTTCTCACCTAATTCTAATCACATTCCTTTCTTCATTTTAAGTATTTAATCAACTACATATTAATATGACGCTTATATGACTCCATCTTTACGACCATCCACCATCTCAATTACATATTATATATATATATATTCTATGTATCAACATTGAAATTTAGGTATATGTGAAAAGTTAGCAAAATTGGAATTTGATGTGATTAATAGTACTTGGTATTTAGTTGATATATACCACATAAGTAAAATAATCTTTTGAGTTGTTTTTTAATTTTTTTTAAAATTAGTCATTAAATTAAAAATTTTATTTTTAAAAAATTAGGACTGTGCTTAATTTATTATCCAAAATTTAATATAATGAAATTCATATCAAGTGAAATCTTTCTAATCTACTTCACTTGAATTTACCTCCTTTTTGTTATTATTGTAAAAATCCTCTACTACACTTTATATAAATATAAATATATATAGGTCTCTTATTTGTTAGAAATTGAAATCTAGAGATTATTTTTCACGTGAGTTACTTAGAAACAATCTCTCCACTACATAAGAGTAAGACTACATACTATTGAATCTACTTAGACTCCGTGTCTCAACGGAATTGAGTGTTGTTGTTGTTGTTCGTTGTTTATTTTAAGTATTTTTTTGATTAACAAGGAAAAGCATGATTAAGAGTGACTAAATTGCTGGCTCTGGGTTCTGCCGACTCTTGCAATGACGTATATAATATATAATATGTTCAAAAGGTAGTATGATGCTGTTTCATAAGATATTGTTTTTATTATAAATCCCAGCATAAATATAATAATATAACACAAGAATAATGGCTCCATAGTCTAGGAATAGTTGATCATTTGCCAGTGGTGCAAGATGGTGATGAACCTGATGACGGT
>JAOQMM010000173.1:31833299-31844438 GCA_027563515.1 Erythroxylum platyclados
CGATCTCTTCAGATCCTTTAGATGCCTCTGATGCCAAATTGCTAACTAAATGTTCCTCAGGTGATCCTTCCTTCCCTTCCTCCATAGCCAATGGAGATGAAGTAAGAACCATGTCCGATGACAAATCTTTTGGCACAACTCCACCAACCATATCTGATTGATCGTCCATCAAAGGATGAGAACCATGAAACCCTGTTGTGGCTAATAGACTCTTCTCATGAAAGCTTCCCATATTTTCATTCTGCGTCACCTGAGATGATATAGAGACAAGTTCCTCTGTAATAGTTTGTTTTGCAAATTTGCCAGTCTTTGAAACATCAATATCATGGCAGATTTCATCAGCATAACTGCTAGGCACTTCCTCACTAGAAGAAGAGAGATGTTTAAGCAACGAAACCTGTTGATACAGCCAATAAATATCATTTATATAAACCAAAGAACTTTATGTAAAAGATTAAGGACAAATAAAATCAATTTGTAAGATGTAACTGCCACAACAGGAAAATTTCACACAGTAAGCAAATCAACAAGCCACACAAGAACTGTTTGTATAAAACGCTTGCCATCAATAGTATGACCTCTTAAACATCAATCTGCAGATTAAGTTTTGCTGGAACCATTACTAAGAATTAGCCACCGAGCTATGGTTTAAATAGAAGGCAGGTCATCGTTACAAAGATCAAACTGAGGCGAAACACAATTTAAAAATAAATAAATAATAAGGCATTTCTCACTAGAACGGTTCACTATATCTAAATAATACGCAACTTAACTAGTATTTGAATTTCTTAGAGCCTATAAAAACAGCAAAACAAGGGGCAAAAAACTATGCCATTAGACTCAGTGAACAAAAGAGCTGTTAAAGTTCAAAATTTATAGTTTGAGCAGGAAACCCTGAACTTAATGATAGTTCCCAAATTCTTGGTAGTCCCACACATGTCACCAAAGTGAGGCATAGACAGACATTGAGGTAGGGGAAAAGATAAGAAAAGAATTATTAGCATAAGAATGTCCATACAGCCAATGCTGCTGCTGCTAATGATAAGGGCAATCATCAAAATTAATTTAGTTGCATCACCTGTGACATAGCAGATTGTATTTGCATACTGGACGCACCAATGGAATCATCCTTGGCCATTTCAAACCCAGGTGGAAGTTCTTTCCCAATATAATCTTCTGGGATTGATTCTGTCTTGGAAGATTCATCATGTGAAACTCCTGCACATGCTTCTGATAAGTTTGCTACTTTAGTGCACATATCTATACACAAACCCTCTGTATTTTCATTTCCAGGATGCAAGTTGACTGCAATTTGATCATTCTTCTGACTGACAGATTCAGTAGGGAAATTTTTTGGTGAAGACAAGTATTCTTCCGCTTTGGAAACTACCTCAGTAACTCCAACTCCAAATTGTATTTCTGTTCCAACATTTCGTTCGGTAACATCTTGAGGGTCAATCGAGGCAGTAAAAAAATCTTTTGGAAAAGGCACTTTAGTTTCAGAATTGTCCACTTCCATGTTGCAACCCTCGGTATTATCAACCTCAACTCTTCTAATAGCCTGTGGCAGCTGCAAGAAACCTTGATCTTCCGGAACTAACTCTTTTGTAGTAGACTCAGAAGTGATCAACTGCAAAGACTCGGACACAAGATTCTTTTCATCTTTATTTCCAATAGACAAACCTTCTGATTTGCCTAATTCTGAAGCTATTTCTTGTGAACAGACAGCATTATAACTTGACATTACGTTATCCAAGCCATGATCAGGTCCAAGATTATTGATATTTTCAGAACCTTCTACAATAGCTTCACCAGTAAAGGCAGCGTCCTTAGATACGGTGGTGCATACATCGGACCTCGCACAATGTTCCCTTGCTTGCTCAACATCTTTTGAATGATCAAAACCAATTGATGTGGGTGTCTGAATGAGGTTATTGCCCAAAGCATCAGAAGTTTCATTCGTTTCCAATAACTCTACAGAGTCCACAACCATAGCAGCTCCTGGGCAACTTTTGATCCCCTCAGCACCTAGGATTTCAAGACGCAGATTATCAACCAACGCTTCCTTTGAAGATCCACTACAGTTTCCTGAAGCAATCTCAACCACATTACAACCGCTAGAACTTGGCTGATCCACAGTAGGCGAAATAATCATCCCCATATCAGCATGACAGACAACCGCATCAGATTTCACAGAAGTAGTAGGAGCTTCAACACTTGAAACAAGTAAAGCAGATGGGAAAGATGTACTTAGGGAAGCTTCTTTTTCATTTTCCAAATTGCTCTTGATAGGACTGTTTGTAGTTTTACCAGACAGTGCCCCTGTCAGAATACCACCAACTTCATCATCTTTATTAGAAATTGGATACTCCATCTCATGATTAATAACTTTAATGCCTGAAGATTTCAGAGACCCATTTGCAGAGTCATCCAATTTCATGTCAGGAGGCTCTTCTGCAGATTTAGATTGCACATTTGAGCCAGCCTCACTGATGAATGCATGTGCATCAGGAGCAGGGAGATCAACGGGACCTCTACAAGATGATGCATCTTTTGTTTCACCAGCACTGAGTAGATTTGAATGAGACACCTCCATAAATGTTGTAGCGTTTTGGTGTGAAGTCTCTGCCGAAGCTGCCAGAATTTCAGATGCACCATCTGTTGTCTTAATTTCCAGCTTCAAACCATCCTTTTCTGGACTAGAATCATTCTTCAAAGCAGAAGAATTGTTCCTTTCCATTCCAAAACCAACTTTAGAATCAGATTGTGGAGAATTCTCACTTGAAATTTCTTTAACTTGAGCTTCTCTTTCCAAAGTTGGTATGGTTGAATGAGTTACATCCTCTGAGATTTGGATTTTCACCACCTCCACATCTGTCTTGCTTGATACAGGTACAGCAGGAGCACTTTTACTTTCATTCTTACAAGGGTCAACAATTTTGGCTTTTGGTGAGCAAGACTCAGAGAAGATCTCCTTCATCACTCGAGCAACATCAGTAACATCAGCAGTCTGAATTCGTCCGAAGACCGGAATTCCACTAGCATCTTTTCTTTTTGGATCTTGACCAATGATGCCACTAGGTAAATTCACTTCCTGGAATTTTTTGGAGAAAAATCAAATATTTGTCAGATGTAATAGTTGAATTATTCACAAAAGGAAAACATGATACTGGATGTACACACATTATACCTATCCATAACATAATATAAACAAAGTAATATACCTGAGGAAGATTTATCATTTCTTTTGGTTCATTATCTTGCTTAATTTTCAGGGACACAGCCTTGTTTACTGGAAAATCTCTCGGATTATTATTTAGATCCTGACTAACTGAAGTATCAACAGCAGGTAAAACAGGAAACTGTTTTTTCCCTCTACGCCTAGGTGCTTCCGCTCTATTTGCACCCTTTCGTCCTTGCCTTTTGACTTGAACTGCATCTGGAAGGGTAGATTGTAGGGCAGGAGTGAGTGAAATAGAGCTAGATTGTGGGGCAGGAGTGAGTGAAGTATAAGACATAATTGGCTGCAAGTTGGGAGCAATCTTTGCAGAAGGATGATTTTCAGTCCTTCCAACAGTTTCGGCAGCAGCAGAGTCAGGCAATGATTCAATAACTGGACCAAGAACTGCAGATGCTTTACTCAATGAGCTTTGGCTCTGGGCCTCCTCCACAGAGGTCTTATTTGTTGAGGGTGAAGTCAGGTCAACTCCACCTTCATCTCGAGAAAGTTCGCCCAATTTAGCTTTTGGCAAGCTACTTTCTACTGAAAATTCCTTTGTGACAGAAGCTACATTACAATTAGCAGTAACTTGAATTCCATCTGCACCATATAAAAAATAATATTTACATTGGGCTAGAACAATATCAGTTTCTACATGACATAAATGCACATCTCCTACCTGTAGACCTGGCAGCACCTTCAGGAATGGTTGATAGGCTGATTACTTCTTGATGTGGAGTAACTTCACCTGATTCTCCAGTTGATTTTTTATCATGAGCTGCAGTACTGGATGCATCCTCCTGGTTTACATTTCTCAGTTCCTGAATATTGTTTCCCTGTTTGCTTCTAGTAGCGATGGCTTTACTACCTGATGAGTCACTAGATTTAATCTGTGAGAGTGGACTTGAATTTGAAGGCTCAGCTGAGGCTTCCAGAACAGTAGGTGATACCAAAAGTTGCTTCCTACCACGACGCCGTGGTGCTCCCGTTCCACTTTGGTTACTCACATTTTGCACTTTCACGCATGGAGAAACAGTAGGGGAAGGTGAAGATGACTGTAAGGAAGAACATACAGAAGGGTTTAACTGAGGACCCACTGTAATCACTGACTCGATGTTTTTAGCAGCTCCTCCAACACCTTCTACAGCAGAACTGCCAGGTAGATTACCGAGACTAGAAGGGACAGAAGCACCAGAAACATTTCCTGTGGGGCCAATAAGTGCTGTACTGACGGATGTACTTTGTGATTGTTCATTCATTTTTGAATCAGGAACAGATAAATTCTGCTGACTAGGCAACAGCGCTTCCTGTTTCTTTCCCCTGCGACGAGGTGCTTGTACTCCACTCTGAGATTTCCTACCTCGTCCCTTTGACTGCACTGTTACAGAAGGACATGCAGGGATAGGTTGAGGAGCTGATGCAACAAAAACTGAAGGGGTGGGAAGTTGAGGGTTTGAAGAAATCTCTACACCAGATTGCTGTGGGGCTTCACTGCTATTTCCTACTAAATTAGACGACCCAGGAGAAGGATCAGGAGTACAAGTTTTTGAAGTGGAGTCAATTACTGTCGGCAAGCCCAAATCAACTTTGCCTGCCTCAGAAGGAACCAGAAGTGTCGGAGTATTTGGAGATTTATCTAAAGCTACCCTTCTTGGCCTTCCACGTCCCCTCTTTTGTGGTGGTGTTGCCTCTTTGCTCTGCTCAATAGGTTGAGGCTCTCTAGATTGTGGTGGAGGGAATGGTGCCAGAGGTTCAGTGATACTAATGGCATTCCCAGATTCCGTAGCATCTTTAGGCAAATTCCTCTCTACTGTTTCTTCCTTAACTTTTGGAGAATCAGGAGAGTCGACCTGACATATCTTCTCAAATTCCTCTTCAGTCCATTGCTCTTCATAGGATCGCACCTAAGTAAGATTCCACAATAAAAGTAAGAAAAAATCATATACCGCATGAGATGTATGATTTTCCTATAATAATAAGTATCAACACACCTCTCTTGCCCGCTTGCCCCTTCCATAGTGCTGGGTATCAAGGTTGCCAAGATATCGGTCCGTTCTTTTCACTCCTACATTAGATACTACTGGAGTCTTGGGTGCATCATATAACTTCAGAGCCTCATACAATGCTTTCAAGTCATCATCCGTTACAAGGCGAGAAGGCAAAGGAGGTAAAGGATCAGAAGTATGTAAACCCTGTGTCAATAACAAATTTTTCCATGTTGCCTGCAGGTTTATGAGATTAAGTAAGCAATTTTTTGAATTGTGGCAAGCTATAAACACAAGCAGATTTACAAATACCATCTCCCCTTCTCGCCTTTGTTTATCAACTGACTCAAATATATCAATCTCTGACTCACTGCAAACATAGAAATAAAATCATGAAAAGTTAGACCTAATCAAGATGATCTAACCACATCAAAATATGAATATTGAGTAAATATCGAACTAAACCAGGATACCAAACAAAAGGTATCATAAATATAAAACATGTTTCTCACACAATCAAAAACCAAAATAATTCCTAGCACTTTCAGAAGAAAGAGGCTGCAGTTAACAACTAAGCTATTCCAATTACATAAGAGTTCCTTCTTTGGTTAGAACTAATGAATCTAGAGAGGAAGTAGTGCTTGTCTCTTCATCGGTACTTGTACCTCTTGTGGCAGACAGTAGTCCTTTGAATATGACAATATTCTTAATTTTGCCGATCTGGGATTGAAGTTAATAGTTAAAGAATCTAGAGAGGAAGTAGTTTTTGTCTGTTTCAGTTCTTGCATTTGTTTGTGGAAAACAATAATCCTTTCAAAATGACAACATTCTTAATTTTGCTTATCAACATTCTTAATTTTGCCTATCTGGTATCAAACTTGGGGGATAAAGAAAACAGTTGCTTGCCGATAATCAAGCCAATTAAGATAATGTTCTTACCACCAATGTAGATTCAACAATGAAGGTCAGAAAAAGTTTCACTTATTCTTGAAGCAACACCTGATTTGCAAGTATTTACTGACCATACCAAAAGAGAGATAAAGGTAACAGATGCATGCTAATGACCAAGCCAATTAAACTCCTGTCCTCACCACCAAAGTAGATTCCAATTTAGAACTAGAATGAAAGTCTGAAAGGTTTGACATATTCTTGAAGAAACACTATGCAACAGCTCCATCATGGTGTTTTACAATTTTGATATTTACCAACTGAACCATCACTTTAACTTGGCTTCTAAAAATTAGAGAATAGAGCTACTAGAACCCCTTAATTATGTCAAAGTAAAAGGACTGGCAAATATATCACTAGAATGAAACAAATTTCACCTGCGGGCCAAGATATCATTGAGACCATCATCATCCAATACAGGGGCAGCTTCCTCTTTCTTACATTCTCGCAGCAGTGACTCCAGATATTCTCTTCGATCTTCTGCACTGTTAGATGTCACAGGACAATTATCGAGGGCATTAGCCAGACCACTTCAAGAGGGCATTCTATCTATGCAGAAAAAAAAATTACAAAACAGATATCCCAATTAACCTAGTATTGTTGTCAAAGAAACCAGCAGTAATACTCTGATTAGCAACTCCCAATTTATGCTCAGCTGCTGCTCTCACTTGTTCTTCAACAGTTTGGACCTTATGACAAATGATAAATTCCAGAATAAGTGAAAAGAATAATAAGGAAAAACAGATTCAGGGATCAACGTAAAAGATGTGGCATGAGAATGACTTCTAAGCCAATACCTGGGCCTTGGTTCCTTTAAAATATGCCATGTCAATTCATAGATTATGATTTGTCATTTACAAATCAGATGAACATAATAGACTGGATATCTTGTGGATTCAGATTGTATAAAGGTGTGGAAGATTCAAAAAAGAAAAGAAAAGAAAAGACTTTTTAACATTTAAAGCCATGAGATGCATCTCAAGTTGAAGCTTCAACTCTTCGACATGAACTTGACAAAAATAAGGATCCCAAAAATATCCAAAAAAAAATGGACAACACAAAAAAGATAGCTCTTCCAATTTAGAGCCTCTAAATCAAATACGATGCTACAAGTTTCAAAAGCACAAACAAGAAGCCCTCCACCTCCATTCTGAAAAAGAAACATATCATTTTGGACCAAATTAGGTGATATAGGCCAAAATTTTCCACAAGATCTGAAGGGAAGCAAAAAAAGAGGATTAAAGAACTGCTACTTAGCAAGATTTCCAATTTATTAGCTTTCACTTCAGCTGAAACAGCAAAAATTAATGGGCAGATTTTCCAGATGCCCAACCTTTCAGCAAGGGCACATATGATGCATATGTCGAACCACCGCTTGAAATTCCAGGCTTTTACTCATGACACTGATCATGTAAAATTTACATGCTAAAAAAGTCTAACTACAAATGGAATCTAAGGCCATCATTTCTAAATTCAGAAGCCCCAGAAGATAATGTAGGTGGGGAAAGTACATACTGTTTCAAATCGAAGAACAAGCACATCCCTCTTCTGACCAATCCTGTGAGCCCTTGCTTGTGCTTGAAGATCCACCTGACAAATACCGAAGGGTTTAATCAGCTTTAGGATAAGCTACGAAGACTAAGAAATCAAGAGCAATGATCAAGTGTATAACCTGAGGATTCCAGTCAGTGTCGAATATAATCACAGTATCAGCAGCCTGAAGATTCACCCCAACACCACCAGCTCGAATGCTAAAACAATATAACTAACTATCACACTTATGGACATTAATTTTTAGGCAACATTAGGAACATAGAATCTAACAAAAGCACGGGTACACTTGAAATTCATTATTATGATTGTTAACATTTCAAATTTTTTCTACAAGATTGAAAGAATGATACACAAAAAGTTTTCCAAGATTAAAGAATAAAATTTAACATTAGTCACCAGTTTTCACTGAACATTTAACTACAAGAATCTTTCCTTTCTATTCAAATCAAAACAGACTCCAGTAAAACCTTACAAAAGCAGTAACATGATTTTGTTAAGCAGATTTGCAGAAGGATTACCTAAGTAAAAATATGAAATAGGGTGAATCTGGTCGGTTAAACTGTTCAATAAGAGCACCACGATCACCACCAGATGTATGACCGTCCAAACGTAGGTACCGATACTTTTTCCAAGTAAGATATTCCTCCATGACGTCAAGCAACCTAGTCATCGTGGAAAAGAAAAGAACCTGCAGGGCTCCAGTTTAAGTGCTAAATCCTCAAAAAATAGAATCTACCAAAAAAGAGTTGAAAATATACAAAAGAGAAAATAAAACATAGATATTCATAATATGCATTTCAATTCAGTTAAAATAGATATAAAAATAATAAAAAGTATAAGTATATGAAGGTGAATAGCATGAGCGCGGGACTATTTCAAAAGAAATGGTAAAACATTTTTAACATCTCTAGGGAGGAAACAGTATGTTGCTGGCTCACCAGAGTTTTTCTTAACAAGCAAATGAATAAAGACTGTACACTAAGAATTTAATGGAAATATTATCAAGATTAAAGCAATACACTGAAACAACAATAAAATTTCCAAGCAGTCACCAAATGCATTCACATTCAATTACTACATATTGTACGCTAAGAAGGCACCAAACTCATTGGAGATGTCCATACCCGGTGGTCTGTTGCCTTCAGTTTGGGTAGTAATCTGTCTAACATTTCAAGCTTCCCACAAAGTCTAATAATCGGTGGTAGAAAATGTTTTGGTATCAAGCTATCAACCTACAAAAGGCGACCAAATATTAGGGCCAAATTTAAAGTACCAAAAAATAAATAAAGCATAATATGAAGCTTATAACATTCACTTCAGCTCCAAAAAGGGATTAATTGAAGAAGGAATAACAGAAAGATTGAAACTGAAATCTCTAAGAAATTATACGGCTTCTTTATCTTTACTGTTATTCTAAACACAAAAACTCCAACTGAGGAATAGAAATTTGGAAAAGAGCATGCCTCCTCTGCATGAAGCTGGCTAAGATATGGATGATTGCAAATGTTGCGAAGCTCCATAACTGAATTGTGCACTGATCGAGCCTGCAAAAATGTCAGTCTGAAAAGTAAAAATGCAGTGTTGCATATACAATAGTTTCAGCTCTCCATTAAAGAAACAGAACAGTTAGAATATCGTTAATTGAAGGAAACCTTTGAATTCCCAATTGACCCTAGATTTTCTTCCACCCTCTTCATCAAAAGCTTCTGATAAGCAGAAGCCTCACATCTTATAAGTCTCTCAATCTTTTCAGGAAGTTCATTCTCAACCTACAAAAGGAATTAGATAAATCAAGTAAACATGCAGAATTAGCATTTAAATTCCACAATTTCAGAGAAAAATTGCAAAAGGAAAACAAAAATTAAAGCTAAAAACCATTTGTTAAGGTTCACTTAATACTGGGAAAATATTTTTTGGCCATTAGTAGCTTTTTATTGAAGAGACTTTTCCACAGATTTATGCATTCACATCACAGAGCATGAACAAAAACACCAAAGGAAATAATCACAACAAACTGCCAATCATTATAAGGACCTTATGTTTCAGTCTTCGCAGTACAAATGGTCGAAGAACTTGGTGAAGACGATTAATGATCAACAAATTCTCCTCCTCTGATAGCAAGGCCTTGATGAAGAAAGAAAGCAAGAAGAAAATAAGAACTTCCATTATCAAAAAAAAATTGACAGATATACAAAGAAAAAAATCAAAAGAATGCCAGGAGCATAAAATGTGCAATGACTTACTTCTTCAGCTGAATTATCACCGTTACTCTCAAAGGGTTTGTTGAACCACTGAGAGAAGTCCTCTGATGAATTAAATATATTAGGCAACAAGAAGTTAAGCAGAGCCCACAACTCCTCAAGATTATTCTACATTTGAGAAGAAGAAAATGGATGTCAAGTTTATAACATGTGAAACTAGAGATAAGTCATCCATATGGCTAGAAAAATGTTTATGCTAGACGGCATGCAAAACATAAAAGTTATATAAGAGAATACATGATCAATATAAGGTTTCCATTTATTTACCTGTAAAGGAGTTCCAGTTAATAGCAACCTGTGAGAGCTCTGATAATGCTTCAGGTCAGCGTTCAATTTGCAAGAAGCATTCTTTATACGATGACCTTCATCAATTATAATATAATGCCAATGTATCTTACTCAGTTTTGGCCTATCATGCTTGTTCATCAAATACTCATATGTAGTTAAAAGGACATTGAATTTCTGATGCACAATCTGTTCCCTGAAATGAACATGGACAACAGTTATGCATTGAACACAACTTTAAAGTAAAGGGAAGAAGGGTTGCCTTGCAATTACTTAAATAGCCTACGCCTTTCCTCAGGAGGCCCAGAATACACAATCTTATGTACTCCAGGGGCCCAAAAATTGATTTCTGACTCCCATCCCGGTAAAACTGAAGAAGGTACAACCACCAGGAAAGGACCTCTATCATTTTTTGTTTCCATCAGATAACATATGAGAGAAATAACCTTCCAAAAAAGAGAACAAAAAGAAAAAAAGAAGTCATGCCTCAAACTTCCAGTCTGAAACAATAGTACAAGTAATAGACTGGACTCCAAATATTTTTCCTGAATACCTGTACAGTTTTCCCGAGTCCCATTTCATCAGCAAGAATGCCATTCAGATGATTGTTGTACAATGAAACTAGCCATCTTAATCCATTCATTTGATACCTGAAGGACACATACCCCCAGTCATTTAAGAAATTTTTGAACTGGAAAGCATTTTTGTTTACACTGAGGAGGAAAATAAAAGATCAAATTCCATCCTGAAATCTAACATAACCGCATAAGCAAGATCCCAGGACACAAGGATGCCTTAGAATCACACATGAAGAGGTAAAGAGTTATAATAATTGTTGTGACAGCAAGAGAGAAGCAGAGATTAGGAGAGTGGAGGATGAGAGAGA
>JAOQMM010000173.1:31864310-31880933 GCA_027563515.1 Erythroxylum platyclados
AATAAGAAGATACAGATTTACCATCTAACAAGACATCAGTTGCATTTGAATATCAACGCATGATTTTGGATTGAACCAACCATTCAGGAAATTTTTTCTTCCAGTCTGATTCCAAATTCTTCCTCCTGTCCGTTAGAGTCCCGAATTGCTTACATGTTCAGAATCTAATGAAAAAAGTGCCAAAAACGAAAGAATCATAAACTTTCCATGAAACATCTCCGAAGCTAGGATTAAATTCTTTGCATAAAAGCATGATAAAGATCTGGAGAAGTACATTTCACTGATTTATTATTATTTTTACATCACATAAGTTGCAGAATCTTATCAAGGGAGAGCTTAACAATACTTGATCAAAGATTCAGAATAGCTCTATATTATATGGATGTTCTACTTGATCATTTCAGATTCCAACAGTAATTAAGAACCTAAAACAAGACAAGCCATGATCTGATCCAGAAGAGCAGGAAAATCTGAGTGCAGTAAACTTCAATTTTACAGTTATATCATAATCTTCTAGACATCCCACTTGCTTCCTCACCGTGTCTGGTTAGGCCCAGATGAAAAATATAGGAGTGCTACTGCAGGCTATGATATTCTATTGCTGCTTATAAATATAAATACTGATCTTCTATACACAATATTGCAATTGAGGTAAGCAAATTGAGGACATTGGTAGAATTAAGAAAGATAACTGCACAAGTCCGAGAAATCGGTAATAATGTCAACAAAATGCCATAGGAAATCTGCAGCTATTACGACACAAAAGAAATTCACAGACTATCATGGACAAAACAAACGTACCACATAGAAGCCTTGAAGTTAGGACGAAGCTGCATGTAATGCATGAGAGTGGAAGCATCTTCCGTCAACCAATAGTGAACGAGAATTTGAGCTAGAAATTTTATCACCGGCTACCTGCTCAAACAGTAATCACCTATGAATCTAGGACCAGACCACAATTTAAGAGACCAGTTTACATTATACCTATCAGAATTTCCCCTGAAATATCCGATAACTTATTATATTGAAAATTTAAACTGAACAGAATCAATGTTCAAATAAATATTATCACCAGAATTTTTTCTATTTTCAAGAAGCATGGGACGTGAAAAAGAATTTATACTTACAATTCATCAGCATGTTAGCTTTTTAAAATGTTAAATGCACTTTAGCGATACAATACAATATCAAGTTTTTCAAGATTAGTCTTCAAGAGAAGTAAAATACCTTCTTGGGCAATGAACCAGATGAAAATAGGGTTCTCATTGTGGACGCCACCGTTCTTTGATCCACCTTCCCAGCAAAAAGGCCACGTACTTGTGGCAACGCAGGATCAAGGATCTTATGTCGTGGTGCAGATTCTTCTTTCCTCTGAGCAGTGTCTACTTTCGTAGGAAATTTCTTCTCATTTTTTGCATCATCGTGCAACCCCTCCATCCATCTTACTAAAGCAATCCGAGAAGTTCGATTTGGGTCATATTCTATCCTCTCTACAACACCAATACAAGGCACATTACGTTTCACATCAATTACTCGCCCTAGTCTCTTTGCTCCACCCCCTCTGTGAAACGAGGTAATACGACCAGCAGAATTCCTCCCAGCTGTCTTGGCCTTACTGAAAGTTAAGTGCCTAAATGCTCTCTGAACAAGGAAAAAAGGATAGCATTATGCCAATTATCCTTCATTCCTGAGAAGGGTATGATTTATTCTAAAGTAAATCCGTATCCATTCACAAGTATACAGACAACCCATTCACAGCAATAAAAAGGGTATAAGAAAACAGCATGTATCTTTTATTAAGGGCCTCTGAAAAAGGCAAAAAGATAAAACTACACAAACCATAGGTACCCTCCATTTTTTAGAAGCTTATGATTAGTAATCATAATTGCATAGAAGGATATAAACAACATGTATCCTGCAGATTGCTTAAGTGGGTAACTTTTTTTTTCTTTCAGAAACAAAATCTTCAATATCAAGCCACACAATTGTACACAAAAACCCACTTGCAGCACTCAAACTACTACCCAAACAAAGAAATGAGCATAGCTACAAATTTAGGACCAAGAAAGGTAAAACCTTTACGAAGAATTGGGGATTATAGAACAAGAAACGACACGGGCAAAGACTGTTATTACCTGGGCCTGCTTAAAAGACGACATGGACGGTGAAATCTGCGTCTGTTTGAAGAGCAAGCTACGAGAAACAAAGAACTACGAGAGGGACAGGCAGAAACTGAAAATGTTAAACCTATGACGTTTCGGTTCTTTTCTTGGGCTTTTGGTCTAATTAGAGTCCTTTTGGGGCTTTTACATAATTAACGTTTTATTTAAATGTATGTATAAAGAAATTTTAAAATATTTTTATATCTATATTTTAAAAATTATAACGATCTTCCTAATTTATTTATTTTTAATTTAAATATATCTTATTTTAAAATTATGAAAACAAAAAATGAATAGATTATGATAAAGATATATAAGCAATATTTTAAAAATTTTAACAACAAAATTTAAAAATTATGCATACTAAAATAATAAAAGTTATACACTTAATATTAATATAAACTTATAACTTTTTACAATATTAATAAATTTATAATATCATTGATGTAAAATAAAAAATCCAATTTTCTTTTAAAACTTTTGATAATATTTTGAATTATAAAATTGGTGTTAAAATTAAATGAACTCAATTATTACAGTAAACCTTTTAGGAAGTTATTATTTATATAATATACAACAAGAAACAATTAAATGTCCTCAAAATTGGCATTACTTGCTTAATTATTTTTATCTATAAATGACAGAAAACAGTATTTTTATATCTTTTACTACGTTTTCCTATGTAAGTGTTTGGATACATATAGTGCCTTGACTATTTGTTCTCTTTCTATTTATTAAAAAAAAGGGTCAAATTTAAGCAATTGATTATTAAACAAAATCCATGAAATTTAAAAAAGGAAAGTTTAAATTGTTTTAAATGTGAGATTACAATAATATTTATATTTTGTGAAAACATAAATATTAAAAATTTATCATATATTGTCATCAACACTCAGTTGAAATCTCGCTGAATTGCAGTGTTTGGGGAGATCCGATAATATACAACCTTATCCCTACGTAATAAAGAGGGTATTTCCGATAGATCCACAAGCAATGTGGTATAATGATATTACAAAATTGTAAATGAATGTGCAGAAATATTCATTTAAAAAACTATACAAAATATGTAAAAGATTAACAATAAAAGATAAGATAGAAATATATATTATATATATATTTATATTTATATATATCAAATGTTAAGTAAATAATATGTATTTTGTTATTTTATATTCAAAGTACTTAATTTTGATATAATTTATTTCTTAATTATGAATATTATCAACATAATTATTTAAAAAAATGTTGTTAGTACATATTAATGTATTTTTAGTAAAATATAATTATTTTATGTATTTAAGTTTACTCATTAAAAACAAAAAAAGTCACCAAATTATAGTTTCTTATTAGGAAAATATAAATTTTGGAATCTTTTTAACATTAAAATTATTTTACAAATTTTTTCATTACACTATTTTCTAAAACAACGCAAAAGAGGATCTTTGATAGATTAAAAAAATTTATTAAATAATATTCCTTCTTTATTTTATTATTTCAATATAATGAAAGAAAGAGTAAATTACAAATTTATTTTAGATTGAAAATGAATTTAATTTAATTAAAAATGAGATTTATTGAAAGAGTATCCCTTCTAGTTAAAGGTAAGCGACAAACTATTGGACTTCTCCAAACTTTGTGTATCAATGAGATTTATACTGAATATTGTTATTGTTTAAAAATAAAATTTATTACTTTTAGTCAGTTGTATTTTGAAATTATTTTAATTAAATAGTACTGTACTATTGCTTAATAATTTGTTTATAAAAAATGTATGTTTTAAAAATGTTTGCTTAATAATTAATTCATGAAAAAAGTTAAAGTAAAGAAAAAGAATAAAAATGTAACGGCAACCAACTGTTACAACCGCCAGCTTGTTCTCACTCACTCCCATTCATGGGTGTCACTGTCTCACTTTGCGACCACCGTAACCAACGCCCCAACAACAATTTCTCCTCTTAACTACCATACCCTTTTACTTCTTTCATAATCCTCTGATCTCCTTCTCTCTTCCCTCGAGCTCAAGCTGAAGCCTTTTGAATACTTGGTTAGATTCTATGACTGTTTCCTTCTTTGTTTTTTTACTGGTTTTTATATGATTTTCACGCTCTAATCTCTTTGTTCTGCGTGTGTTTTTTTCAGGGGTTTTAGAGAAAGTGTCATGGCGACGGAGCTCTTAAATATCCAACCCAGTGAACTCAGGTTTACGTGTAAGTTTTAGTGTTCCAATTCAACAATCTTTGGCAATCTTGATGCTTTTTTCCTTTCATGGTGGTGTTTAAGAGAGTTATTGCAATAAGCGGCAACGTTTATAAGAAAGAAGATCCCATTAGTGTTGTATTGATTGTTTGAAGTAGATATCAACTGGGTTTTTGGATTGCTTCAATTTGGTGGGCCAAGACATGATTTTTATAGGATGGATGTTTCTTTTCTTATATTATATGACCAAAATTCACAGAAACTAAATCTTTAAATGAACAGAGAATTTGATGGATAGGGATGAAAAATTTTGAATATGGCTAAGATGGATTGCAAGGTGTAGTAATATCATACAATTTCTCTGATGGATCGACTGTTAAAAACTGCTAAGTTCACTCCATGATTAAATTCCTTTGATTGCAAGGTTTAGAAATCAGGGAATGTAGGGATTGATTTATTCAGAATTAGCATGAATCTTCGCAAATTTGTTGACAAGTAATTTGACTTACAAACTCCGTTTTTCTCTCTATAGTTGAGTTGAAGAAACAAAGCTCGTGCTCGGTTATTCTCTTTAATAGGTCGGATCAGTATGTTGCTTTCAAGGTATAGCAATACTAATAAAGGCTTCTTCTCCCTCCTATTGGCCTCTATTTTGCTCTTTTTCTATGGATACTTGCAGTTACCTGATTGCATAATTGGCTAAGATTCAAATATATAATAATCAAGGAAATGATTTTTAAAAATGAAGAGGCTTAATTTTGAGGAAGTGATCACGCATGTTTAAGTAGTTAGAATGTATGGCAGGTGAAGACAACATCTCCAAAACGATACTGTGTGCGGCCAACTGTTGGTGTTATTCCCCCCCAGACCAGTTGTCATTTCACAGGTACATGGCTATTAGAGTTATCTCATATCTCCTTTTACACCATACAACTTAAAGACTATTGGAATCAGGTGGACGAAGTCTTCTGTTTTCTCCAAGATTGACTTTGACTAATGATAAAATAATCTTCTTTTGCACTCGGATCATTGCAGTTGTAATGCAAGCTGAGAGGGTAGCTCCACCAAATTTACATTGCAAAGATAAATTCTTAATTCAAAGTGCTGTTGTTCCCTACGGCACTACTGAAGAAAATGTTACATCAGAAATGGTAAGATGTCCATTATTTTTGTTGAGGTTTCTTTAATTGTTAGCATCTGGAGTTACTTTTTGTTTCAGATTTCATTGTAACTTCTTACTGCCTTCAATACTTTGGCAGTTCTCTAAAGGCATAGAAAAACATGTTGAAGAGAAGAAACTGAGGGTATTTCTTGTTAATCCATCCGAATCACCGGTTCTTATTCCAAACAACGGAGAATTCAAGAAAGATCCATGTTATAACACGTCGCCGCGAGGAGATAAGCTATCAAATGGAATTGAAAATATACCTCCACTTATTAGGGTAAGATGCAATCTGAAAAAGTTCTGTTTCCACCCCTTAATTCCCACCACTGCCCTCACTTTCTGGCTCTATTGGCCTGAAGTTTATGCCTTGGTATGGATCTGCATGGTTGACACCTGCCATTTATGAGCAACACTATACTCTTATATCTGTCATCAATATTTTGGTGACAACTTCCGATTGCAGTAGGTTATCTTGCTTCGTTCTGATTGGAAACAAGGATGAAGTTCCAGGACACTGATATAGTAATTTTTCTCCTTGCATCAGTTATCTGAGGATGTTTTGGGCATTGGTACTGCCAAGGATATTGAAGAGTTGAGAGTAGCCAATGATGATCAGTCAAGAGTGCTTGATAATGGGGAGCCGAAAATGTACACATTGCAATCGAAATTGATAAAAGAATTTGAGGAGTTGAAACAGAAGCTTTATGACATTGATTCAAAACTTAAAGAGGTCCATTTATTTACCATTCTAATTTTGTTTAGGTTGCAATATTCCCTCTAATTCTGAGTTCTGCCTTGAATAAAAGATCTATGCAGACCGAGGCTCTGTTTCTCGATTTTTAAAACCTTTTGACGGATGTAGAAGACGCAGATTTCCTGATTCATGTAGCTTCCTTGTTGACCTTGAAATGGATGAATGAAAACTGGTTTTGGAAGAGAGAATTTCCTTAATGATATTCAGGTGACTTATCAACTTCATTCTGATATACTTTTTGGTTGTTCAGGCTAATCAAATTATCGTGAAACTAACTGATGAGAGAGACATGGCAAACAGAGAAAAGGATAGCATAAAACATGAAGTAGTAAGTCATTCTTTGCTCTGCTTCGGATAGGCCGTGCCATGTATGTGCAATCAAATTTAATGTACTGGGAATTTCGCTTCAGTTGATACAAATAATATTCTTACACTTCACTCAAGTTCAGGTGATATGTGAAGCAATGCATTTGTCATCTAATTGTTGATCTACGTATTTGCAGGAAGTTTTGAGGATAAAGACTACGCCAAGAAGAATTCAGGTGGGTTTTCCCCTGCTGTATGTTTGTATGGTTGGTCTGATCAGCCTGGCACTTGGATACATTATTCATCCGTAGAGAGGTTTTTGGTTCATCTTTTTCTTTTGTGAATGTGATGTGACTTACTGGAACTTGTGAAACTTTCCCTTCAAGGGGAGTGGTGTACATTCAGACAGTGGTTGATTATAAAGTTTTCCAAATACAAATAGAATATGGATTTTGTTTTGCAAGTTTAGTTTTCCTCCTCCATATTATTTTCATTTGAATCTTTTCCCTACCCATTTGCCTGTAAGGTCTACTGAAATGGCACTTGGTTCCAACTTTCCTGGAACTTAATGAGCTTTCTCGACAAATTTTCTCTCTTTAGTTCAATCCCTTTCTTATCCCTGATGACATGAACTTTCTCTGATGCCCTTCCATAACTCTTTCCACGGCTATTCAAAAGTCCTTTAGTTCAATTTAGTTATACCTTATTGCTTACTTCATCAAATCATAAACGATCAAATTTTCCTTTTAAGCACAATAAAGATAACAAAAGACTAGAGTACAAATTCTTTTCTGTGGTGTGTAGCAAGACAAAAATATATATAATGCAAAACAATCACATGGAATCAGAAGTATCATAAGTAATCGTATTTAAAATTTTCACTGTTGGTGCACTCAAATTCTTTCTTTGGAGTTACAATCTCAGTTGACAAATCATATATACAGGGAATAGGAAAAAAAACTCGAGAAAAATCAGAAGAACATGAAGTCACAAGCTGCACATTTGCAGACCAGAAAAATTGGTGTTGCCACTCCACTCCACTCCACTCCAAACTATCTTTATACTATAAACAAATTCCACAAGTCAAAAAACCATTTGTTTGATCAAGCATTGGCTATAAGTTGTGTGAATTAGTAGTTTTTCGTTATATGTTCAGAAAACTGCTTACTGCCATTGATTAACACTTTGCTCTAATGGTGAGCCGGGCACAAAGGGCACAAAACCTCTGCCACCAAAAACAGGTCTCATGAAGCCATCATCAAACTTCCGCCAGTAATGGTGGACAGTATGAGAAGGCTTGCTCAGGAACATCATTAAACTGGTTGGCCTAGGCTCATTTTGGTTGTCTAAGTTGTCCTCCAAGTCTTGTCCATTCAGAAGTGGGGTGGTAAAGGACTTGGGACTTGATGGTTCCGACGAGAACATGCTAGCTGTATGTTTTCGTATTGGCAGCAAAATCCTTACTAGTGGTTTAGTTATCAGACCAAATACCTGAAATAATCCAGAGATTAACCGTATTACACACTATTGTGTCTCTAAAGAAACAAGTCTGAAGATGTATTAAGTGTCTTGTGAATTTTTTAAAGGCAGATAAGATTGCAACTTTAAGCACTTAAAAACGTAAGATTCATCAGAATTTCCAATTCCTTCAAATTTTTGAATCTTAATGGAGAAGGTGATGCTTGATCTCTTGAAGTTCATATCAAAATATCCAGTTTAAATATTCACTTCTAATTTCTAACATGCAACTAAATTTCCTGGGTTCAAGATTGACAAACTAGGACTAGCGAGAACCTGTTGACAGCAACAATTCAACCTCCATGACAAGCTTTACAATGTTCCTAATTATGCAGACAGATTTACGAGCTTAATGTGCTGAACTATGGGGTGGGTGTTCATGTTTCTAAGTACGATATTCCTGTAAAGCAGAAAGCTTCGGTATGCTGAGAATCTGCATAGGCACCTAGCCAAGAATTAAGTATGAGCAAGTGAATCCCAAGAGGGTCATAGCCAACAGGTTCTGGTCCTGGCAAAAACCTACAGGAGGTACTTATCATGTTGCATTCTTATTTGCTTCCAGAGACATAAAGAGGTATTCTTACCACTGTGCTTGAGAGGACTACAGTGATTGTGCTGGTGATCATAATTGCATTCCCGCGCAACTTTGTATGGCCTGACCTGGTGAACTGCTTTCATGAAAGCAAATATATCAGAGGAAAGCAGATATGATTAATTACATTTGCAAGAGGTGTACATGTATATCAGGGAACAGTCTGGAAATTGAAGCAAGTTCATCTTACTAGAAGAAAGTTGGACATTGGAAGACAGTGTGAAACTACTTCAAATCAAGGAGGACATCACCCTAGAACTGTTTAAGGAGCAAAACATACACTTGTTCGTGCAGGAAAAGAAATGCTCACTTCTCCTTTACCTGATTATAAGCAAGAGCCATAGAAACAGCACCACGCATCAAGCCAGCCCACCAAATTGTCACCTGCAAAGTAAAGTCCATACAGATATCTAAGCACTAACCTTTCATAAAGGTAAATTTGTTATTAAGAATTGCTTGGAACCCGTACTTGTTGCTTTATGTTGATTTTTTCGTTAGGTGATGCCTTAGTCAAGTTGGATAAGAAGGACAAGGGAAAAACAAATGCTGCTCTTCCAATAAGAACCAATGCCAAGAGTACTGAACTCACTGCAACTGATGTTCCCGGGCTGAGAAGAAAGCAGAAATTTACCCTTAAATTTAGATATTAAAGAGAATTCATCATATTTAACCTTTTTCTAGCAAAATCAGAATGGATTCATATTGTCTCTTATGTTTTTCTATGAATATTACCTATGGCTCACAAACTTCCACTTCTCGATGTCGAGGGCGTCCATGCCAACATAAAGGAAGATGAAAATTTCAGCAACAAATGATAGAGTAGCAAAAGCATGCCTGCAATAGTTGCTGATCCTCAAATGAAGATGAAGGGCAATATATTCCGAAACTCTAGAATAAAAGAATTGTAGCCAACGTCAACAACATACTGGAACATGTAACTAAACATACTTAGTTGTCACCCTTGAACTTTCAGTCACGTTGTGCCATGTATAGTGGGACATAAGTATCCCACAAAAGAATACAGTGAGAATGGCACTCAAATTGAATAGCTGCAAGAGAACATAAAGATTCACCATTGTGGTTAGAATCCTATCTGGAGCCAAATTTCATTTCAGCACTTGGAAGGAAAAGCAAAAAACCAGAAAAAAAAGACCAATTGGTACTGAGATATCTTACTTCAGCCAACATATATGAAAGGTAAGCCATGAGTATCATAAGAGCAACTTCACGATCGGTAGAGTGCCTAAATTTGTGATAAAACAAGAGTTATAAGACAATCATTGAGACATTACAATGTGATTAATTGTGTTTTTTTCTTTCTTTACTTGTGTTCTTTTCTTTTCCTTTCTTTCCTTTCACACCAGAAGTACCTTTTAGTTCCATCAATGTGAAACTACAAATAACTCCTGAACCCTACTCAACCTATTCAACTGCATCTAGAATCATTAAGGGCGTCCTTTCTACACATGTTAATGCTTAGTCTTCTGCGAAAAAATAGCAACAAACCTTCCAAAGTAGAGCTTCTTAATCATGTATGCACTTAGTAGTCCAGCCTGCAGAAGACAAGAATATGGCACTGCAAATCATTAGAAGGGAATAGGCAGACCACAAGAGAGTTAAGGATTCACTTGAAGAGGAAGGGACAAAGAACTTACAAGAACACCCAATATTGTGCTTGAGATAAATAGATACAGAAAGTTTCCAGCAAATTGTAATCCAATCCTTGAGTTAATATGGGAGAGGTCAATACTCTGGATTGCGTGAAAAAGCACCACTGAAGTGGCATCATTTACCACACCTTCTCCAAAAACTAAACTGTAAAGTAGAGGGGTCTCATCCTGATTAAGCACCTGAAGCAATACAAATTAAACAAAGCAAGCTTTGGTCAATGCCATTTGATAAGAGCTGTAGCTGGACCAAATCATCATTAAGATGTTTATACCTGCAAGGTGCAAACGGAGTCTGTTGCAGAAAATATTGCTCCAATTGCTGGAATCAAGAGATCAAAATAACTAAAGCAAATCCAAAAGGGAAAGAAGTGAATAAACTATGTGAATGAAGAAAGAAAGAGATTATAAGAGTGTACCAAGATAGTCTCCCATTTTGAGGGAACCAATGTTCATATTGTTGAAAAAGTGTTTAGCACCTAACCAAAAGAGCCAATTGATCATCAATGACAAGAGTCTAAAGAAGGTAGAACATGCAAAAGAAAACAGGAAGAACCATCAAAACTTGTCTATGAATTAGATGCCTAGAAGAGTGAAGTAGATCTTTTTGTTCATTCCCCAAATGTGGGTATGGCACAAAATTCCAACATTTGGCTGTTCTAGAGTACCTACTGATATGACGGCTGTGGATATCAAAGTACCAATTGCTCCAAACAGCATAATAGTCATAAAGTTGCGAAAAAATTGCTTCTTCTTCACTTGGAACCTGGTCCGGATGGTCAAAACAGAATGATCATGTAAGCTTCGCAACCTTTTTCTTCGATGGAGAATAAAACCAAAAGAAAAGAAAACACTTTTGTTCATAGGATTCCTTTTATTGTTTCAAACTGCATTAGAATTCCAGAGTAATGGTTGTCATAGCTATGTCTTCGAATTGCCTAATTTTTTACAATTATCAAACAGAAACTGAAGAACTGCAAGTCCTCCAATCATCATACCACACGAGTTATTCAACAAGTTGTCCCAGTTCTGATTCTACTTCAGCTTGCATTATTCTCAATTTACAACTAAACGAGCTTATAGCCATGGAAGCGAGAAGTAGCATAAAGGATCGATTTCCAAAAGAATCCGCGAGCAGGAAAGTGAAGAAATGCAGAAGATCAAACATACCCAGCATTGAAAATAATAGGTGGAAGAAGATAAATGAAGAACAAGTCTTCACTAAACACCAGAAGATGGGAACTCCTCCCTCCTGTAGTGAGCAGAATCACAACTCCTGTGAACAGTCCCTACATTAATGCACCAGAGAGCTATCACAAACTGTGCTTTACTACACTCATTATAAAGACATTCAAAAAAAACGCAATGTATCATTCAGGGCAGAGATAAAATCTTACTATAGCGAGTGCGGTGATTGACTCGTTCATCCATTTGCTTTCTTCCAACAAATGACCAATAAGGATACACGCACAAAGAAGAGCCACAAACAGGTTTATTGACACCACTGAAGCATGATCGGACGCCAATATCGACTTTGACAGAACAGAGACTACACTGGCCGCCATTAAAAACCCAACACACACAGCAAAGTAAAACTCTGAACTCTGTTTCTCTAACCAGTTATCTTCTCACTTTCCTAACAGAAGTTGATTCGTTTTCCAAACCAAAGCAGAGCCACCCACATGCTCTATGGAGCTCAAGTTCGCAACTTTACTCACTTACCAGTCACCACAAAGACGCATAGATAGACTCCCAAGGCAACACGTATATATATGTAGCTATAGCTAGCCAACTGTAATGGCAGAGCTGTTGATTAAGGGCAGCTCAAAGAACAATATGTCACATAAAAAATGGAGATTTGGAGGTGATTTTTGTACTGGAGGAAACATTTTACATCTGGGTTTCTGTTGTTTTGAAAGACAATGGAGGGTGTAAAGGCTTAAGTGTGGACAGGGACGGGTCCATGAGAATGATAGTGTTGTCAGAGAATCTAAAGAGTGCGTTTGTACCGCACCAATTCAAGGAAGCTTCTTTAGTCGTAGATTCTATATTATATATATATATATATATTATAACATATTGTTATTTTAAAATATGATGAAATAAATAATATGATCTCGCAATTTTTTAATATAATAATTAAAATAAAATTTAAATTATATAGAATTTCAATATATTTTATCTTTACATATATTAACTTTTCTCAAATTTTAATTTTTTTATTAGGTTGAATTTTATTTTAATTAGTGCATTTTCACTTGCATTCTATATGTTTTGATTTTTTTTACTTTTAAGTCTTTGGTTAAATATAAATGAAATTTTTATGTGTTTATGATTTTTAATAGAATGCAATATATTTAAGGATGACAGTTTTAGCTCAACTCGGGATTAATCAGCCTTGGGCTAGTTTCTTGGGCCCAATCAAGTCTTAAGCCGAGCTCACAAAATAACATCATTTTGAAAACTTTTTTTAAAAAATAATAATTTTATGTCAGGTTGATCCAGCTTATTACCATACCTGAAGATATTATGAAACAAACATAATTTTAACATCCAAACATAATATATATTTCGCTGAAACCTCAATCTTGACCATTTATTGCAGTTGTTGACCAACAAGAAGAACAAGAGATTATTTTGAGTTAAACAATCTGAAAACATTTTTGTTGAATGTAAAATAAATTAGAATTTCTCTTCCCTTTTATTATCAATGAAAGCTAATTTATAATTAATCCATTTCATAATTAACAAGTAAACTTATTTATAATTCACTTCCACAATTTATTGCTCAACTTAAGCGATATATAAAAGAATTGTAATTATATATTTGCTAAGCATTACATTATATAAATTTTGAGAATAAAATTCGTATTATATCAAATTTCTGAAGTAAAATCTTGTTGAATGAAAAGAAAATATCAATAAGTTTTTCTTTTATAAAACTAATCGAAATGCTCTGTTCAATCTTCTTCCCCTGTTACTACTTACTACTCAAAACAGACTTAACAATGTTGAAACAAAGTAAAAACAGAGTTAACGGATGTCGAATCACAGTAAAAAGCAGAGTAAACAAACGTTGAAAAAGAGTAAAAAACAGAGTCAAGAACTCCGGAAAGTCTTGAGCATGGAGGTGACGTTTCAGACAAAGAATCCAACGTTGCGGGTCACGTTAAAAAGAACCACTAAAATTGTTCCCTCCACCAAAGGACGGATTAAGAGTGGTGCTATAAAGAGAATAAGATCCATATATACGTGTATCTAGATTTCTTCTATACTAGGACATGCCAACTAGTTGATGAAAAAGATACAAGCCTTTTTTTAGTGAATTTAATCGATTTGATGGGTTGAATTTTAAAATTTTAAAATTATCTAATTTTTCAATTTTATTTACTTTAATAATTATTTTTATTAAAAAATAATCTTAATTAACTTTCATATAATAATACTTTTTAATTAAATTTTAAATTCTTCGATAAATAAAGACAATCTCTTTCAATTATATTTTAAATTCTTTAATTTTATTTAATTTTTAGTCAATTTTATAACAGTTTAATACCAGTTAAACCTTTTAAATCTTAAATCTGTTGTCTTATCGATTTAATTTTCTGGTTTTTAAAACATTGCTTTTTTCTATAGTTTAAACTTTTAATTTTAAAATTATTAAAATATCATTATATTTTTAAATTTTTAGAAAATTTTATTTTGAATTTTTAGTTAAAAATAAAAACTAAACATATATGATATAAATATATGTTATTGACATGAAAATTTAAATTTAACTTAAATTAATTAAACTATCATTATATTATTAAAATATAATGATAGTTTTAATAATATTTATATCATTATATTTAAATTAAATTATTAAAATATCATTATATTTTTAAATTTTTAGAAAATGTTATTTTGAATTTTTAGTTAAAAAATAAAAACTAAACATATATGATATAAATATATGTTATTGACATGAAGATTTAAATTAATTAAACTAAATCCAACTAATAATTAAAGATAACATCAACAAATTATTGAGTTAGAATTTGAGTTAAATTGAAAAATTAAATTAGATCATCATATTTAAATCTTATAATTGGTGTATATGTGTTATTAATATCATATATAGTTTTTTACTATTAAAATTCAAGAGAAATAACGTCTTTAAATACAAAATTATTAAATATTAAATTTTATTAGTATAAATCACTCCCTATTTTTTACAAAATTATAAGAGAAAAAGTTTTCTCGAATAAAAAATAAATCATATAAGAGTCACCAAAAAATATAATAAACCTTTTCAAAAAAATATATATATATATATAATAAACGTCGAGAGAGAGAATGGAAAGAACAGAACCTCTGTTCAAACTCTGACCAACAAAGTTATAATAATCACCTGCTGACCTTAATCCCGACAACTCCCCCAAACTTTGTACAAAGGTGGAGGATCGCATGATGGATTTGGTTGTCTCACAGGGACTCCAAGAAAAGGAAAGCAAGTACTAGTCTTCCGGGGTCTTCCATTTTCGCATGAATGGTCATAATGAATCCTCCAACTCCATGGGGTTTGAAACGTGGGGGTGTTTCTCAGGTGTGTCTGTGCTCTGTTGGCTGAAGCAGTACTCTGTTTCTCTCTCCCTCGCCTCGCGTGTGTGTTGGATTGTGTCTGTTTCTCTCTCCCTCGCCTCGCGTGTGTGTTGGATTATGATCTTGTCGGCTTAGCACTATCCATGATCTTGTCTTTTGGTTTAATGAAAACATTTTCAGTTTTTGGCTGTGTACTTGTGAAACAAAATTAGGCATGATAATTTATATCCGATTAACGTGTCAGATTCAATTTGATTTTTTTATTTATAAATTTTAAAAATTTTAAAAATATTTTAAAAAATTAAATTGAAATTATATCATTTTAAAACAAGGGGGAAAGACATGTTTTAGAAAAAATCTTATAATTTTTAAAATCTCCAAAAAAATCCTTCTAAATTTTGGTTTTAAAAAAAAAGCTACTTTTCTTAAGTTTTGATTAAAAAAAATGAGACATATACAGTATAAATAATATACATAAACTCATTAAATGTCGCATATAATGACTCAATTCTCAAACATGTCTCAAATTAAAGTAATTAATAATTTACATATTTGTTCGTTATTTTTTAACCAAGAATCAAAAGAATGGTTTTTTAAAAAGAAATTCTTGGTTTTTCTTAATTTCTTAAATGAAATGTAAATTTTGTGTCTTTTACACTTTAAATAAATTTGAAATAAGCTCAAACCACATGACCTAAACAACTTCATAGAAAGTTAGCCCTTAATTTGGAACAACTGACCCGTTACTAATCTTAAACAAAATGGGTCTAAATGACTAATTTTTTTATTTTTTTTTATTTATGATCTATAATTTTAAAAAGCGTAACTTTTTGAAAAAAAAGAGAACTTAATTTTATTTTAATTTTAAAAACCCATCAATTTTAAGAAATTATCAACCACAATTATTATTTTTTACATTATATATGTATACTTAATTATAATGTTTTCTGTTATGATCGATAATTTCTTCCATTTGATGATTTTCAGTACAAAATAAAACTTATAATAAAAGTAAATTTTTTTCCTTACTTTTTACTTTAAATTTAACATGGATTGAATATGTTATTAAGATATTATAGTAATATAGGTGTTGCAGTGAAAATACCTTATGACCTGTTTGGTTGGATGTTATTTAATGTAAAGGAATGGAACAGAACGGAATGATTTATAATGGAATGAAATGTAATATAGTGAAAAGTTGTTTAGGAGAAATGAAATGATTTATAATGTAATGTAGGCAATGTTGTTTGGAATATGGATGAAATAGAATGTAATGTATAATAAATGACTATTATACCCTTATATCACATTCCCACGCAACCTAGAACTGAAAATGCAAAAACACTCAAATGCTATGATTTTATTATTGATTACATACAATATATTATTAATTATATAGAAATATTATTATTAATTATTTAATAAAATTTATTATATTAAACATTATTCTATTATATTTGATTTATATTTAAAAATAATTTATTTATATTTTTATTTATATAGAAATATATTTGTGACTTACAAAAACATGTCATGATTGTGACTTGTTCAAGTCACAACAGTGACAAACAATAAAAGAATAATTTTTAATATATTTTATATTTTTATTAATAAAATTTTATTATTTTATTATTAATTATATACAATTAATTAATAATTATATAAGAATATTATTAATT
>JAOQMM010000173.1:31881033-31907238 GCA_027563515.1 Erythroxylum platyclados
CTAAACATGTGAATGAAATGTAGTGCGAATCATACTGGTAAGCCTTGCATAGTCGAGTTAAGGGTACCTTGTGTACTCTTAGCCCGGGTATGCGGTAGTTGTCACGGGATCGGCGTAGGTTCGGGTCGTGACATGTGGCATGTTAAATATGAGTTGGAACTCATTAAGAACTCTTTAAAGTTCTATATCCTTACTCGATTCTAAGGAAGAAGTGGATAAGGGAGAAATTGTGTAGTGGAGAAGTCCTTAATGTCATTTAACCCTACTTCTTGATTATGCCATTTAAATTTCATCTTCATATCAACAAAATCCCAAAAATTAGGGTTGAGCATTCTAATCCAATTAACTCTTAAAACTACACCATATCCATAAATAGGTAACATATATAAACTCAAACAAAAAAATTTGAGTCACTAACTATATGGGCATCAAACAACATATGCCCAGACAACATAACTTTTCTCTATTAGACACCATAATCGACAATCCAAACTTAGCTTCCATGGGAATTCCCAATTGTCCCACAAATACAGTATTCACAAAGTTGTGAGTGCTCTTAAAGTCAATTAGAATTATTAAAGGCATATCATTGAAAAATCCCTTCTGTTGTAAGTTTAAGACTTATGCATTCCTATTATAGCATAAAGCGATACTGCTATTTCTTCTAACTTGTGGCCAAATTATCGAAGAAATCAAATGCACGAATAAGCAACACAGGGATGAACTCGATCTTGTATTTTTGTTGTGTTGTAAACATAAAACTATGTTCAACCTATGTTTATCTAAACTTGTTCTAAAACTTCTCTAACTTGATTCTAACTTGGCTAAATTTATTGCTTCTTCAATGGAGAGCTAAAATATGGCTCATAACCAAAATATAAATTAAGCATTTGCTTGTTTTCAAGTAAATCAATTTCATTACTCTTAAGTTAAATGGGAAGTAACTCTGATTAAAGCATTTAACAAATCAAACGCATCAATCAAGACTATCCATTATTCATTCAGTTGCAAAGTTTATCAATTTTTAGGCATCTAGCTACTTGCATCAAGCAATAAATTAATTTAATTCACTATAAAAGCCTTCAAATTCAAACTCAATTCTCAACATTTAATCTAATGGATAAAATAAACATACATGTAAAAAATTTCAACTTTTAAATATTTTCATATTCGTTATTGAAAGAAAGGTAAAACACTAACTGTAAAATAACATGTAATTTTCCAAAAATAACATGTAAGAGCATTTAGAAGTTTGCTTGAAAAGTTACCCATAAGAAAGATTTTTCAACTTTTAAATATTTTCATAATCTTTATAAAATGAAAATTAAAACACTAATTGTAAAATAACATGTAAGAGCATTTAGTAGTTTGCTTGAAAAGTCACCCAATCTTTTTGAAGCGAGAGTAAATATCTTGTCAGGATTTTTTTTATTTTTCAATTAGGTTACCATTTTAAATGGTTACTAGGACCACTCTTTAATTCAACCTTTTTACTTGGTTTGAAGCCATCAAAGTAATAATGTTTGACCTTTTTTAATGCTGTCAATATATGTCTTTGAGTTGATGAAATATGATTTCTACTCTAGTGCTTCGAGGTAATATTACTTATATAGCCTGAAGAACTCCATTAACTCTCATCTCCAGTAGAATAATCATGATCCAATAGTGAAAGATCATCAAAACAAACTTAAAATTACGAGTTTAAAATTACAAAAACAAACTAAAACTACAACTAAAGATACCAAAAGATACCCAATTAAATAAAAACAAATAAATATTGGGTTACCTCCTAAGAAATGATTCTTTATGTCTTTTAGTTGAATTTCTTCTTAAGTCCTGCACTCATTCTAGATCTATAATCAAAGGCTTATTTTTCTCGCTTCTTTAGAATCCAAGGCTTATTAGTTTCCTCAGAATCCAATAGACTTGGATCATCCATCTCCCCTTCTTATACTTGTAGGATATAGGAGCACTCTTTATTTAAATTAACCTCTAATAACTCCTCGAACCTTTTCCTTGTCAGAAAGGAGATTTTTTAAGTATTTGATGTATTTTGATATTTACAAAAGAGCTTCAACAAAAGGTATTTCTACATGTAATTTTTTAAGAAACTCTAGAAACTTATCAAATTTATCTTGTTTTCTTTCTATTTCAAGTATGCTCGGGTTTGGTATTTTTAGATTGTCCTCCTTGACCACTTTTGTCTTTGGCTCCTCATCCTTCTCTTCTTGTTTCTCCTCGTCATTTTTCTCATCCTACTCATCTTATAATTAGCCTTCTTCTCTTTGATCTCTATTTCTTTAACTTGAAACTCCTTTCAACTCCTCAAAATTATTGCTATCATTTTCTCCCTCAATTTTGGTGTTGTGTTACTAAGTAAAGTACCTGATTGCCATTGAGAGACAAGTTTAGCAAGCTTCCAATCTAAATTTACAAGTTATGAATGGAGGCTTATTGATGTCGAGGAGATTCTTTAGTACTCTAAAAAAGATCTTTGATTGTATTGATAACTTTCGTTATAAGCTCCTCAAGATTTGACTTCCCTTGTTGTTGCAATTCTTGTTAAAATCCATGTGGAACTTGATTTTTCCATGTAGAGTTGGATAGTGTCTCTGCCCCAAATTGTAAGTATCAATATAGGAGATGTTTTGATGCTAGGTCCTCATAAAATTAAGTTTCTTAATTGGTTGCACATGTCGTAAGATACTTGACATTCATGATTGGGGTGCCACCACCACATATATCACAATGCATTACAAATACTGGTTTGTTGTGCCTCTTATTCCAAGTTTTCAATGCTACCATAAGAAATGGTATAATAAAATCCTAATAGAGTATTAGTCTCTTTATCATGCCATTATGTTTGGCAATTGATATAATCAAATACCTAAATCCTAAAATTTATCTAAAAACATAAAATCAAGAAAGGAAGCTACAAATTATTAATGAAAAAAATGTCTAGATTAATAAAAATAAATTGATAGAATAAGGCTTTTTTGATATTATAGTCCCAACAATAGCACCAAAACTTAATGTAAATAATGTGAAACGCTATACAAAACTAAAAGAATCATTAAAGTAAGTGCATCTACCGTTTTATATAGTCTAGTGAGTGAGGTGTCGATCCTAGAAGTTTAATTTCTAGTACTAGTTGTCTTTTAATTATTTAATTTAATAAAATAAATGATTGATTTTAAAAAGGAAAATATTGAAACTAAAATAATAAATAAGAACCAACTAGTCAAGTTGATAGATAAGAATGAATAAGTAGTAATAGATTAAATTCAAATGAATAATCCCCTTGGAATCTCTTCTATGCTTGAATTTATTTTGATTTAATGATTAACCCTAGTTTCTTAGATCGATAGGAAATCTTAAGTTACAACTATATTCTTTTTCAGGACATATAACTTCTATCTTTGAGTTAATTGTTTCAAATTTCTTTCTAATCAAAACTCTTAAGAATACATTAGTTTATCTTATGAATTTTTATAATAGGTTTGACCTTAACAGAAAAGATTTACCTAGCTCTTTCTTATGGTTTCATACAATTCTCATTATTCATGCTTTGACCTTATCGTATATTGAGATATGATTTCTCAATTCCTATATATGAATTTTGATATTGAATCTTTTATGTTCGTCACTTCAATTCAATGCAATAAGCAAGAATGAGTTATTTTTATAAAAACTAGAATCTTGTATTAACTTAAAAAATCAATTCAAAACAACAGATCCTGGGGATCAAAACCCATAATAGATAATAAAGGAAAAAAATAATATAATATTATCATGGATTTGAAACTCGATGTTCTTGAAAAATCTTGATGGGCTTCTTTCTTTTCTCTAAGATTGCTCTCTTCTTGATGTGTTCTTAGTTCTCCTTTTGTTGTCCTCTCATCCTCCGACTTTCCTTGGACCATATTTTGACTAGTTTTGGATCCTCCTACATGGTTCTCGCTTTTTTTGTTCTTTTTCTTCGTCTTTGATCTTAAGAAACTCTAAAATTTCGACAAACACGTTATCAAAACAGGTTTTATTGATCTCGTGTCGCTAGAAACCCTAATTTACTTAAGGGTTTGTTTGGTTGAATGTTAATTAATAGAATAGAATGTAATGGAACATAATAGTTTATAATGGAATGGAATGTAATATAGTGAAACGTTGTTTGGAAGGGATGGAAGGGGTTATAATGTAATGTAGTGAAATGTTGTTTCGAAGATGAATGGAGTGGAATGTAATGTATAATAAATGACTATTATACCTTTAGATAACATTCCCACACAACCTAAAACCAAAAATGCAAAAACACTCGAATGATATGGTTTTAAAACAGCAAAAACCTGTGACTTACGAAAAACATGTCTCGGTTGTGACAACCATGACAAATAATTTTTTATATTTTCTATTTTTCATTAATAAAAATTTTATTATTTTATTCTTAATTATATACAATTTATTATTAATTATATAAAAATATTATTATTAATTATTTAATAAATTTTATTATATTAAATATTATTCTATTCTATTTGATTTATATTTAAAAAGAATTTATTTATATAGAAATATATTTGTGTTGATTGTTATTGGGGTAGGGTAACAAGAAATAATTGGTATTATGAAAAATTATTGAGGGTATATTAGGTAATATATATCTATTAGTTTACATTCCATCCTAAATCCACCAAATCGGAGGTTTCTTATTTTCACTGTTTATGATAGAATAGAACATAACATGAAACTCTCTGCTTCCATCTTATTCCATTCAATTCCATTATAAAACCTCATTCCAAATGATGAAACTGTGTTACGTTTTATTCTATTCTATTATAAACCCTTCAACTAAATAGACTCTTAAACTTGTAAATAGGTGGTGGGATTTAGCTGGATTTAGTAGTTATTATTATTGTTATTTTTGTTATTATCATTATTATTAACTCTTTCTTCTTCTTCTTCTTCCTCTTCTTATTATTATTACTACTAGTATCATCATTATCATCATCATTATTATTATTACTACCACTACTATTACTATTACTATGCCACAACAACAACTACTACTTATTGTTATTATTATTATTAATTTTCTCCTTAATCATCTTTTTCTTTTTTTTTCTTCTTCTTCTTCTTATTATTTATTTTCCTCTCCCTCTCTCTCTTTTTATGTGGGTCATTTAAAAATACTCTCAACTAGTTAAGAGTAAGGCTGCATATTGTTGAATATTCCTAAATCCCATGTGTCGGCGGGATTCATAATAAATTTATTGCTGTTGTTGATGTGTTGTAGCAAAAGTAAATGGAGTAAGGTTGGCTTCTCACCAGCAATCCTATTAATTTCTTAGAATTCTCAATTTACGGAAATTTTAAAAAATTTCAAATTTGAATATTAAATAATTGTTTAAATTGAATTTATTCTTTAATTTTAAAATTTGGACATTAACACTATAAATATTTTATTAATGATATATAATTTATAAAATATTATATACATAAATATTAATTTATTGTATAATTAGAAAATAAAATTTCAAATTCTCATAATATTCAATTAAAAATAAAATATTATATGCATAAATATTAATTTATTGTATAATTAGAAAATAAAATTTCAAATTCTCATAATATTCAATTAAAAATAAAATTTCAATAGATGTTAAATTATTAGATACATTGTTAATTATAATTCATGAATTTTATAATTTGAATATATGTTTATTTATTTTTAACTTATTATTCCCACAAAATTCTCTTCTCTCCAACTTTTATGATTAGGAAGTTAGTTATTTAATGATTTATATTTTAAAATTTTAATATTACATATTATTTTTCTAGTAATTTTAAAATATATTACATAAAAATATTCAATCATTTAACCCTTTTCCATTGGCAGCCCATATCTTCTGCAAGCTTACAGATTAATGCCCAATTTCGGTATAGAGATCAAAAGGCCCTCAAGCTATAAGCTTTGTATCAGCCCCAAAACTTTCAAACACATGGCGGGCATTACCGAAAACAGCTGAAAAGAGTGAACTTGGACCCAACCCAGATCACCAACAAGAATAAGCAACAAAACAACACCATCAATTTCCAATTTCAGTCCTTTTCTCGGCCAATTTGCCACCTATCTTCTCCCTCCTCTGTTGAAGGAGAGAAGAAGAAGAAGAAGACGAGTCTCTTGTTTTGCAACACGTATTAATGGAATAAAACTGAGAGCTCTAATATACTGTAAATTCTCTCTACCTTTTGCAACTGTGGTTCTCTGCTGCCCCCTTTTCTTCTCTCTCAGACCTCCAGGTGTACCTACATTGCCTCGGGATCGGCCCATTTTTTTGACGTAAAGTCGAATTCGCCGGTTTCCCAAAGATTTTTTGTATAATTTTTACGGAATATTTGTTTGGATAGTGGATTGCACGTGGGTCTCTTTCGGTTTTTAATGGGTGTTTTTAATCTTTGTGTTGCGGGTTACTATCTTGGGTTTAACTTTTCGGGTTTATGAGTTTTCTACGTGCAAGTTCGGAAGATGATCATTTGAGTTGGATTGCATGGCGCCGGAAAATTGTTTCTGAGAATGAAACCTCTGCGATTTTGTCGCCGGGGACCTCTGTTTCTTACAAATTTCGAGGTTTAATCGAATATATTTTGGTTCTTTGTGTTTTGTTTCTTGTTGGTAGTATTAATTTTTAACTTTTGTGGTTGGTGATTTTGGGTGATTAATGTGGCAATGCAGTTGGGATTGGTTGGCGTGATGGTTTACTTTTGAATGCTGTTAAGAGTTCTAACTGCTACAATTTCTTTTGTTCAGTGTATAGGTAGATATACAAGTAGTAGTAGTCAGTGTTCAAGACGGATGGTATGCTCACTTGGAAATGGAAAAATGGCAGTAATGGCTAGGCTTTTGGCTGAAGGAAGTCTATCAAACGCTCTTTCTTGTAAAGAAAAAAATGGTAAGAATCATCTGTAATTTGCTAAGCAAATACATTTTTGGATGTTTCAATTTTGTACTCATACGAGACCCCTTATTTGGCAGGGGATTTTAGTAAGCAAACATTGGCTTTTCACTGCGTCTACAGAGAGTTACGTGAGGCAGATAGTCCGAATTTGCTTGATGAAGAAGGTAATTGTTTCCCATTCATATGTTCAGTTGAAATGTATAGGGCCTTAGTTATATCATGTTTGTGGAGTTGGAATTTGCATATCGTATGTTGAGGAGGATAGTGCTCCAAAAGTTGCAACAATTTTTCATCTTATTTACAGCGTTCATTGATGACTCTTTATTTTAGTACTCTCAAGTTCTTCTCCTGCTTATGATTCTTGGCAGATATGCATGTTTTTGGTTTGATGCCTATGACTGACCCATTGCATCTGGTAAGATTTGACAATACTATGAATTTTTGTGATGTCTTATTTGTTTATGCGTCTTTTAGTATTGTATATGTATGAGCTATGGAAATTTATTTGTGCATTTGTGGCCATACAATTGTGTTGGTGGCAAGTGCATGTCTGTGCTACAATATTTGTGGATATTTGTACCTACTGATGTATTAGAATGTTTGACACTTGAAAACCTTGATGGAAAATATACATCCACTTGAGTATTAAGCCTAAAGTGAGGTATGGTGCTTGTTATATATGTGACTGCTCTTTTATTTATATATTCGTGATTGCATCTGCAATTAAAATCATTGACTTCCCTGTTTATCTGATTATGCAATGCAATTGTGAAGGTTTGTTGCAATGCATGTAAAAAGCCAGTGAAGGCCAGTCAATATGCAGCTCATGCAGGTTTTGAGGGTTTATCTGTTTCAGTTTTTCTTTTCCATTTGCTGGAGAAATTTTCTCCCAATGTCTTCCAGAAGTTAAACAAGTTGGTTTGCTTATTTTTATTGTCTTATGACAGTTTGGGTGCTGCCCTGAGCTGGGTTTTTTTCTTGTTTTTTCCTCTTATTGTCTCAGAACTTTGTAGGTCCTTAACTTCTACAGGAGAAATGTTGTTGCAGCCTTCTGGTGGTATTGGTCACAGGAAACCTCCTAGGAAGGACAAAAAAAAGTCATTAAGCTCTTTTGCAAGTATCCTCTGTTCTATTTCACTTTAATAGTTTAATTTGGAATTAATCAAGAACAAAACTGGCTGTTTGTTGAAGCTTTGCTTCAATGGCTGCTTAAATGCTTTTCTCCCTCACTCAGATGCTGGCATCACTAAAATCATGATATCATCTATAGCCACATTGGGAGAATGAAGAGTCTCAAAAGTGGTTTCATCATCAATTCTTTCATTTGTAATCTTCTTGTTATCGAGGTCTTGCAGGCTGACTTTAGGGTGTTATAGGCTTATACTCATATATTTTTACTAAAGTTGGAGCATTTACTGCAGATTGAGATTTTTACTTTTTATAACTTAACCATCCTTAGACCAAGCTGCACCAGCTGGAGAGCAAGAACAGTTTGAATCTATGGATGTTGATGACACAGCTGCCCTAGAATCTCATTTTGACAGGCGATCCAAATTGCGTTCTTCCTTTTCCATGGATAAAAAAAGTGAGTCGTATTTGCTTCTTATTTTCAGTCATTTATTCTCATGCTCTTTCTGAAATTCAAAGCATTTTTATCCTTCTTTTCTTACTTCCCTAGTTAGCTTTGCAATATTTTATGGTCTTTGTTTAATCAAAAGAAGTTACTTTTTCAAGCTCAAGTTGTGGCACATCTTTGATGTTGCTTTTCTTAGGGATGGGAAGTTGGTTGTCACTTGCTAAGGGCAGCATTAATTGCTCTATATTGGTATTTAGCATTTCCCTAATGAAAGAAGAATTGTGTGCTCATCTATTCTTGGCATCTGAAGCAAGGACTTCAGCTGAACCTTTGAGCAGTCAAGTAGGTTGCAACAGTTGGTACTTCTGTACTGCTACTTGAGATGGTATTCTGTACGAAATGTATGAGGCCAATCAGTTTTTAATAGCTTGTTTTTGCATGAGTTTTGTATTATTTTAAAGTTTTGTATTAATGCTTTTGTCTTGTAATTTAAGAAACCGTATAATGCACTTTAAATAAGCTTTTTAGAGTTTTATCCAAAAAGTTGAAGTGCCTTTTGCATGCATTTCATGTTGTTAGTCTGATATGGTTGGACAAAGATTTTCTTCAGTTGAGGGCAGTTGCATTTACCATTGTTTTATTATTTGAATGGATGAAAAAATAATTTTGTTATATTTTCCCTACAGTTTAGTTTTGCAATACAAGTATCGCTCTTAGTTCTCAACATAGCTCTATTGTTTGCTTGAAAATGTCCATAAGGAAATTCTGCTTGTGTTGATGTGACATCAATGATGGACGGTAAAGGAGTGAATCATGAGAATACAAACCCCTCAGCTTGTGTAATGCCACCTCCAACGAAACGCTCTAAACTGTATGCTTTCTTTGTTCTTTATAAGGTGTTATTGTTTCAAATTTCATTCATCTGCCTGTGTTTCTTCAAGGAGATGGGATACCCAGCATCTCATCCATGTCCTCTTTTTTTGATGAATTAGGTGTCATTGCACTTAATTGTACAATTGTGTAAAGTATGTTACAAATTCTGGTCAAATAATCAGGATATTGTTTTTTAGTGGCTGTGAGAAATTACTTAAAATATCCCATTGATGCATTTTTTATGCTGGATAAGTGACGCAACTTTTACTCACAGGCCTCAATGTTAAACTTAATTTGAAAATTGGGAGTGCTTGCATGAACTTGTTACGATATTGGTCTAATTTATATGAACTACAACCATAATTTTAGGAAATGATACATCTTTGCAACATCAAAATTCTCTGTTCATAAAGTTTTACTTGTAAACTGCTGTTGTGAACCTGTGTAAATTTGTATATGCATTTCCAAAATGTTACACAGTGATTTTGTTTTTTTGTAGTGTATTGAATCAGAATCTGTCTCAGTCAGATGATTTAGAAATATCTTCTTACTTAGCACGCATTGAAAGCTCCCTGGTTTTTGATCCTTGTAAGTCCAACTATTGTTGTTATACCAATACTGTTTTATAACATCTTATGTAATGATTGCCTTCCTTTTTATTCCTCTTTGAGAGTATATTTCACCTAAGCTATTGTAGTTTGCTTCTTGAGTGTTTGACTTCTATTTTCTTTTGTTAGCTAGTTTCTGTTCTCTTGTCAATTCAAGTTTTTGTTGTATTAGATTGAAAAACTGCTTAAACGATTGTTGCTTCACTTATTGACAAATGTACATGCACATGCTATATTCCTTAAATGAATTGGAATGGGCTTGATGACCATTTGTATGGGATGACTTATGAGGATTCTTTTCATGTATTCTCCAGGCAGGGATTTGCGTAAGCAATGTGCCTCGGAAAGTGACTTGTGTAATGGTGCTGTTTTTGTTAAAAGCTCTCAGCAAGCTTATGAATCATGCCAGATGGCAAAAGGTTTTTTTTTTCTTTCTAACTTTGTATGCTTTATATTACTTTTACTTCTACTTCTAATAGTCAGCAATTTATTCCCTGTAATAGTTTTTTCATGCTCATTGAATTATTCTTTCTGTTAGTTAGGAGTTGGTTCATTATTCTATTGAATTGTTTTTGACAAAAATCTGTACAATTTAAACAGATGTTCCAGTTCCCATTGCTACCAAAATTTATTACTCTCAAAGGAACAATCAACTTCGTTCAGCAATTGGTAATTTGTACCATACAGTATCAGCGAAGGGACCAAGTGATGGTGTGACGTGTCCAGAAGTATCACAGGAAATTATAAAGGAATTCCAGGGTCATAGGGTTGTTTCAAATGATCAAAAACAAGACATGCTTAACAAGAAGGTTAGACCCTGTGTTTCTTTACTTTTAATCTCATAGGAGGGAAGATCTTATAAGTAGTCTTGTGACGGCCATCTTGAAGTTGTGTTCTTTCAAATAGCTAAAAGCATGAAACATATGTTCTACATAAAGTTCTTCTGGAACACAAACATTATTGTGAGGGCAAGTTACATGAGCACGGCATATAAATCTAGTTGTTACATGTACACCTTGTCCAAAATTTATTTTGCTTTCGCCTGGACAATAAAATTGCCTCTCATTTTGAGCAAACTTAGGTTTAATGTTTATTAGTGGTGAAGTAATATGGTTTGTCCAATTTGAAATAAATTTTTTTTGATAAATTTATGGTTCTTAATGTTGCTCATTTTTTCATTGTTGCTCTTGAAAGATAGTGAGGCTACTGACTTGTTTCTCTATTACTGGTGAAACAGAGACATCCTCCAGCGAGTAAACCCGATCAAATTCTCGCACAAATTTCCAATTTGGGCGAGGACAAATCAGGAGGATGCCTACCATCAGCTAACTTTTCAATTCACTTACCTGTGGACAATATTCTGAGGACTCAGACTGCTACAGTCGGATTGCTTCAAAGCAAATATCTCTCCAACAATCCTTATTCTTTTGCAGGAAACTCAGGTATTTTCCTAAATATCTACATTGTTCCTTGACTTAGAAAGTTTTCTAATTTCTAGTTGACTCCACACCTCGTGTTAGCTAAGTTAGTGAGCATATTCGTGGACATTATGGTTACCAGGTACTACAACAGTTTTACGTAATAGTAACTGGTCCATATGCAGCCATGTTCTTGAAAGGGTTATTTACGTGTAAGTGTTGGTACAACTTTTGATAGAGAAATTTGCACCATGTATATTAGCTTTTGTGTTTGTCATGTCTGAAAATGTTGCACAGTTTTGGTAAAAGGCAATACCATCGTGGTAACCTTTTTTCGCCATTGCCACTCAATTGTATTTTAATTTTCCTAACAGCATTTGTATGCTTCATTTCTTGTTTCATGCTTACATGTCTCTTTTTGTAGGAAAATCACTTCAAACCATTCAGCGGCCAAATGGCAGTGTTCCTGTTTTATAGGAGTTCTCACTAGCTGGAATTTTGGCTGAGTATAAATGTATTTAGGAACATACATGTCAGACAAAAAACTCTAGTACCATACATGAGTTTAGGATCCATTTTTTAACTAAGAAAGTAAATGAATGAAATTGTTTCTTGTAGCTCATTCTGTTACCTTTACATAGCCTGTGTCTATATTTGAAAGCAATGAAGGAAAGGACAATTTTAAAAGTTTATTCTCTTGAGATTTGTTTGACATTTAAATTTCCTAACAATATTGGTATATGATCTCATATTTTAGTTCATTTTTTCAAAATGTAGCAATCTCTCATTTGATTTAATGTGACTATTTTATTGTGTGGCTTCCACTTTCAAATGTCACTTTTTGAAGTTTGATCATATTCGCTTGCTAGTGATGCAAATGACTTGGAATGATGTCCAATGACAGGTCCTTGTGATTCAGGATGAATGTAGCTAAATATAATCGTATGCCGCAAAAAATGTTCATTTCTACTTTCTTTGTAAGTCATACTTTTAGGTTCCTTGTTAATTATCATTTTCCTTGCCCTTTCCAATGATGCCTTGATTGATTATCATGAAGCTGCAGATAACTGAATATGGAAAGAATTAACTTTTTTTAAGTTTGACATGATTTTTCAATCTGTTCAATGCGCAAGAAATCTTGTACAGCACAGACTTGGTTAAGTTACATAGGTTTTTAAGTCATGAAAACATGCCCCTGTTGTATTGAAATTTGGTGGGCCTGGGGACCTCGTTCTCCATTTCAACAAAAAAATCAAGTAGGAGTCCTGGGAACTGCACCTAGTAAGTTGCCACCAGCAAATTCCCTGTTTATGCAAGTGAAAGTGGCTGTGGACAAGTCATGAAAGCAACAGATTTGGACACCTGGTGCTTTAGTGCTTGGGGTTGGTTGGATAATTGAAAGAAATTTCAGGTTTTGAATGATGAATCCTTCCTTTGCTGTGGCTTAGTTGTCATAGGCGTTAGTTGTGATTGTCTTTCATGGATGAAATGTTCATCTGATAATGACATGTCACGGCATTTAAGGTTTAATTCTAGGTTCTCAATTATTGAATTTCAAGGAAATGAAGATGGGGACCTTCTCATCCAGAAATGCTTCTAAATGGTAAAACTCAGTTATTTGCCTAAATGTTATGGCTGATAACCTCTCAGATTTCATTCTGTCAATGATGATGCAAATTCTGGCGTTTTCTTCAATTCAATGTGTTATCTCCAGTTATGTTGGATCTTCATGATTGCTCTCTACTGGACAAGCTAAGCTTCCTATCTATAGAGAAACCCTTTTTGTATCTTGTGCTTAAAGACCAAAAAATACTAACCCTGTTAAATACTAATCCTTGAAGCAATGAGGTCACACCATATCTACACACTTTTTGGGTTCTAACGCAAAAACATGCAATGGAATATGCATCTTGGAGGTGGCTTTTGTGCCACTTTCTGATTCTGATTTTTGTTCATGTGTTCCATTACCAGGACTTGAACAGACCCGCCTCTTCCTGTCAAGAGTTAGATTCTTATTAAAGTTGACAGAGGGAAGAGATAAGGTAGAGGTACAGAAATTGGTCATGTGCTAGTAATGGCAATATGTAGAGAATAAAGAAAATGACTCTTCAGTTCACACACAACAGTGGTCAACCAGATGGTTATATTGATTTCTTATTGCTTGTTGGTGGGCTGTCCTTAGCATCATTAAATATCTCCTACCAATGTCTTCTTTTTCTTTTGAGATGAAGAAAGGAAGATGACAGTTCCCTACCACAAGGCCTACATGAAATGAAAGTATGAATCTACTTTAGATAAGACAGACTCCACTAAAACAGTCCCCATAAGCTTTTGATATTTTGAAGAACTAATAAGATATTATGAAATATAATTAATAGCAATAATTGTTGAAATTTCGGAGAATAATTGGTGCTTAATCATTTTAAAAAAGACAAAATTTAGATTATTTTGTGTAATCTACTTCCTTAAACCCTAAAGTTTCACTTTATAATTTTTACCTTGTCATAAATCTTGTTATATATTAAAAAAATTTCTACTAAAACTTTTTTAAATTATAAGTTTTTAATTGTTTCGATCTCTCTTTCACATAACATTAGTATTAATCAATGTTTTAAAAATTAAATCGGAAGTTAAACTGATAAAAAAAGAAGTTTAAAAATTAAAAGGTTCAATCGGTATTAAACCGTCTTAAAAACAGTAAAAGATTGAATAAAATTAAAGAATTTAAAATGTGATTGAAATAATTGTCCTTTTTAATGAATAATTTAAAATTTTATTGAAAAAGATTATTAATTAATTGATTTATTTTAGTTTATAAGAACTTATTAATTTATAAAAATTGACTAATTAATTAATAAATTGATCAGTTTTTAACAACAAAAGTTATTAAAATAAATCAAATCAAAAAATTAAAAAACAGACCAAAAATTCGAAAGGTTCAAGGTTGAATCGGTCGAGATTTTTAATCCTCGGTATTAATATACTGTGCAAATTAGACTTAACATGTGAAGATATTTTATGTCAAATACAAAAATTATCTTTCGTAAAATATTAGCTTTTAGAATAAAAATTCAATTTAAAAAATTATAATTTTTCTTCCTAAACTTAAATTGCAGAAGAAAAGGATTTACCAAACCAAACATTCAATTCAGTGGACAAACCTGTATGGGCTCTGGGACCCATTTGGATGAATCTTAGGTCTACCTCTTTTTTAGATATTAATCAATATGGGCTCTTCTCTACCCCTTTTTCTTTTTAAAAATTCACCAGCCATTAGTTTCTTATAAGCCTTTTCTTAAATCAACATCGGTTGGTTAGATTTTTACAACTTCGGATAATTATAATTATAATCACTTCAATTTTTTTAAAGAAAAATTTAAGAGTGCTTCTTTGATCACAATAATAATATCGATATAATCATATTATCAATCAATGATTAAAAACTTCATCTGATTCGGTTGGTTCAACAGTAAAAACTTTGAACGAAATGATAATTTAGTTTTGTTTTTTTCAATTTACTTTAATAAATCTTATTATTAAAAACCAATCAGTTTGTTAATTAATCGATTATTTTCGTAAATTAATCAATTTTTATAAAAATAAATTAATTTATATTTAATGGTCTCTTTTTTCAATTAAACTTCAAAATTTTCAATTAGTAAGAACATTCTCCTTTAATTATATTTTAAAAATTTTAATTTTATTTAATAATTAATCAATTTTATGACAAAATTTAAAATATTGTTATCAATTATGCGCTCCTTTCGTGAATTTTAAACCCAAACGAGGATATTGTATGTTTGAAACTTCAAAATTTACGGAAATTAAATATTGTTATTATTATTTTTATAGTAATAAAATTCATATTTGCTATTTTCTTTTGTATGCTGATTAAATTCCATCATTATGGTTTTTTTTTTAATTTTGGAAGTATTAACATCACCTCTCGTGATTAATAATCTTATGATGTTGGGAATATTTCTAAAGATTGGGTGTTTGAAAATTGAAAGATTTTCAAGAAATTGGTTTTTGGTTTCAAGAAGGAATAATGAGGTGTACTCTATTAGTCTTAGAGGCAAATGATTCCATCTGGTGGTATCCTCTTGAGAATTAACACTTAGATGACAAACTTTGTCGACTATTTGGTGCAAATAATGTAGAATTGAGTGCAATTTGGTGTGTTAGGCCTAATGTTGAATTTGCAAGATTTCTTGTTTGAGGGGATACCACAATTTGTCTAGATAGAAATGAAAATTCAAACTCTATTTGGTGGCATCATTCCTGTTTATGTTTTTTAGGGATTATTTCCATTATTTCCTTTTTTTTCCCAATATAACAAATCCCTAATCTAATTTTTCAAGTAAAATATACCATTTTCTAATTTAAATTTCTTCAAACCTTGCGTTTCAACGAGCCTTCAATTAGGTGTTGACGACGATAAATATAAATCTATAAGAAAAAACTCAAAAATAGTGATGTAAAGTTCAATTAAATGATCACTTCACAACATTCATTACATTTATAATAAAACATATGATAGAATCAAATTTTTTTCATTAATTCAAAGAAATCTAATTCAAGTTCCTCATTCTTATATGAAACTATTATACTTTATACATACGAAAATTAAATAATATAATTTTTTATTATCATTAAGTCAACAAGTATCATTGACAACTAAATAATATTTGTTTAGACATTTGTGGAAAACAATTTTGGTCCAAATTTATAGAAAATTTTTGCTAAGGTATCTCTCTACTTATAAAGTAATTAGCTATTTAATTAACTCCTAATCATTACACAAGAAACAAATTAGCGGATAAGGTACATAAGAAAGCAAGCTTGTATTAACCAACAACACTCATTAATCTCTCCTACTCTCTACCTGCGACCATCTTCCTGTCTCTCTCTCTCTCTATCTGCTACTCTCTTCATTCACCAATTTCCAATCTCTATCTCTATAACTACGCAAACCCTTTTGATTTCTTCCAACATTGATCAAAACCCATAATTCTGGTAGACCCAAAATGTCTTCTTTAAGACATATTATGAACCGTTCAAGGTCCCACGTGGTTATCCACGACAGGTCGGCGGTGGAGGCCGGACGCGGCGGGGATACTTCACCGTGTTGGGGAAACTTGCCACAGGAGTTGCTGAGAGAGGTTTTGATTAGAATTGAAGCTTCGGAGTTCCAATGGCCGCCTAGAAGAAGCGTGGTGGCGTGTGCCGGTGTTTGCAGAAATTGGAGGCACATCACTAAGGATCTCGTCAAAGTTCCTGAATTTTGTGGCCAGCTCACTTTCCCCATCTCTGTTAAGCAGGTGTGAATAATGGGTTTGGTTTAGAAATTCGTGCTTCTTTGGATCGTTCTTGAAGTTTTGATCTTTTGTTTAATGGAGTTTCAGTAAATTTTTGTTTCTCTTTCGATTTCTTGGTGGTAAGGGATTGCTGGATTTTTCAAATTTGGTCACGAAACGTTTTTTTGTTTGGTATCAATTCTTTTAAGATTAGAACGAATAAAAAAGATTAAAGTTTAAAATTTCAAGTTTATGTTGCTGTAATCTCGTAGTGTTCATGAAATTTAGACGATTAAAGGGTTCATTAGCTCGATGGAAGAATTCTTTTATCTGTCCGCTTTTGGTAGTGCTTTTTTCTTACTTCTTTTGCTATGGATAAGCATCAAATTGTGTTGATGGTTGCTAATTTGTCTCCAGCTTCCACATAACAAGAAAGTCATTTGGGATGTTGATGGTGTTTATAGATATTTTCATCGTCAAGATATTTCTATCTTCAAAGGGTATATCTAAGTACTGCAATTATTTATTTGTCATTTTCCTAATATAGGACAACTTCTCAATCCTTGCTAAACTCCAATTCAACTTAATGGGACGTTCGACCTCACTTGGTATAATTTTGAAGTTCATTATCAATTTTAGCTTTACACTCCCTTGCTTGATGTTGAGACATTTTTTCTTTGAATTCTAAGCATCTTTAACATTGCAATTGTCTGTTATGTGGTGGATAACTGCTGGTACTAACCTCAACTTGTTCAAATGATGTGTGGGTTGTGAAATGAATAATAACAATTAACCATAGTGACCAGCTTATTTTTGTGTTCCTCTGAAATCCACCTTTTAAGCACCATTTGTTTTCTTTTTGCAGCCTGGTCCAAGGGATTTTCTCCTCCAATGCTTTATAAAGCGGTGTCGGACCACACAAACATACTATCTTTACCTAAGCCTTACTAATGGTGAGATTTGAATCTCCATCGTAGGTCGTTGGTTTACTCTTCTCAAATTACCTATAATCGGAACAGAAATTCACTCTGGATTCATCAAGATGAATAGTCAATTTGATCGAGTCGTAAATTCTTTATGAATTGATGGTCCTGCCTTGCTGTGGTCCCTTATATGGAACTGGAGAATTAAAATGTTGGCCTTTTTTCTGTTCTTGTACACAGCATTAACAGATGATGGGAAATTTCTTCTTGCTGCACGTAAGTGGAGACGGCCTACCTGTACAGATTATGTCATCTCTCTCCATGCTCATGATATGTCAAAGGGCAGCCAAACTTATGTTGGGAAACTGAGGTATGCTATAACTACCAAAGAATGTTGTTTGTTTGTTCATTTTACTAAATAACAAACATTTTCTCTTCCACTTCACAAGATCAAACTTTCTTGGAACCAAATTCACAGTCTTTGATGGACAACCACCTCATGCTGGAGCCAAGATGAGAAAAAGTCACTCTACTAAGCTAGTAAATTTGAAAAAAGTTTCACCAAGAATCCCTGCTGGAAACTATCCAGTAGCACATATCTCATACGAATTGAATGTACTGGGTTCTCGGTAAGATTTTAGCTTCCCAACCATTACCTATCAGTCTTTTGTCAAGGAACCAAACAAATTACTATGTTGCACCAGTTTCAGTAATGAAATTTATGGTTGTGATTTTAGTTCTACAGTTAGACCTCAATTTAGAAGCAAGTGTTGCCATGAAAATAGCTAATGGTCATCAATTTTAATTCTATGTGAGAATCAGTGGACCAAGGAGAATGCACTGCATAATGGATGTTATTCCTGCTAATGCTATTGGACCCGGTGGAGTAGCCCCTACACCTACTGAGTTTTCTCATCCTGTTGTAGATAACTCACCGTCATTCTCATTTTTCCGGACAAGATCAAACCAAATCGATAATTTTCTGTCAGGACCTTTGTCCAGTCAAAAAGATGGGGCATTGGTATTAAAGAACAAGGCTCCAAGATGGCATGAGCAGCTCCAGTGCTGGTGTTTGAACTTCCATGGACGAGTGACAGTTGCATCAGTTAAAAACTTTCAACTAGTTGCTTCTCCTGAGGATGGACCTGCAGGGCCAGAGCATGAAAAAATCATCCTCCAATTTGGAAAAGTGGGAAAGGATGTGTTTACCATGGATTATCAATATCCAATCTCTGCATTCCAAGCATTTGCAATTTGCCTTAGCAGCTTTGACACTAAGATTGCATGCGAATGACGGCTGCTCATTGATCAGGTCTGAAGATGCTTAAAAGGTCAGCGTTTCTAGAACCATAATTTCACTAAATATCTACTTGGTGGCTTTGTAAGCTGTAATGCCTTAAAGCCACATTCCTTAGTTGCACGCTAGAAGTTACTCTTAGAGATTTATTTCTAGAACTCTAGGCAGAGTGATTGCTAATGTTTTCCTTTGCATCGATTCAGGTGTCAATAATGCATCGAGATCCTTTTTAAGCCGTGAGAATTGATTAAACAGCGCATAGTAGTGCTTGATGAAATGAAAACAGCTGCAGCTCTTTTGAAGTTTGTCAGATCGCTGCAAGTCCAGAACTTAAATGTATAAAGAGATACATAGTCCCTTATATGTGCTTATACCTTTGTGTACAGAATAAAAGTCTTAATAAGTTTCTGCAGCTTGTTGGAAATTATTTACAGAAGCAATAGAAGACAAGACTAAAACAGACAGGTGAATTCAAACATTGGTGAGGAATATACTAATAAGTGCCAGGATTGTAGCACATTTAAACCCATTTGGCGAAATTGAAGTTTGGGAATGTGTAACCACTCTCTTGAAGATTTTCAGCTAAGTTTACATCCTGAGAATTCTTTCTGTTCTGGATCCTATAGGTATATCTTCTTCTCTGCCATTGGACTCCTCTCCTCCCCTGTTCTCTCTCTCATCATTGGATGGATCTTCTCAGAATGCAATACAACTTTTCCATATTTCCCATACCAGAAGGGTCTCAATGGCTTCTAGAATGTCAATTCTTTCATATTTGGGATAGTCACTATCTTGGCCCATTCTACTGTCAGTATATTCCAGCAAAGCTGACTTATCCAATCCTGGATGCCATATATCAGTATGGCCTTCCATATTATAATGAATCAAGGAAACACATCCTCTGATAACCCTCATCTCTAACTCAGAACAGAGGTTCTTGCAGTTTATTTCAAAAGGTACTAATATCAAGCTAAGCTTCTCCCTCAACCAAATCAAAACGAAGAATGCCTCTAATGGATTGAAACTCATCATCATTTTCAGGCATTTCATACCGAGTCATCATGTGTTTCACCAGCCAATACAGAGCCAATCAATACTAATTCATCTTGTAATCCTCCTCAGAAGAATCGTATCCGAGACCAAAACAATTAAAATAATACATTCCTACTAACCACAGGACAAGAAATGGTAAACCCTCTGGAATAATTAGTTTAAGGGTTCCATACAGAGCATCCCTGTATTCTTCAAGGCTAAGCATAACGGCCATTACAAGAACCAATGACAGTGAGATATTAACGAACATCTGCAGGAAACTGAACCCGTTCCGACTTAACATGCATGTTTTCACAGTCCAAGAACCTAAATGATCTGTGACTCTCATTGCTTAGAAACCTTCCTAAAATGTTGGAGGGAAGTTGCAGGAACTTTGTAAGGATGCTGGAAATAAAGATCCTTTGAAAGCATGATTTTATATATTGAATAGTTCTTGTGCTAAGTGATGCATCTCATTTATAATGAAACACATCACTAATAGAATTTCCGATTTGTAACAGGAAATCCAACTAGTAATTGAACATATTACTAATGGAATTTCCTATTTGTAATAGGAAATCCAATTCGTAATAAACATATTTGTATATAACTTGATTCCAGCACAACAGCAAACGTGAACAAAAAATAAAACTTAGGAAGAAGGGGAGCATCCCTTGGCAACCATTTATGAAATGAAAGCTTAAGCAAAGTCTTTCATTTCCCATGCTTAAGCAATAGCCTATGATCTGATTCATAATCAGTGCAAACTCCTCTTTAGAATCTTCCAACATGGAATTTGAGGTCATTTGTCTTCATGAGAGAAAGGTGGGGCTAAGATAATAACTTCCTAAGAAATCAACATACTTGCAGGAAATAACTTGGTATTCAGAAATTGAAAAAAAAATTACATAATTTTGATGTTTTAGGTCTAACAATTCCAACTATTCATTCATACACAATGAAGTCAACAGAAAGATAATACCTAATTGAATCAAACAGTAAGACTTGAGGTACATAATTATCTCAACATAATTGGTAAAGTTTCAAAATATGCAAAATTTAGATTAAACGATTGAAACACAAAATCCAAATACAAAATACAAAATACAAATTTATTAATTTTTCTACTAGACTGAATACAGGTCTCCAGAAGATTAAAGAAAAACATATACAATACTAGAGAATCTTCTCACCATCCAAAATAATAGAAGAAAAGATAAGATAAATGACTATAAAAATACTTTACCTCTTCTTGCAATTTAAACTGCCTTTCCCGGAACAAATAGAAGAAATACCGGACCAGCAGATTTTTCCAGCCCCAAGAATGATCTTCCAAACAAGCAGAAATTGTAATTACATTCCTTCTTTGTCTTTGACCCGAGCAGAATTTCTATCTTTCTGTTTCTTTCTCCTTGGGGCACCTACACCAGCTGTATCCGCCAATGGACCTGACCAAGTCTGAATTGGTGCTTTGGCATATGAGAAATTCGTGGAACTGAAAGGCACATCAGGGGGATCAAAAACTGGATCCATGTGGTGTGCAGAGCCCAAAGGATATCCAAGTGCTCCATCTTGGTGTGGAGGAGGAAATTTCTCACTCTTGCTTTTTGCATTTGCATGTGTAATTAATCGCCGCCTCTGAATCAGGATCAGAAAAGGCATTAATATAGTGATCATTGTATAATCAGTATGCAATCAAGAACCACAGATCCTTGTCAAGCAAGGTCAATGCAGATGAGGACACTGAATCGATTACCTATGGGGCTAGATTAATTGTTCCATGTTATTAATCCTGGGCCTTTAATAATCACGTGAACTTTCCAAAAAGTGCATCTTCAAAGTTGTTTCTCACAGACAGAGAAGCCAGAAATGAATGTCTCAAATATGTGAACTTATAATGTATATCATACTCAATATCTACAGAATATACTGAGAATTATGTCCATAAGTGCAAAGACAACTGAAAACGAATCAAAATCCCTGATGTTCAACTGTTCCACTTCTCTATCTTTAATTAATATGGTGTGACAAAGAAGAAACAACATAACATTACGAGCACAAAGAAGAAACTATGTTTTTCCCTTTTGGTAATAATCTGTTAGCAATAAAATTACTTCTCATATAGTTAGCTTTCTCATGAATGTTCTTTGCATAAGCAAAACAAATGGACATAAAACCAATTCCTAAGGATTGGAAGCTAATTATCTAAAGAAATGACATATTCTGACTGACACCTTAACTGGAGCCAAAACTTAGTAACCCAGTATATTTCCATGGACAATGATCAAATCTCAAGAATCCTGTGCCTGTTCACAGATTAACAAATATATAGTAGGTTGAAGTTCTGAAATAATCAGATCAAAAGAATTTGATGAAGCTGCGTTTAGTTTATATCTATTGACTCTATTTTATCACTTTTTCCCAAAATTTCAAAATTTGCATTATCCTCCAAAGCCAAAGAAGCTTAGCCGGTTCCAAGTCAGAACAACTATAGCCTCTGAAAGGTGCTCATATTAGATAATATTAGGAGAAAAAGTGAATGCTCTAAAAGAAGGTAGCTCATCTGACATACATCAAGATTAGCTTGAAGTTCAGCATTGGCTTCTGGGGCAGGAATTGCTCTAACAGCTCGGTCACGGGAGCGAGTCTTTTTCACACCATCAGCATGGGTCTTTCCAGCCGCTCTCAATCTGCAGCAGTCAAGATCATTTCTTTTTGAATCAAGGTTGGAGATGGAATGAAATTGACTAAGTGCAAAAGCATAAAGGTTGAGGAACAACAGAGAAATGAACAAAAGATATTGAATCTCATGCACAGTTTTATCTTGCTTTAGAAAAAAATAAAGAGATGGGGAGTAGGGGTAACAAAATATTGAAGGCATTCCAACCTTCTAGCTTCTTCATCACGTAACTTGGCATCCATCTCCTTGCTAGGGGGATATTTTGGAAGACTAGAAGGATCACAAGCATAAGGCCTGGTGGTAAAGAACTGCAAAACAATGTAGTATAAACAAAACTGACCAAATCCACAAGCAACCATAAACAGAAGTGTTCAATATAAATTCAAAAACAGAAGTGCATGGCCTAAGTGCAAAGAATAACTGCCAAACTAACTAAGCAGTTAACCGACTAAACTTCACCAAGAAGATGCAGCAAAACAACCAATATCTAGCCGATTAAAAATTTAATATGCAGCAAGCTTTGTATAATCAATTGATGATGGTAATGCTCCAGTTCCCCACCCAAGCTTTGGTCTGTGTTGAACTCCGCTTTAGTTCTATCCAGAATACCATTTCAAAAAAAGTTGCGATACACGTTCCATATAAAGAAGTTAATGATGGCGTTTTGCACCGAACAATTGTAAGAGAGATATAATGCCTCTTGGAAGGTGCAAGCTTTAGCTATAAATAATGCTAACAAAATTTTATAGAGGTAATCATGGTTAAGCTAGTGATAGGCACTCAAGAAAGACCCAAGGGGAACAGAAGTATGAGAACAATTAGTAGGCAGATGATCCAGCTACTTGGCTACTGTACTTTTTTACAAGTATTACCAAGAGAAATACAAATCCCAAAAAAAAAAAAATTGTAAAATGGTCATTTCCAAATGAGCTAAAATAATGGTGTACTGCAGTTCAAGCATCATCAAGAGATGAACATTCCAGTCTACACACATCACAACAAATTTAAAGAAACTAATCAACAACGTATTAAAAAGTAGTGTATTATATTAAGAAAGAAACTAACCTCACTCCTCAATGCCTCAGTAGCAGTTTGACGTTCAGAGGGGTCAATTGCAAGTAGTGTCTCAATGAGTGGCAGCGATGATGGCGGAAAGTCTTTGAAGGTCTCTTGTGTACATCGCTTGTATGACTGCTGAGGCTTAAATATGGTTGCATGAGGCAGTTTTGACTTTTTCCAATATTCTTCAGAAGGAGAGCCACAAAGTTTAAAAATCTTATGCAGTTGCTCCACCTATGCAATGACGTTGCTTTCAGCATACAAAATTAACTAGGAAAGAAGGACAACCATTGACTAGTTTGCATTTCATCGCCAAGTCTAAGAGCAAAGAACACAAAAAACATTCTTCAAAAGAGGTACCAATGCTACCTATAGACAAGGAAATTAGACTAATATTCTTTGCAAGTTATAAAACCACAGGAATCTCCTAGTGTGGACAATGCTTGAAAGTTCATATGATAATGAAGAAAGCCAGTAGAACTGTCTGTGAAATCTATCCTGACAAGAACCGCCACTATGATAATAACAAAGCTTCAATGTCGTCAAAATGCAGAAATCATGAATAAACATGGCAAGATTATGTCTGCAAGCTAATAAAACATAATACTTAATTTGGCGCATGAGAAATGCCACAGACGATTATACAGTAAGAGATAGCCAGGAAAAGTTATTCCAACAAAGAAATTTAAGGATTGTATCAGTTCTCCAATTCAGATTCAATAAAATGGAACATGATTCGAGACTTTTGAGACTTCACATTTTTCATGCATAGATAAAGACACCACCACAGGTACTTTGCTCATATGGGACTCCTATATGCCCAGCTGGAAAGATCAATTCAACTAGGCCCCTCCAATCCAAATATAAACCCAACTCAAACTCAATCAGACCCGGGGAGTTGATATAATTTCAGGAAAGCCCAATAAGTGATATAGACCAGCAAGAAATCAAATTATGATAACTACTACTACTTATTCTCTAGATTTCTAACTCTTCTCTGTTTATCACAATTATATCAGCAACTAGAGCACAAAAATTGATGACACTAGGCATGTCATAACAGTCGCTTGAGCTTGTCAGTGCCTAAAAATGAGCGTCACTACCCAGCCTTGCCTCAAGTCATGACAGGATATCCTAGTTATGTTGGATAACAATCTCGACCATTATAAGCACAAAAGACCACAGTATCCATGAGCACTACATAATGCCAGTGAACATCCACTCTTCATCAGTGCAATTTCCCTTATGCAGTTATTACCCAATTGAACCATTAGCACTACTGATTGAACACAAATAACCAATCATTACAGGCCTTCAATTAATTTAATACTTCATGCTAATGAGTTACATAGTAGAAAATAGAACAAATGAAATAATATATATCCTGGACAAAATAATGGCCCAACTAAGGCATCTATGAGAGGAGAACAAACAAAAAAGGTAGATGAAAGTGGGCAATTGAATAATCAAAACTAAAATTTTACCTCAGTGCGGCCTGGCATGATAGGTTTACCAGCCAATAACTCAGCCAAGATGCAGCCAGCACTCCATAGGTCAACACCAACTCCATAGTCAGTGGCCCCCAGAAGAAGTTCTGGGGGTCGATACCACAATGTAACCACCCTACTAGTCATGGGCTGCTTGTGATTAGGATCAAAAAATGAAGCCAGCCCGAAATCAGCAATCCTAAGAATTCCATCATTGCCAATAAGAAGATTTGACCCTTTAATGTCACGATGAAGCACATAGCGATTGTGACAGTGTTCAAGGCCAGATAACAGCTGGTGCATATAGCATTTGACCTGCCATACATTCTCAAAATATGAGGAAACAAGTACATACATTTCACTCACTAGCAACAAAAAACTCGAAAGACAACAAATTTAGTACCTGAGACTCTGTGAACTTAATATTTGGACTTGCTGCAAGGCCAGCCAAATCATGCTCCATATACTCCAAAACAAGATATAAACTGCAAGACATCCTCGAAGTAGCCAAACCCTCCAATTTAACAACATTGGGATGGTCTAAGCGGCGCAATATCAAAATCTCCCGAGCCATGAACTTTACACTCTCAGGTTCCAAATTGTCGAACCGAACCTTCTTCAATGCAACAATTTTACCAGTCAAAGTATCCCTAGCTTTGTACACATTACTGTATGTACCTTGTCCAATCTGGAAAAAAAAAGTAAAAAGTATTCTTATTGCAAGTTCTTGTCTTGTTGAACAAATTCTCCACTATTTTCTCACACGTTTTCGAAACCATCAAGCAGAAAAGACACCCCTGAAACGAGAAACCCATTAAACATAAAAAAAAAGCAAAAAACTTTACCTTGTCAAGCTTCTCAAAAGTGTCAGCACGACGAGGGGTCCAACCATTAATAGCCTCACCAGCCACGGCGGAGAGCCAGGAGGGCCAGCCGGCGGCAACCTGCTCGCCGTGAACATGCTTTGGAGGATTACTGTGTCTGGGATTCGGCCTAGAAGAC
>JAOQMM010000173.1:31917322-31930041 GCA_027563515.1 Erythroxylum platyclados
AATGAAAGTTATTTTTAAATTATTTATTTTAATAAAATAAAATAATTTTATTAATAATTTGTTAATAAATATTATATGAGGGATTAACATATATTTATTTAATTAAAAATCATTTATCTTTAAGTTTTATCAAATATGTAATTATTATGAGTGACAAAAATATAACTACATTGATATTAACAACTAATTTTTGTTTTTATTTAAAAAAAAAGTAGAAACTAAAAATATAAAACCAAATCTAAAATCATAAGAAAAAAAGCAAAAGTGAAATCAAGAGTTCCTAAGATAACATTATTTTGTGACAGTTGGGCCATACCTTGACCCATTGCCAAGTTTATCTTTAATTACTTCTTACATTTTTTTCTACAAACCTTTGGATAAGATCAATACTTAGTGTCACAGTCACCCTCTAACTAATCCCTAACAAACTTTGAAATTAAAATCTACTAACTTAAATTTGAACTTAATCATTGATTAGATTTCAAATTAGCCTCCGTTGTCGTCAAAACGACATTATTTTGATTAGTTACACCAAAACAACATTATTTTGCTACTAGTCGAACGGCTTCAAACCACATCTCTAACTTGACTCGATTCTGTCCATTGCAAATTTTACCGTTAGTTAGTTCTTACACATTTTTCTACAAATCTATGCATAAAGTCAAATATCTAGTAACTATAGATTATAACTAATCCCCAACAAACTTAGAAATTAAATTCTATTAACTTGAGCCTCTATTATGTTTGAAGAAAGTTACTTACACGACGAGGCAGCAGTTTATTGAAGAAGATGAACACTTGATCAATTTAAAAATTAACTCAAAATTAATGAATTAAATTTGAGGTCATGAATCAAAAAGCCCAAAAAAGAAAAAAAGAAAAAGGGAAGCAGCACTACTTTGGAGCAGAATGTCTCTTTTTTAAGAAAAAGAAAAACTTTAGAAGGTTGGTTTATTGGTATATGCTCGGCTGCCATCACCTTAAAGTAATGCACTATACAAATGATTATTTTATTTTCAAGTTACAAGTTTAATTAAGTTCAACATAAAAAAGTAAAATTTAAATTAATCAAATTTTAGATTGAATTTTGAGTGAAAACTAAAAAATAAAATCTAAAAGAACCTAAAAAAATTATAAATTTTTGCCTAAATTCGAACTAATTGGAATTAAATAAATTAAATTGGGTTCGAACATAAATTTTATAGGATCAAATTTTGTTCAGACCTATTCTTATTCCTAGTCCCAATTGATCACAAAGATTAAATTTTCTAACTTAAAACAGCTTTGAGGTTCCAACTTCAATGGTGATTGGTTAATCAAAAAGCTCCAAAAGTCCCAAAAGGATGATAGAAAGGGAATACTTTTACCCAAAATTCAAGTTACATATTCGGTTCAATTAAATCTAAAATCAAAAAGTAAAATTCAAATTAATCAAACTTTAGACTAGATTTTGAGTCTAAATTCTAAAAGAAATAAAATTTGGTGAAAACTCGAATAAAGTTCAAAAATCTGAAAAAACCTACAAAAATTATGAAATTTTGTCTAATTTTGAACATTCAAACTTAATCAAATCTCAATTACACTTCGAACTTATTTAACTCTTAGAGTCGTAATACAAAAGGATCGTAATTCAACATTAACTAGTTATCTTTAGAATATATGAAATTGCACACAAAAAAAACAGTAAAATTCATCAAACTTTATACTAAATTTAAATTTAAATTTAGTCAAAAACTTGAAAAAAAGTCAAAAAAATTCTAAAACTCAATCTAAACTTGAAAGCTCGAACCTAATCAAAATTCGAGTCGAATTCGAGTTTGGTTAAAATATTTAAGCCAAGCCACGTTGAAATAACATCACACAAGTTAAAGAGTCATGCAGAAACTTATAACATCGAAGTCATAAATCAGCCGCCAAAAGAAAGTAAAACAACCACACACTTTTAGGTGCATGAAAGTTGTAGTAATTTTGCTTACACGAACGCCGGTGAGTGATCGAATTTGGCGTCGATAGGCGCTCGGAAGCCTTGCACAACAAGAACCTTGGTTTGCTTGGAAGTGACCATGACCACAAGAGCAACTAACGTGGCCGCGAACAGGACCGCCCTAAGAGCCACATCGACCACAAAGGTGTTGGTTACGTAAGGAAGTGAAAGCGGCGGAGGACGAGCCGGTGGTGGTTGTGTTGATGAGTACTTGACAGCTTCTGGGTCGGGCTTATCGGTGGACGCCATGAGAGCTTCAAGTGTACAGAAGGCAAGCTGGGGGATTTGTACAAGACCTTGGATGAGCGATGTATATATAACCAAAATGGTCAAGAGTGGTAAATATATTTTAATGTAACAATTGAGAATAAGTTTGATTCCGAGCACGCAAGGAAGATGATGGAATCTTATGTTCTAAGCACATCTAAAAGGAATTCTATGACTTGTAGTTGGTGTCTTTGAAAACGATGAATCGTGGAGTTAAAATAATTTGTGGGTTATACTGATCCCAAACTCATAAATTATCGATTGTGTATAATAATTTGTAAATTATATATTTTGAATAAATTAATTGACAAGAACAATAACTTAAAATTAAATTTATAAATTTTAAGCTCAATATTATAATTTAAATTTATCATGAATATTAATACTTTAAAACGTTCAAATTTAATTATAATATTCTAAAATATTAGAGTTGAATTTAAATGTTATAAAATGTTTAAATTCAAGTCATAAAAATTTTAAGATTTGAATTGTACGTTTTTGTCTAATTTTAAGATTGAGATGAGTTGGAGCATAAGATAAGGTTGTTGAATATAAGGTTTGACAAAGTGTTCACATTGGCAATAATTGGAACATAGAATTATCTCGCTGTTGTGTAGTTGCACATTAAAAAATTCCACTAATATTTTATGTGGGATTCTGATTTGGCTTTGATTGCAAGGATATGTGACAAGTTGTTACCAATTATTGGATGGATTAATTTAAGTTTATGGTAAGTTGTCATTATAAAATATAATATGTATGTATATATGTGAAAAAAGAGCTAGGTTAGGAGTGTCAATAGGTCGGATGGCCTACCCAAGTTCGAGTCCAGTTTGACAGCTTCTACCCGAGCTCAGCCCAAGGTTTGATCGAGCCCAAACCTAAATTTGGTCGGGCTTGGAAAACCTAAACAATTTTTTAAAAATTTTAAATTAAAAATAGAAAATAAAGTTATTTTCACAAAATAATGTCATTTTTTTATAGTTATCGCTTGAGTCAACCTGAGCTCGAGCCTGATTGTTAAGCCCAAAGTTGGCGAATAAAAATCCTTTCACTGTCTCTTTTTTTATCACTTATTTTGTTCCTTGAACAAATTTTAAGTGAAATTAATGTTTTCAAATCCTTAATGACGAGAAAAAATCAATATAAATTTTTTATGAATTAATAATATTATATTTATATAAATCTCATTAATTAAAAATATATTAATCAATTAAAAATTTAATTTAACCATTAAGTTAAGTTCAGACATAAATTTTTATTTTATTGTAAAACTTATTAGTATTAATTTATAAAAAATTTCCTATAACATGATTTGTCATTTTCCTATGCTCTATGATAACATAGCTTATTAGGTAAGCAGTTGATAAAGAATAGTCCTAAAGGAGCTTTCTCGGTTATTGCATAATACTTTTTTAAAGTGCTAATTATATAGATTTTGTCGCTATTGCTTCTCTCTCTGAGGGGATCCAAAAGAATCCAAAGCTTTTATATTTTGTAAAAACATTTAATTGATATATAACATTAATTTAGATGGTCAATTTTGGAGTTACTAGCTACAATTTAAAAATATTTTTGAAAACTTTAGTTTAAAAAATTCCCATGATTTTAATCATACCCTGAATAAAAACTTTTTATCTAGATTGTTCCAAAATTCATTTAATCTAAAACCCTAATTCGTATATTTAGAACAACAAAGAAAAAATAGTTCGAATTCTTTATAAAATCTTGTTTAGGCTAAAATTTAGGTTGAGTTTAAATTTAAAAAACAAAATTTTAAGTTTTAAACTTGAGTTACATGATCTAACCCGATTTAAAGTGACTCGATTAAATTGAGAAATATAAGATCGTTTTATTGAATTAATGAAACAAAATATGACATAAAAAGTTGATAAAATAACATCATTTTTTGTTAAATTCAAAACTTGATCAAGATTTGAGTGTCGAATAGAAGATCTATTCCGACCCACTATTAGTCTTAAACATGTACGTCATTTAATTTATATTTTATCCCTAATTTTTAAAACAAATCATAATAAAAAAAATCATATCCCTCGTAGTTAATAAACATTTAATTAATGAATCACTTAATGAACAATGTATTAGTTGGCATACAGATATATACTGATTAAAAATATATCAATACAACTTGTAATGTAGACCCTAGAGATGCATATCTTTTCCCTAACTTCATATTTACATTATTACATACATTACTTGCAAGAAAAGAACAACATTAATGTTTATCCTAACGTAGTAATGATCATTTTCGAAACTTTAATACAGAAGTCAACTGTTTCTCCATCTTCTTCCCATTTTCAAGGAGACGACAAGTCATAACACGCTGTAATTCTCTGCCATATCTCCAACAACATTAAATACGATTCATGAAAAGTTGACAAAACATGTTCGCATGAGAATTAGTCAACTCTTCTACAATTATTATTATTATTATTATATTTTAGTTAGGAAAGAATTTTAGTTTATGATGAGATAACAGGGTGTAATAAGCAATGTCTTAAAATTTGAGTCACTTCAGTCGGTTTAACAGTGAAAATCTTAAACCAGTTAATTTTTTAATTCAATTTTTAATGTATTAGTTTGATATATATTAATGATTTTTATTATTAAAAATTAATCTATTTATTAATTAATTGGTCAATTTTTGTAAATTAATTGGTTTTTGTAAATTAAAATAAACCAATTAATTTTCATTTAACAATCTTTTTCTTCAACTAAACTTTAATTTTTTAATAAGTAAGGACAATCTTTTTTAATTATTTTTTATATTCTTCAATTTTATTCAATATTTAGCTGGTTTTATGACAGTCTAATACAGATTGAACTTTAAATCTTAAACCTCTTGTCTTACCAATTTAACTTCCATTCCGATTTTGAAAAAAATTGGTAATAAGTAGTATAATTTAATTTTTAATAAATTTGAATTTTTTTAATAAATTATTAATATCCATTAAATTTTACTTACTTGAACTCTTAAATGTTTACATATTAAAGATTAAAATAAAATGATATTTAAACTCTATTGTGGATGAAAAAATTGAATAATTAAAAGAATAATACGATTTGATTTAAACTCTTAAATTATATTAATAATTATTTTTTTGGGTTAAGTTAAATAGTAATATGTGTATTAAATAACTTAATTTGACTTCAAATTACTTGAAGTGAAGTTTAATGCTTTTAAATAAATAATATAATTTAAAGTTAGTTCTTATTATAGTATTGTTTATATAATAGTTAGTAATTTATCTAAATAAGCGTGCATTTGAAATATCAACATTTGGGAGTTTAATTGTTTTATCAAAATATTCATAACTATAAATAGTAAGAGTTTGTTAGACTCTTTCAAATTTCACCATTTTTATTAATATTTTTCGGGTTACTATATTAAGGTAACTCGAGAAATGAATTTTGTTAAATTAGATAAATGATTAAAAAACTCAACCGATTTAATTGTAAAAACCTTGAACCTCTAATTTTTTTGTTTAATTTTCAACTTTTTCGTTCGATTTACTTAAATAAATCTTGTTGTTAAAAATTGATCAATTTATTAATTAATAGATCAATTTTTGAAAATTAATAAGTTCTTATAAACTAAAATAAATCAATTAATTTTCATTTAACAATCTCTTTTTTCAATTAAACTTCAAATTTTTCGATAAATAAAGACAATCTCTTTCAATCATATTTAATCTTTAGCCGGTTTTATAATTGTCTAATACTAATTGAATCTTTTAAACCTTAAATCTCTTGTTTTACATATTTAAATTTCAATATGGTTTTTAAAACATTGAATTAGAGTAAAGTTTAATTTTAAAATTTCAAAAAATAGGAGTTTATTTTGATCCAGAAAAAAGCTAATTTATTTTCCTCCCTTTACATGCTTATGTATAAAAAAACAAAAGTTTCTTTAGATAATGAAATATGTTTCTGTCATTTATATTTATATATTTCAACTCTCTATATAATAAGGCTTTAGTTAAACTTTTTATTTGTTATAGGATTTTATAACTTTTGAAGTAATTCTTATGCCAGAAAACAAAATTTTAATTTTTGTTTTATCTTTGGTTCTATATTATTTTTAATTTATTTTCTTACAAACAAGGTATATAATTTCAATGTTTTGAGGCTTGAACTTTATTTATGTTAACAAAATCACAATTTCCTTTAGGTCTTTAGGTATTAAATATTAGATGATCGTTTCAATTTTTTACAATTTGAAAGTTTTCAAAATTCTTTATTTTAATAATTAAAAATATTATAGAATTATAATAATTCAATTATCAAATTTGAATAAATCGAATAGATTTTGTGGTACCATTTTAATTTGTTTTTACGTTCTTTTATTTTATTTTATTTTATTTTTACAAAATGTCTAAAAGGGATTGATTGTGCCATTTTTGCATTATATTTTGAACTTTTTCATAAGATAATTCATCCAATTTTTGTCATGCGTGTGGGAAACGTAGCCTCACGTAGCTTCTGGTGGAACGTTAGAAGACGATAGAAAGCACAAATAGTTTAGTCAATTGAGTACATGTCCAAATGCAAATCCACGTCAAGAGAGCTTATCCTCTTGATTAGATTGAATATTTCCACCTCAATCACATCAACTAGGTCCACAAATATCGACAATGAAATCTTTTTAGAGGTTCAAAAATTACCTAATTTTATCCATAAATAGAATTATAAAAATAATATAAAAAATAAAAATTTGAAAACTACTTAAAAGAAAAAATAAAAAGAATAATGAAAAGAATATATATATATAATATACAATACAAACTATAAAATTTATAATAAATAAAATAATAATTCAATTCAATTCAATTAAATACTTATAAATAAAATTAATAAAATAATTAGGTCCACACATGTAGACTAAATGATATGCTTAAAGTGTTAACCCTTAATCAATAAAGTGTAAGACAATCGAAGTTGGAGTGGGATTTTTCTTAACTTGATATAATTTAAAACTAATTTAAGATAAAAATTTTCAAATATGCCTTTAATATTTTAATTTGAACCCAATTTCCTGAATTAGTAAAATTAAAATTTAATTCCAATTAGTTATATTTAATATAATTTAAATTTCAAAAAATAGTTTTTAAAACTAGATGCATTTTCAATGCTATACTTTACAATTCTTGGTACTTTGACCTAATAGAATTTTATGCATGGAACTTTAATTGAAATATTTTATGCAATTGTCAATAAAATTGAGTTGAATATTTTTTGGTCTAACACAATTTAAGATTATGACTTTTTTTTTATTCGAAAGCAATAGATCCATTTTCAATGGTATACTTTGACAAATTTAAATCCCTTGAGCTAATAGAATTGTGTGAATGGAGCTTTAATTGAAAATTGTTAGGCAGTTGTCAATAAAATTAAGAAATCAATAGGAAGAAAAAAAATTCTTTTACTTTCAAAAATGGTAAATACATCCAATCAACAAATTACAAAATCCAAAGATTTGGTTGTACAGTATTAATGTTTTAAAAACTGAACCAAAAGTTATACTAGTAATACAAGAATTTTAATTCTAAGATTTAAAAGATTTAACTGGTATTAAACATTCATAAAACCAAATAAAGATTAAATAAAATTAAAAATTTTGAAAAATAGTTGAAGAAGACTATTTACCCATCATAAATTTTAAAATTTAGTTAAAAAAGAGATTATTAAATACAAATTAATAGGTTTGTTTTAGTTTGTAAAAATTAGTTGATTTACGAAAATTGGTCAATTAATTAACAAACTGATCAGTTTTTAACAACAACAATTATTAAATAATCAAACTGAAAAATTGAAAACCGAACTAAAAAATTGGTTGATCCAAGTTTTTCATTTTTAAACCGGTCGAACCGTTTCAAATTTTAAAACACTGTGTAATATAGTAGAAATAAAATATTATATATAGGTAGACACATACATATCAACCTTACTTTGGGGTGACATTTACCTACTCTCTTTTCTTGTTCTTGAATTTCAGGTAAGAACCCTCCTAAAGGTCAAAAGTTAATCACCATTCAATCTTTAGCTACCAAAGTGGTTAACAATCTAAAAGGAATGCAATAATTCTTAGATTTTTAGTAAGTGGAGATCATAGGAATAAGGCATCAATAGTTACGAGAATAAAATCAAGGATTTATTATTTTTAAACATATATTAAATAAATTATTTTATATACATAACACTCTATAAATAACCTATTTTGAATAAATTTATAACTAAAAACTAAATAATACATTAACTATTTATTAATGCACACAACTATTGTTGTTAACAATTAATGATGGTTATTTGCTTATTTATTTATATGTAGTAGTATAAATATAAAATATTTAGATATAATTTTGATTATTTCTAATTCTCTATATTTATATTAATAATAAAAAAACTATATTAAAAAATTATTTAAAACTCGAATTCAAATTTTATAATAAGATCCTTTAGTATCAAAACGTTTAAAAAAGTAGATAAGAAGTGATACTCCAATCAAGCAGGTTGATGATTTAAGTTTGATTTGATTTTTTTAAACTGCTTTGAGTTAAGTAGTTATTTTTTTTAAATTTAACCTAAAGTCTAATTAATTTAGATTTTGTATATTAATTTCATATCAGATCAAATTCAATTGAATTTAATTCAATAATTAGCCTTCCACATCAAACGCTTTGGCTTTTCATTATGACGAGTTGTTTAATTATTAACATAAAACTTAGAGATGAACTAATCATAATTCAAAGTCCAAACACATGAAGTATAATTATAACAAATTGACTTATATCCAGAATTTCAAGTACCAATTAGGATTTAGCAAACTTATCGGCTCTGATTCACGAGAGCACTCGTGGGGTTGTCTGCTCCAAACTCTGACAATGGCTTTTAATGTTTGTTTGTTTCTGATTCTCCATCGTTCCAACACGACAACAATAGATACATACCAAAAAGTTTCTGGCGACAAATTGTGTCAGATTTTTTTCACTTATTTTATGATTTATTACGTGCACAAAAATTATTTAAATATTACAAACTCTTTTTAAAATATCTCAAAATTTACAATTTTCATAATAATAATTCAAAATTTTTAAAAATAATATTAAAATACTCAAAATTTTAATTTTTAACAAAAATAGTCAAAATTTAAAGTTTTCATAATGCAATGACACAGAAAATCACATCAAATTAGTATTTTTGTTACGTAATTATACAATTTTTGGGTGTCCACTTGTAATTCTTGCAATTCCGCTTCTTGCTCTAAAAATGAAGGAAGACTTGTTGAAAATTATCGATGATTGTTTCGGAAAGACATGGGAGTTGTTGGACATAACATTCATAATTATTTTAAGGTATTTAATATTTTTAATTTATTAAATAATAAAATTTATATGTAACATAAATATAATATATGACAGTTACGTAATAAAAATATTAATCTGATTTATCTTTCCACATCATCTATATCAATGAAGAATTTAATATTAAATTAATTTTGTTAAAATGTTAAAATTAAGATATTTTAATAATATTTTTAAAATTGAAGTTAATATTATAAAATTAAATAAAATGCCATGTTTTTGTTTGTTAGTTGATAGTTGATGGAATTCTAATAGTAAATTGGATTAGGACTAAGGATAACATGGGATAACCCATGAATCAGATTTAGATATTTTCAATGAGTCGATGTATAAGTTAAATCGTTTTACTTAAAATAATTGAGTCTCAAGTCGGCCTGTCTAGGCAGTCCAAACTTAAATCTAGATTCAATTAAAAAAAATTATTTTATATTTTTAATTTTAAATAAATATTTTTTAAAAATTGGTGAGAATGACTTATGAATAAAATCTATTGTCATCTCTAATTAGGACATGGCATGACACGAAGGGCGAGAGATTTTTCCTTATCGTACCGTTATCACATCTTTTCAATTTCGTACTTTCTATGATTTAAGTACTATTTATTGGTTTTGAATTGTCACATTGCAATATCATAAATAACAACTTTTTGAAGCAAAAAGTCTTATGCGATACAATTAGAAATAAAATTTTAGTTAGGTACGATAATTTTTTACAAGTTGTCTAAATTTAGTTGTTTTTAATAGGTTAATTTATAGATTAGGTTAAGGTTCATATTGACTTGAGACCTAATTATTTTAAGTAAAATAACATTATTTTATTTATAAAAATTGAGCCTCGAGTAAATCTAAATTTGGACAACTCAGACTCAAGCCTAATTAATTCCTTTTATATGTTATAAAATAAATAAATGAATATATTAATTCTTTGACACTATAACTCTTACATTTTTTATTCACTTCCTAATTAATTTTAAGAGTAAAAAAGCGATTTTTTGTTTAGTAAATTTATTATTTGAACTGTCAAAAATCACGGCAGTGACCTGAACATGTCATGCAATACCTGGATTCCCACAATGTTTGAAGATCGACTCAGTATGAACAAATAAAATATTGATAAAATTGCAACGAAGTGTGAACTTGACATTTGCCAAAGGTACTTCCAACTAATAATTAAATTATTGAAATAATTTGACCGTTTAAAGTAAAATTATTTTTATAAATTAAAATAAATTAGTTAGTTTTTATATGATATTTTTTTAATTAAAATTCAATTTTAAAGAAAGTTTTCTTTCCTAATCATATTTCTAATCATATTTTAAGTTTAATTCTGTTTAATCTTTATTATATACCAATTTTATAACAATTTCATACCTATTGAATTTTTAAATAACTTTTTTTTGTGGTAAAACATTTCTTCTAAACATAAAGAAACGTTAAGTTAAAAATAATATTTTAAAAAATGAACCGAAAGTTAAACCGATATAAGATAAAAAGTTTAAAGATTAAAAGGTTTAATTGATATTATACCATCATAAAATTAGTTAAAAATTGAATAAAGTTAAAGAAATTAAAAAAGGATTGAAAGAGGTTGTCCATATTTATTAAATAAAAATTAATTAATTAATTACGATTTATAAAAATTAATTAGTTTATAAAAATAACCTAATTAATTAATTAATTTCTAACAACAATTTTTTTAATAAAATCAAATCGAAAAATATAAAAGTAGATTGAAAAATTGAATGATTTAAAATTTTGAAAAATTAAACGATTTAAAATTTTTATATTAACTCGATTGAACCGGTTTAATTTTAAAATATCGATTAAAACTGATTTTTTTTAATATTTGTCTGACTGCATCAAGCTAAAAATTGTGAAGAATCTGAAGATTTGTCCTCTCTCTGCTATCTTCGTCGTTCCAGGCAAAAGATAACATAAAATTTTCTTGTTAAGAGCAACGTGAGTGGCTGTGCCTGAGTCTTCTCACGTCCACTCGTTTCTAAAGAATTGACATTTGATGATTTTATAATTTTTTATTGTTTATTTTATGTTTTAATAAGGATAAAATTAGTTTTCAGTAAACTATTTTGATTTAAGAATTTTTTTAAAAAATTAAAAATTAAAAATTCATAAAAATCTTTATAATTTTTAATTTTTTAAAATATGCTTTCCACATAAATTATATTAGATGTTATTAATATAATAATTAAATTCAACTTGATTTAATTAATTTTACTTCAATTTTAATTTAAAATAACAACAACAACAACAACACCATGTCGAAATTCCGTTGAAATGCTAGATTTAAGAAGATCTAGTAGTACGCAGCCTTATCCCTAATTAATAGAAAGAATGTTTTCAAATGACCTATATGAATGAATAAAAATAAATAAATAAGTAAATAAAAAATGATAAATAAAACTACAACAAAAAACCAAATTCAATTATAATAATTTAAGTTAAATTTAATTAATAATATTAAATTAAAAAATTAAGTTAAATTATTATATAAATATTATTGAATTAATTCACATATAAATTTTGACAAATAATTGCGAAATAATTTGTGCACATCACAGATAGGGTTCACACGTAACCATCACCTCCTCCTTCGCATTAATTGTTATGGAATCTGGACACTCTGCAGTCGCAGACTTCTAACAAGGCCAATTCTTTACAGTCTGTCCTTTCACATTTTGTCCTTGACCAACCATCCATCCATCCATCCAACTTGTTTATCTTCTATTTAAACTCATCTCCAGCCATCTTCTCTTATCTCCCCATATCTCCAAGTCTCTCTCTTTTAAGTTTTCTGGGTTTTGTTTCAGACATGGAGAACCAGAACAAAAACGTTGCAGAGAGTGGAGGAGATGATAGGAGTACGGTTGATGTGTTGCTGAGAGTTTCGGCCTTTGCACTAACACTCGCAGCTGCTATAGTTCTTGGAGTTAATAAGCAGACCAAGGTTATAGCCCCGGACACTACTGCTGTTGCTAAATCGCATTACTTGTCTGCTTTTGTGTAAGTTCTTCTCCTTAACCTGTCTGTCTACTAACTATGTCTTATCATCTAACCATTTTAGTTTCT
>JAOQMM010000173.1:31948326-31968347 GCA_027563515.1 Erythroxylum platyclados
ATAATGCTCCTGCAGATAATCCCCAACATATCATTGAGGAAGAACTGGAGGAGCGATTGTTCGGGTATTATACGAATTGCAGTGGCCACATTTCTGGCCGATTATGTGGAAGTAAACTTCGGTAGTATCGTTGCAGTCATTGCATAGGATCCAAACCTGCAAATTGTACTGGCACCTTTAGATGTCTTACAAGGAAGTAACTAGTTCAAAACTCTAATGAGACATCTCTAGATAAGCAGGAAAGACCCGTCTTTCCGGGTTTTCTAGGTTCATTTGCGTGGAAGAGACGGAAGCATGCTAAAGACAAAGAGCTTTCATCTCAAAGATCAAACAAGCATCTGGGAATGATGACAGCTAACAAGAATGGAACATCCTAGTCCAATAGCAGATATTGAGATGACTACTGTGGTGAATTCTAAGGCAGAACATCAGAACAAACTAACTGAATGAGACATGTAAAACCAAGTCAACAAGGTTAGAGGTCAGGCACCTTCTTGAACCGATAATCCTCAGGCATTATGGTTGCTTCTATCTGACAACAAACAGTTAACGAGAAGCATACAACTCAACAGTGTCCGAGATAGACTTCAAAACGATATGCTTAAAATTTAGAAAGCCCTACCTCCTCATCTATCCTCTTCCAGGTCCTAGACATATCAATCACTGACTTTGAGCATATGGGACAGCAATATCTGGAGGTAACCATCAAACTTAGAAACCAATCTGGCATGTCAATCACTATACATAAACTTTATTCAGAAACTCATGGTGCTTACTTGTCACGCTTCACCATTTCATGGTAGCATTCACAATGCATAGTGTGCCCACATTTCATGACAGTGGTGTCCTTTAATGAGTCAAATAGATACTGCAGAAACAGAACACATAGTTTACGTTAAAATAGGAGTAATTAATATCCATGAAAAGATCGGGATAGCTTACAACACGAACCTCATAACAGATGGGGCAATGGTGACGCATAGAGTTCTCCACGCATGAATGATTATTATGCAGGCTAATAGAATAGCAAGAGCCTATTCACATAAGAAGTTGTCAGCAGATAGAGAGTCTGCCATCAGGAGAAAGAAACAAAACCTTGCAATTTATAGTGACAAAGTAATAACTGCTACCCAACACAAACTTTCCATTAGTACAGAGGGAAAGAAGAGAAAAGATGGAGACATAGGTATCCAACAACACCTTTAGAAGCTTTAACACTGAATGACACTGAAACTGACGACAATAAGAAGCACAACTCTTATAGATAATGAATACATACCACACTTCCTGCAGTGGAAAAAATTCTCACGACCACCAACTCTGTTTTAGACCACAAAAGACACGAAGACTTTAAATTCTCGGATCAGAAACAGCACAACTAAGTCAAGATTTCACTAACCTACAAATTCCACAGTCATCACAATGGAACTGCCCTTTTTCAATCTGCAGCAAGTTGTACAGACAATAACTTCAGTTACTAATATTGATCAAGGATGAAATACTGCATGAAAAGCCAAAATCCTGACACTCTTGTGCAAAATGATCGATCAGACGAAAAAAAGAAAGAAGCAAACCACAGAAACAGCTAAGGAGTAACTTTTGAATACACCAATAAGAAGCATTTAAACTAAAGAAAGTGAAATTACATCGTCATCATAGAATTTGCATACTTCACAAAAATACTCCCCCATATTGATCCCACAGTTTGTACAAACTTTAGCAACCTGGAAACAACAAAATTAATCAAGATATTAGAAAACAAGAAGAGTTATAAAACAGATGTAGATAAAATTGTATTGCAAATCTAGAATGGTAAGTACCGGCTGCTCTGTGTCACAAACTGAACATACAACCTGAAAGATACAAATCCCAGTTGCTTCGTCACTATAATTTTTAGAGCATGTTAACTTTAAGGAAGACTTGAATAACAAAAATGGAGGGAGGAGCTGATCATAACGTACTTGTGTAACATCACAGCGATTGAGTTCGTGTCGATCATAGGGATTTTTCAGCATGCTCTGATCAATGAAAACAAAGGTAAGATAACAAGATAGCACATCAAATCAGGATCAACATAACGAGATGCTCTTGAGAGTAGTTTATAGAGACCAAATCAAGGACACGAAATGTTCCCCAACAAGCACCATTGGGAATCAATTCAAAACAGAAAGTAAATGCCAACCAGACCAGAAAATGCGCGTAAAGATTAAATCTTTGTGTGGCTAAACAAATAGGATCAGAGAAAGTTGACATGAAAGAAGGAACCATTACCGCAGCTTCATTGTGACAATGGCGACAAGAGAAGATCTCATTGCAGCAAGGAGCTCGGATTTTGCATCTTCTTCTGTAATGCTTGCATCTTTACAAACACGAAAAACCCCAGAAAAAAAAACCAACAAAACACGGGTCAAATTCCACTCCCAAATCCATCAACCATGAACAAAAGAAGAAATGAAGAGAAAAATGGAAAAGTACCCATATCCCATCTTCCCAAAACCAAGTCGTTCGTTGGATGCTGCGGCGGTTTCCATGAGTTTTGGGGGCAGGGAGATAGATTACAGACAGATAATGGAGAGAAGAGAGCCCAAAAAAGGAAAGCCAAAGATATACGTAAAAAGAAAGAAAAAGACAGGGTTTCCTGATTTGGGAAGGATGAGTGGATTTGTCTGACTCACAAATTTGCCAAAGAAAGTCTTTAACATTATTGAAAGCAACCAACTTTAAATATCATGCAATGAATTTTCTCCAATACCCCAATATTCTAATGCAAAATTCATTGCAACCAAGCAGTGGTTTGAGCTTGAGCTCGAATATAAAATTCGACGACGATTACCAATGGAGTGAGAAAGAGAGAGAGGATAAGATGGGATGGATGGCAGAGGCAAATGGAGGATGACTTGTAAGGAAAGCGACAGGCGCCGTATTTGGAGCGAATCGGGTTTCACCAATAGCTGACGCGTAAAGATCAGGAGTTGTTGTTGTAGGGCCGTTTCACAAACAGTTGCAATGCCCAATTTCTTCCGCTTTTCTTTTTCTTTCCAACTTGGAGTGACTGAACGATGCCCAAGAAAACTTCTAGAGACGATTAGAATTTGGATCTAAGTTGTATTTTTGTACTTCTTCAAATTCTGTGTATTTACTGGACTTCTACTTCTACTTCTTGTTGTTATTATTTATGTTATTGAATAAGAGGTTCATTGTTAGGGATAATAACAGGGGAGGTCGGATTGGAGTTCACTCACATCTACGCTCAGCTACAAAATGTGTTTGGACCTGAACCCGAGGGTCCAGGCTTAAACTCAACTCTGATTAACATTGAGAAGTGTTAAGTCTGATTAAATTTGTTTGGATCTAATTAAATATATTTTAAATTTTTAAAATTAAATATTACATTGATTAAAAAAAAAAGGCTAAAAGTATATTTCAAAACTTAACGTTTATAATAGAATATAGAACTAAATCATAATATTTCTATGCATTTAAATTGAATCCTAATATTTTCAATATATTTAAAATAAGTCCTAAGTAGATGAAAAATTTAACGAAATTAATTCCTCGTCAATTAAACGTCAAGTCAATATTGACGTGATATTTTTTATTTTATAAATAAAAAGTAAACCCTATTGTCACATAACAAGTGAGACTTATTGCCTAAAATATATAAATATGAGTACCATTGTCATGTGACAAATGAGACTTACTATTTGAAATGTATAAACAAAGGCTCTGCTTTCGCGTAACCATGAAATCCACTTTTTGATTAATTAAAAAATAATTATATGACAGTGGGATCGACTTTTATGTAAAAATATGACATTTAACTGATATAGAATTAACCCATCAAAATTTTCGTCCATTTAAGGTATGTTCTAAACATTTTGAAAATATAATGATTCAATTTAAATACTTCAAAACATTAGGGTTCAAGTTGTATTATGATATAAACGTTGAGGTTAAAAATACATTTTTAGCCTTAGATAAAATGATATCGTTTTAACTAAAAATTTTTGATTTTGAACTAAACTCGGTTAGGTAGTCTGAATCCAAACCTAACCTAAAATTTGAAATTTAGAGGAAAAAATTAAACTCAACTTAGAACTTGGTCAACTCATGTCATATTTGTTAACTTTGGATAGGACTAATTTTATTAAGTCTATTATTTACAATTTGAACTCGACTTAAATTTTAATTAAATTCGATATACTACCTGATCGAACTGTTACAAAATAAGAATTTTATAAAACAAAATAATGTTACTTGAATAATTATATCAAAATAATGCTATTTTGTGGCTGAGTTTTAGGTTGAGTTTTAAATTAGGTCAAAATTTAAGTAATTTAAATTTAATCTATGAATTTCATTTGGATCGATATAATTTATAATTGAATTTTGTTAAATTCTTGGAAATTTTTAAATCTTTTAGATGTAAGTCTTCTTAAATGGAGACATAAATTTATAAATTATTGATTTTAAATCGATTTGATATGATTTTTAATTTGATTTTACTTTTGAAAAAGTTTATTAAATCTAAATTTAATTTCAAATAGGTTTAAATTCTTAAATCTAACTTTACTTAAATTGAACTTTATCTATTAATTTTGAACTATTTGTATTAAGTTTTAAAATTTGAAAATCATAATTACTTGCATCAAATTTATACTTATTTTTAAACTATTAACTTATTGGGTGTTTAAACTATTAACTTATTGGGTGGTGTTATCTAAATTATGTGATTTACAAATATATAACTAAATAATTATTTAATGTATTTTTACACAATTCTACTATTAGTTTCATAAATATATAAAAATAAATTCATTGGTATTTGACAAAACTAAAATTATAACAATGTATATCTTTTATATTTTATGATTAATACTATACTCTCGATCTAATGAAAGATAACGTATTTTGATGAGAGTCGAGGTTTAATATTTTTTTATTCTTGTAACTCACAAAATTTTAGAATATAAATATAATATAATAATTATTTTTTTACTCTTTAGATTGATGAAAAATATAAAAGTCACTTTAAAAATAAACATATTTATTTTACTTTGAGAATGTGATTTAATTGACAAAATTGCATATTATGTGTTTATTAATTTAAATATTTTATATTCAAATTTGTGATTAAGATATTATTCACTTAATTAAATATATTATAATATATGATTTTTTTTTAGGTTTTTCACTTACGCATTTAGATGTATTGTTAGAAGCCACATTTTCTTTTAATTATATTTAATTACTTTATAGTTTTTTTGGAAAATAAATGATGTATTTATATGGTAAAAACTAATTACAACATATCAATGAGTTTGAGACATGAGCCTACAAAAATATTACAAAAGGGGAAAAGTAGTCAAAGATTTAACATAAAGAACATACAAAAGTAGCTAAGAAAAAGTTAAAGTTACCATTGAGACTTCATGTTTATAGATAAAGGGTGTTGTGCATTTTTGGCAAGGATATACTTTCAAATCATGTTGATAATTTTGTCCGCAAGCCTGTATTTGTTGTCCTTCTTCTCCGAAAATTGTCAAATGTTGTTTTCCTTCCAAATACAATAGATCGAGATGGTGAACACAGCTTTGAGAAGGGAAGAATTAGGCTGAGCCTTCTTTGCATTACTAATCATCCAATTTAGAATATGCTTCCAACTATAGCCATAAAGAGGAGTAGATAACAATTGCAAGATTCGACTCCATATTGACTTAGAGTAGCAACAATTGAAAAATAAATAGTCTCAATCCTCAATTACTCTGTTACATAGGAGGCAAGTAGCATCCACCTCTCCTCGCTATTAACTTTTAGTTTGGAGCCTATTTTTGATGGGCGACCAAGCGATGAAAGAACCCTTAAGATAGATAACACTTTTCCAAGGTAGATTTGCCCAAAAAGCCCTTGCGTGATTGGGAGAAAATAATTGATGACAAGAAGGATTAGTGAATTGACCACTCTGAGTGAAGTGTACAAGAAATAACATCTTCATGATCAGTATTTTGAAATGAAGGGAAATAATTCAAGAAAGAATTGAAGCCTCAGAATTGTCCTTGCTATTCACCATTAACAATCAGGGCAGAAACCTCAAGGTTAAGAGGTAATTTATTTGCTAACTTTCGAAGACTAGGAAGTTAAATAAGGGGATTGATATCGGACCAATTGTCGTACTATAATCGGGTCTTATTTTTATTACGAAGCTTGTGCTTAATACAAGGATAAATAATATCCCTCCATTTCATCATCTACTTTATAATTCATTTGATTGTAATTTCTACAATTTAAGTTACATGCCATCCATTCAATATCATTTATTTACTACTTATAATATGCTTTTATTTTAAAACAAATTCGCTTCTCTTAACAACTTTTTTTATTAAATAAAACAATTCGGTAAATTGCAACGAGTATTCTTCTTTAACTTAGATATTGTCTTTTTAATAAATAAACATTTTAAATTAATAAATTACATTTAAAAATAATAAACACAATTAAATAATTAAAAGATTGACATTTATATAAAAATAAAAGATTTAACCAAAATAATTGATAAATTAGGTTTTAAAAGTATAAAATGTAATTAAAATTTTTTAAAGATGCAACTTAAACAATTATTTGTATTTGTTTTTCATTTAAGTTACAATATTTGCAACTAATATGAAATTTAATATTTAAAAGTTTTATTTTTTAATCCAACTCTTTTAGAAAATAAAATCAATATGGATAATATCAGAAATTACAAAATACTTGGGTTTGAAATCAACAGACAAAGTATATTTTAGTTGAAATATAAGTTAGGTTAAACTTTAATATATTTTAAAAAATTTTGAAGTGAATTTGGAGTTAAAATTTATATTTTAGATTTAACCCAATTAATAAAAATAGCAAAGGCATACACTTCTTTTTTTAATTTAAGAAACTTTACACAAATTCTATAATGTTTAAAATTTTCTTACCTTAGATTTTAGTTAAAAAATTATAATGAAACACACACGATATGATTATCATACATAAACTAGTTAAATGTCACTAAAAGAGTAAACCAACTCAAACCTTAAAACTGACCCTAGCCGATTAAAATTGACTTATATTAATAATTATAACAAATATTAATTTGAGTTGAGTTTAATTAGTTCGGTTCAAGTTAAAAACTAAGTTGGATCGTCATGAAAGCAACATTTGATTAGTCTATATATATGATGTTTATGTTGTATTTATTTCGTTGTTAATTTTTAACTGAAGTCTAACAAAATTTTTTTCCTAGAAAGTTAAAACTGTGAATTTTTTTCAAGAATTTTAAAAATTATTTTTTTAATTTTATAATCTACAGGAAAGAGCTCTGTTTTTTATCATTTATTTAATGAATAAAACAAAATAAAAAGTCTAAAATTAATGAATAATATCGTTTTAATAAATATAAAATCTAACTGGATTTTGGGCTTCTCATATAAAAGAAAGGATTGGATTAAAGTCCAATCGATATTCGCATATTGTTATTCCCAAACAAAACCCCATAACCTGTACCCAAACCCGGGAAGCCTCCAATCGGGCGGGAAATCACAAGGCGGGAATCTGATTCAAGAATTCATAGCCGTCCGATCACAGCTATTTTAATCTAACGGACGCTAAGAATTAGTGAACATGTATTTCCTGTGTATATAACAAAGGGCCCGAAAGATCGTACCTTACTTTCTCCCAATTTGAACCTTTGTTTTTTTGGTGAAACCCTCAATCGGAGACGAAGCGAATTCGGAGCTCCGAATTTCTCTATGGCCAAGGCTTCGAAGCAGCAGACGTCGTCGTCCGACGACGCGATGTCCAATGGCTCCAGTTCGTCGGGGGAGGAGCGCGTTAACGAACAGATCAGCGAGGATGACGAGGAGGAGCTTGAGGCGGTTGCTCGTTCTGCTGAATCGGATGACGACGAAGCTGCTGACGCCGGAGATGAAAACGGTGATAACGCCGACGGAGACGACGCAGATGAGGTAAGTTGCTCGGAGTTAAACAATTTATTGACGGTTTTGTTCTGAAAATGGGGATCTGTGTAGGTTTTAGTTGGGTTTAGCGTTTGTTTGGTTGCTGATGGAGACAATATGGATAGTTCTGGCTTTGGGAATTGATTTTACCGGAAGGAATGAATTGCTGTGTTGAGTTTTTCACTTGTGGATGAAAAAATAATGTGAGTAAGGAAGGTACTCGCAACTTTTTTTTTTTTAGAGGATTGAGGAAAGAAAAGAACAATGGTCAGGTTGGAATTTATAGTTAGGCTTTTGCTCTGGACGTGCTTAAAAATTTTCTACGTCTTTTTGGCTTATATGAGTTTTGTACTATTTTGGGTGCCTTCTGTGAATATATGATTCGGCTTATAATTATGATCACATATGCAATTGGTGTTAGATTTGAAAATCTTGAAATTTTATTGTTAAGTCTGTTTGCACCTTGTCCCAACGTTTTATTGGTCATTTATGTTGCAGGACGAAGATAACGATGGCATTAGCAAGCGAGAAAAGGAAAGGCTCAAAGAAATGCAGAAATTAAAGAAGCAAAAGATTCAGGAGATACTAGATGCCCAGAATGCTGCCATTGATGCTGATATGGTACGTCTGTTTTAGAAAACTTTTCATGACTAATCTGTCTATATTGACTTGAAAACGTAATGTAGATGGTTGTCTGTTAGTTTATTGATGTTGAGTTTGATGACAGAATAATCGAGGGAAGGGGCGCTTGAAATATTTACTTCAGCAGACAGAGTTGTTTGCTCACTTTGCTAAACCTGAACATTCAACATCCCAAAAGAAAGGCAAGGGAAGGTATAACTCGACTTCAATGTTTTTGAAGAGTGTTCTGCTTATTAACTTCTTTTTTCCCCTGGATAAGTTATTTGCTATGGTTTGCTTAGTTTAATGCATTATTCTCAGTAAAACTAAGAGCAAGGGAGTAATAATTTGATTTCATTTAGCTGTACTTGTTGTAACTTTATGTATGTGCATGCCAAATTCAGAATGCAAATTAAATGGTGCTATGATGTTGCCATAATTGAATTATATGGTTTTGAAGAATGACATTGTGTTAAAACATTTGGAAGGATAGGACTTAATTTCAGCTCAAACATAAGGAAAGGGTTGTTTTGAGTCAATTTTCTTTTTTTTTTTCAGGGGTAGTGGTTGGTTTGGAATTTGGATACTTGACGATGGTTATATATTCAGTCTAATTAAGTCAAATATGCCTTAGTTTCTGGAAATCCATTTATACAGACTTTAACATGAATCTTTTGCCAATGTAGGGGTCGCCATGCATCAAAATTAACTGAAGAAGAAGAAGATGAAGAATACCTGAAGGAGGAAGAAGATGCTTTAACTGGGACAGGAAACACTAGGCTGGTGACACAACCCTCATGTAATTCTTCTGCTTTTACTATCTGGAATGTTTTTGTCGATGTCTTTCTTCTTGTTGGTGATAACTTTGTAAAAATTTTAGCTATAGATATCTCCGGGCTATTGAACCGTGGGGATCATATTGGAATTGGGACCCAAAAGAAAATTGGGAATTTATTACTTGGTTCCAATGTTCTGGCATGTTGAGGCAAATGCTGTTGCAGCAATGACTTTCGTCATTCTTATTTTGCCTGTAAGGCAGCTTGCATATACTGCAGCATGAGCTGCATTGCCTTGAATCAATCTGTTGTAATCAATTAAACTAAGTAGCTTCTTGTTTTAATTTCTTTTAGACTTCAAAGAAGCCAGAACTTGTATTTTATCATTGTTTCTGTTCCTGTTAAGGTCTTGTACAGTGATATATTATTCTGTTTCTACTTCTGTAGGCATTCAGGGTAAGATGAGGGATTATCAACTTGCTGGTTTGAATTGGCTTATAAGGCTTTACGAGAATGGGATAAATGGAATCCTTGCAGATGAAATGGTATGTATTAAAGTCTTATTTAGAAAGTGGCTCTTATATTTTCGTCTGACTCCATTTGGTGCTGCAGTGCATGCTTGTTCTGTTAATGGTTTATGTATCTTTGTATGTCAAGAAATAATTGGTTATTAATCATTGTTTTTACTTCCAGGGGCTGGGTAAAACTTTACAAACAATCTCATTATTAGGCTACTTGCACGAATTTAGAGGAATCACTGGGCCTCATATGGTAGTTGCTCCAAAATCTACCCTTGGTAATTGGATGAATGAGATTCGTCGTTTTTGTCCAGTTCTGCGTGCTGTAAAGTTTCTTGGTAATCCTGATGAAAGGGTAAGTTGTTTAATTCTGTTTCCATATGTATTGAATTTTAATTGGTTTTGCCGCAGACTTTCATGCTCACATGATTTGGTGGTCAGGAAAAAAAAGGAAAATAATTATTTTATATTGTCCTTAACTACATTTTCCTTCATTGCAGAGACATATCCGTGAGGAATTACTTGTCGCAGGCAAGTTTGATGTATGTGTTACAAGTTTTGAAATGGCCATTAAAGAGAAGTCTGCATTACGCCGGTTTAGCTGGCGCTATATTATTATTGATGAAGCCCACCGAATCAAGAATGAAAATTCCCTCCTTTCTAAAACAATGAGACTTTACAACACTAATTACCGTCTCCTGATCACAGGAACTCCACTTCAGGTATGTTTGTGTAGTTGATATTTGTAATACCTGTAAGATAGTATCTTTTCTTTTGACATGAAAATGATGTAGCTTAAGATTCTTATGGTGGATATATGGAACTCAAAAAGGGTGCATGAAGTGTTAGGTTGATGTAGGCTGAAATGATGTTGCTTTGTATTTTTGCTTCTTCTGATTGCATAATTAAAACTATTGTTGCAGCCTACATCATGTTGCTTTATGTTTGTGCTTCTTCTGATTGCATAATCAAAACGATTGTTGCTGTATATATTCTTACAATGTTTTGATCTGCAGAACAATCTTCATGAACTCTGGGCTCTTCTTAACTTTCTATTGCCTGAGATTTTTAGCTCGGCTGAGACTTTTGATGAATGGTTTCAAATTTCTGGTGAGAATGACCAGCAAGAAGTCGTTCAACAATTACATAAGGTAGGTTCACCATCCTATAAGTGATTAATGATACACGTGCTTTACCTTATTGATTAACTCTATGACTTGTGCATTTTAAGGTCCTTAGGCCATTTCTCCTTCGAAGATTGAAGTCAGATGTAGAGAAAGGTTTGCCTCCTAAGAAAGAAACTATACTGAAGGTGGGTATGTCCCAGATGCAAAAACATTATTATAGGGCACTACTGCAGAAAGATCTTGAAGTTGTAAATGCTGGCGGAGAGCGCAAGCGCCTTCTCAACATAGCAATGCAGCTTCGTAAATGCTGTAATCATCCTTATCTTTTCCAAGGTGCTGAGCCTGGTCCTCCTTATACTACTGGTGATCATCTGATCACCAATGCTGGTAAGGTTCTTAATTTGATAGATATGGCTGCATTTCCTGTGTGATTACATATCCTAGAGTAATTTGGTGATTCATTTTCTCAGGAAAGATGGTTCTGTTGGACAAATTGCTTCCCAAGCTGAAAGATCGTGATTCTAGGGTACTAATATTTTCGCAGGTTGGTTCTGAGCTCTAGGATGACTGTGACTTCTGCTCTTATAATCTATGTATACAATATATGAAGCAGTATACTGTTATGGTCATCCTTGTGTAATGCTTGTAATTTATCTCTTACTTTTTACACTTGTATGATTTTCTTGTACCTTTCTAATCATGAATTTGATTTTGGAATGTAGATGACGAGGTTGCTTGACATTCTTGAAGATTACTTGATGTTTCGTGGATATCAATATTGTCGGATTGATGGAAACACTGGTGGAGAAGATCGTGATGCTTCTATTGAGGCCTTTAACAAGCCAGGAAGTGAGAAATTTGTCTTCTTACTCTCGACTAGAGCCGGAGGACTTGGTATTAATCTTGCTACTGCAGATGTTGTTATACTGTATGACAGTGACTGGTAATCTTTTGTCTCTAATTTGCTTTTGTGGTTTCTTTTCTTCATTGCATTTTTTTGTTTTCTTGATATGGTGTGCTTTTGTTCCAGGAATCCACAAGTTGATTTGCAAGCACAGGATCGTGCTCATAGAATTGGACAGAAAAAAGAAGTTCAAGTGTTTCGATTTTGCACAGAGGTTTAGATATTGTTCATCTCCTCTCCTAGAAGCTGAGTAATACCTATGTGGTTTCTCATTATTGTTTATTGTGTATCACAGTATACTATTGAGGAAAAAGTGATTGAGAGAGCTTATAAAAAGCTTGCACTTGATGCCTTGGTCATTCAACAAGGTCGACTTGCAGAGCAGAAAGGTAATGGCATTGCTATTTTAAATTTTCTGACATTTGCTTTTAGATGTATGCCTGAAAAACAATGTCTTTTTTGTTCACCATGCAGCTGTCAACAAAGATGAGCTGCTTCAAATGGTAAGATTTGGTGCTGAAATGGTTTTCAGCTCGAAGGATAGTACAATTACGGATGAAGATATTGACAGAATCATTGCTAAAGGAGAAGAGGCAACAGCTGAGCTTGATGCTAAGATGAAGAAATTCACAGAAGATGCAATAAAATTTAAGATGGATGAAAGTATGTGAATCCTACAAGTTTGCTCTTCCTCCAGTTTATCTTGTCTTTTACATGAACACAGGTGTAGCACACCTGTAATTTTGTTCTACTCTATTCAAGGGTGTAAGCTGCTCATATTAGTTTTTCTTTTTCTACAGCTGCTGAATTATATGATTTTGATGACGATAAGGTAGAAGCAGTTGTTTCCTTTTTTCCTTCTTTTCCATTTTAGAAATTTCTATTTGATCTAATTTTACGTAGATTCTTATTTTTTCTGTATTTCTTTCTTGGAGTTGCTTTTCTCTATACTAACAGTTTTTTTCTTGTATTTTGATCTCTTATTGAAGGATGAAAACAAGTTCGACTTTAAGAAGATTGTGAGTGAAAATTGGATTGAGCCACCAAAGAGGGAGCGAAAGCGCAAGTACTTCCATAGCTCCTTGTCTTCTGCTTGAATCTTATGCTTTAGGTTTTGATTTATGAATTTCAGAATTATAACGGAGGTGGCTATTTGCTGAAATTTTATTTGGACAGTTACTCTGAATCTGAATACTTCAAACAAACTATGCGCCAAGGTGGTCCAGCAAAGCCAAAAGAGCCCCGAATTCCCCGCATGCCACAATTGTAAGCACAGCCATACTCGAAATGATCTCAGTTTGTGTTCTCAAAGATGTGGTTTAAAATGTTTTGTCCTGTTTTCAGACATGATTTCCAGTTTTTCAACACCCAAAGGCTAAGTGAATTGTATGAAAAAGAAGTGCGATATCTCATGGTGGGTACTAAATTTATTGTAAATTTCAGTACTTCAATGATGTGTATGATTTTAAGATAATTATGTGTTGCTTATTTGTTCAATTTAATATTTCAGCAAACACATCAAAAAAATCAGTTGAAAGACTCAATTGATGTGGATGAACCTGAAGGTATATGAATTTCTCAATTGGTTATTGCGAATGCCTTGAAACATATTATTGATTGATTCTTGAATGTTTAGATGGTGGAGATCCATTGACTGCTGAAGAACTGGAGGAAAAAGAGCGACTGTTGGAGGAGGTGAGTGTGAAGTTGGTGCAGAGTAGTATCACCTTGAGAGGCTATTTAATTACTCTTGATTGCGTAAATGCAGGGATTTTCTTCATGGAGTAGAAGAGACTTCAATACCTTTATTAGGGCTTGTGAAAAGTATGGCCGGAATGACATTAGAAGCATTGCTGCTGAGATGGAAGGCAAAACTGAGGAGGAGGTTGAAAGATATGCTAAAGTTTTCAAAGAGCGCTACAAGGAGTTAAATGGTGAGCTGATTTTGGACTTTTCCAGTGCCAAATTGGATTTAGCTTTCTTTATCACTCAAAAAAAAGTACTGCATTTTAGTACCAATTTGGAGATTTTTCTGGTTAAACTTGAGCTTAGTATTTGTTAATCTGTGGTCATAATCATGTATTGCAAGTGCTAGGGCTCCTTGTATTGCATTTGTTTAGGTTGAACCACAAGCTTTTCTAATTTATTGGAGGTCGAAAAAAATTGATTCCTTTTAGTTATGGCATCCTTGCAGATTATGACAGGATCATCAAGAATATTGAAAGAGGGGAAGCAAGGATTTCTCGTAAAGATGAGATCATGAAAGCCATTGGGAAGAAGTTGGATCGTTACAAGAACCCATGGCTTGAATTGAAGATTCAGTATGGTCAAAACAAAGGGAAATTGTACAATGAAGAATGTGATCGATTCATGGTATTTGTTCTTTTCTTTTCTTTTTTGGAAACACTCAATTCTGTGTTTCATATTGTGATATTGATTTGGACTCCCTTGTACAGATATGCATGATTCACAAGCTTGGGTATGGGAATTGGGACGAGCTTAAGGCAGCATTCCGTACATCACCCATGTTTCGCTTTGATTGGTTTGTGAAGTCCCGCACAACTCAGGAACTTGCAAGGAGATGTGATACTCTTATTCGGTTGGTTGAGAAAGAAAACCAAGAATATGATGAGAGGGAAAGACAAGCTCGTAAGGAGAAGAAGCTTGCTAAGGTTAGTATTTTTTCCCTCATAAAACCTATCTCTATATGCATTTGTTAGTGCATATCTGGCTTTGGATTATCGGTACCGTGACGAGAATCTGCACTCAACTATCTATCATTTTCATTTATGTTTCAGAACATGACACCTTCTAAGCGATCAATGGGAAAGCAAACCGAGAGCCCTAATTTGCTTAAGAAGCGGAAGCAGTTATCGATGGATGATTATGTGAGCTCAGTGAGTTATCTTACTGCTAAACATTGGCTTGTAGATATCGGAAGAAGTATTCTGTAGCGACGAATAACTGAACCTGATGATTTGATTTTCCTTTTGCAGGGAAAAAGAAGGAAGTAATGGGAGTTAAACCCTAAGATTTTTAGATAGGGTTAAAAATTAATGATTATTCTCCTCCCTAGTGATTAGTTTGTGGATCCTTTTTATTTTGGTAACCACCACTGGCTTCACAACTTTGTGATGTGATTGTCCCCTTGGAGGCTAAGTAGCTAATCTTAGATTATAGGCAAAAAGGACTAGGAAGAAAATCATTTGAGACTTTGTAACAATTATCATATGTCAATACTATCAACGGCTGTTCTATCTTCTTCTGTGATATGCTACTCATTAAAATTACATGATTTAGATGCAATATTGTAGGATACAGATGGGAAGAACAATTAATCTCCAGAGGTATGGGAATAAAATTGACAAGGTGGTAGATCTAAGATTTGGAAGAATTGTTTAAAGGATGGAGGAGAAATAAACACAGGGAAGTAGAAAATTTTGATTATATCCCAAAGCAAACTTACTGAAGTTCTTGAGTTGGGTAGGACATGAATGAACCCTTTTATGGCCTGAGCTAGATTGCGTTAGGGCTTCCGGATGTATATATTTTTGAATAAGGACATGGTTGGAAATTATATAGATATATACACATATATATACACTAAAAAAGTAAAAGAAGGGGGGATTCGATTACACAGAAATATTTATTTATAATACGATAAATACACAACAGGAATAGGACAAATATGATGAAAACTTTGTGTATAAGCCAAAACATGACTGACTCAAATCCCATACACAAAAGACCGTATTGAAGAAGTTCCAAGTTGCTAACACCAACCCCCACACCAAATCCACTTACTAACTTCCCCAAATAATACACCATTTGGACATAATTTTTAACTCTTTTTTCAACTTTTTTTTTTCCCTTAATCTTCTCACAGACTTCCTGTAACTCATTACATAGTCTAACAAAATAGTACCATTCTCCTCAGCTCAATCCTCCTTTGAACTCTCTTTCCTTTCTTCCCCAATCTGTCTTAGAGTGAAAGCTGGATTACAGAAAGTCTTATTTCCCTTTGTTCCAAGACATTTTATAGGATGGTGCATCTGCAACTTCTCTTTCTTCCTCCTGACTCTCAGAAACATACCAAATGTATTTCCTACAAGACCAAAGGGCACATAAAGCTAACTTCTTTTTGGTGTTGATTTACTCATTCATACCGTCAAAGCTTCCCGTTGCGTTTGCTCTCTTTTTCTCTCTCAAGTTCTCACCCCATACTTTTGCCTCTGCCACTGCACGCTCCCTATCTAAATCACGGTTCCTTGTTCTGCTTCCATTTACAGGACTTTCTCGTTGTCCGTCCCCCCGTTGCTCAGAGTGGCCAAGCCCCCACTTCCTCCCAGATCCTCCACCAGTCTCATTTCTTACTAGTTCTCTGCCACTGCTCGATTCCCGTTTTCTGTAATCAGGTGAATTTTTGTAAGTAGAAGGAGAGCCATGTCTTCCATCTGGACTATCTACACCATCTACCATATTCCTACGTTCATCCCTGCTCCTAGGAGTAGATGGTCCAATCCTGTTACTCTGATTTGGGTCGTAGGTTTGAGAAGCTAGATACGTGAGTGCGGTCACCACATCACCAATTAGAGGCCTTGTAGCAGCTTGTTCTTGTAAACACATTGCTGCAACTGCAAGCGCTTGATATAGTCCTCTCATTGGATAACGGCCTTGAAGTAGTGGGTCAGCCATTTTTGGGAACTTTCTCCGATCTTTGAAAAGAGGCCTTGCCTGAAAACCATTAAGAGAGAAAAAAGATAGACACCTTTTTCTATTTAATGCTAAAGGAAAATGTTATTCTTCATGCTATGTTTTGCAGACAAGAAAGGACAACAACTGAAGAGCTTCACATATTGTAGAACATGAAAGAAAACCTACCCAAGCCACAAGATTATGCTCTCCATGAGTTCGCGAATTGTCAATTGCTTTTCGCCCAGTGATAAGCTCCAGAAAGACGACCCCAAAACTATAAACATCAGACTTAAGAGTAAGCTGGCCAGTCATAGCATACTCTGGAGCACAATAACCATAGGTTCCCATGACGCGGGTTGAGACATGAGTTTTGTCACCAACAGGTCCGAGTTTTGCGAGTCCGAAATCGGATAATTTGGGGTGATAACCTTCATCAAGAAGGATGTTCGAAGACTTTAAATCCCGATAAATAACCGGGGGATTAGCTTTGTCATGCAAGTATTCCAACCCCTTAGCTGCACCAGCTGCAATCTTCATCCTTGTGTTCCAGTCCAGAGGTTCTCTGTCTGGTGGAAGATCTGAAAACCAGATAACAAAACTAGTCACAAGAGTGTTCAACAAAATGATATTTCTCTCATTCAAACAAAGGAATCAAACAGAATTGGTTAAAAGAATTTTAACATACAACTGAATTGATGTAGTTTTATACAATTCTGCAGTTCAACTTGTAACAGTAATTAGTACCAAATATCAGTAACAGATAATCAAACTCCTTAGTTATTTTTACTAGCATATATAAGGAAGGAACACGGTATTATGCCAACCAATGGTAGACTCGTTAACTAGAGCAACCGATGCAATTTAATTACCAGACTTAAGAAGAGAGACTATCCCTCCTTGATTCTCATGCTAACAACAAGAAACATATTTTCCGATTCTGTTCAAACTAGAGACAATATCTTGAACTCTTGATGGCAATAGTTATCTACTTATCCTTTCCAGAATGACTTACACTATTTTCAACACATTTTAAATTTAATCAACTCCACTGCGCCCTGTGACCCATCCAGAATGCAACACTACCTTCTTGTCAACACGTTAATCAATCAATCTATTATCAGTTTACTATATGAAAAGCAAAAGAACTCGTCCTTATATGCATAGACTTCCAAGGAGTGCCTTTCATAGCCAGGGTAATATATGACATGATATGTTATCTAGTTGCATATTCCAAGGATTTATAATCATTCTTCTTGACAGACACAATGCTGAAACAATGGTCTAACAAGCTTCCTTCAAACATGTAACAAGGACATTAATTTGAAAACCCTCCATGATATGCTAACCATAATAGTACCCCCAAGTCATGTATATCGGGTATAATTATATGGAAGTTATATGCACTGTTATGTGGCCATAATCATATGAACCATCAAACAGGAGATATTATTAGAAGAATCTATAAGGTAAAAGAGTTCCCACCAGAGAAGGATATATTTAGGGGTGAACAATAGTTCAAAACAAGGGAGTATCCTTTACATATTAAGCACTTATGTCATCTTTTACTATTGATTTCTTCTAGGCGATCCTGTGACATGCCATAAACTATTCAGTAGCAGTGTATAGTAAAGTTTGGAACATTTCTTCATTTTTTTGGAAATATAGATCTTGGAAGAATAAAACTAGTATCAAAATAGAACTAGAAATGTAACTTTCACTGTAATTGTCACCACCACTTAAAATAGAACTCTCAATACAGATTTGCGAGCGAAGATAACTGTCAATACAACTATTGATGTAATTATTCCAACTATATTTAGATTGAGTACCATACATATAATGATCCTAGTAGGAGTCCTGAATCCCAGACCCATTATTCAGATAACTAGAATTCCAATAACTATAGAATGATGATTGTCAATCTCAAAAACTTGATTTTCAATATCCAAATATATGGAATAACTATTTCTATTATTACTATCCCTAACTAAAAAGTTGTCATCAGCATTGAAATTCCAAATGTCTCGGATACTGACTACTACGGAACTCAGTTCTAACTAGTGGAACTACAAAAACACCCAAAATCCTTATCTCTGCCTCTAAGCTGGTAGTTGCATTCGCTTTACATGATCCAGGAAAAATTGCCTTGTGGCAACAGTCAAGGACCAAAAGGTTCTAACTAGCACCATCACATCATATTCAACTGCAAGAAATACTTCACAAAATCAATAACCTAATAATGCTACGTCTTACCAGTAATATTATGAGAATGATTATGCTACATCTTCCTGATGGTATTGAGCCAAACTACTCTCTTAGAACACCATTACATAAACTACAATTGCTGAACCTCCCCCTTCTACTCTTTCCTCAACCCCTTTAACACCTTTCATTTGCATCAAACACCTCTCTTATTGGTTTATGTCAACCTCTCTTGTGGAGAGGCCACAAAACTACAAGCAACACTAACGAATTATTCCAACATGAACTTAAAATCTTTATTATAAGCTTAAACATCCCAATCATTAATTTCAGCATCTTATGCTTACCTACCAGCACAATCCATATCCATGCCTTGTAACATGCCTACTTTAAAATCAAGAAGTATAGCTGGTCTTTTACTATTTACAGTGAGAAAATGCAAAAATCAGATAAGATAGGTCAATAATCTTAATTCATACATGAATTTTCCTTTATGAAGTAAAATTTCACAGCTGTCAAGGATATCACAATGATTTTTTTTTTAAAAAAAGAACCCTGCAAAGTTTTGAAGTATCACAATCTTGAAGGTCGAATTTGCAACCCACAATCTAGACCAGAGGGGAAAGATGGTCATGAAATAGCAAAGACACAACCTTGCAACCAACAAAGGTGCATGTTGAAGTCCTTGTTTTCTAAAAGAATCTAACCCTCTGACTCACTGCTTTAGACTACTAAATAGTTGCCAACTCACTGACTTATGCAACTCATTTAGGCCAATTCCAAAGCTTTATCCATATTCGTAAGACATAAACATGTTTTCAAAGGTATCAAGTTATCAGTGAAGTAAGCACACAAGTGCACGATATTCACATGCATGCTAAGAAAAAAAAGGAACCATGTTAATAAGCACGAATTCAGGCTTTAATCACCTAGCTATACCCATGCTTTTTCTTCAAAAATATATGAATAGAACATATAATTCTGCAGACTTCAGCAAAAGTAGATAACTTGTCAGTAAGAGAAGAATCATAAGCCTTTATATGAGTTCATAACAAAGTGACACTGCAGAGTGATGCATTATGACATCATTTTGAACCTTGTAGCACTAAGGTCCAGTAATTAGCATACAGAATAGTACAAGAGGCTGCAAAAGCTAACCATGTAAATGATCCTCCAATGAACCCAATGGCATAAACTCA
>JAOQMM010000173.1:31968447-31978941 GCA_027563515.1 Erythroxylum platyclados
GCATACAGAATAGTACAAGAGGCTGCAAAAGCTAACCATGTAAATGATCCTCCAATGAACCCAATGGCATAAACTCATAGACAAGAAGGCGTTGATCTCCATCGGCACAATATCCAATCAGGTTAACAAGGTTTGGATGGTGTAGCAGGCTGAGCATTAGAACCTCTACAAGAAATTCTCTATTTCCTTGTAGGCCATTTCGGTCAAGCTGTTTTACAGCAACTACCTGCAAACACAGTCTCATCCATAGCAAACTATCATTAAAAAGGAATTTCACCTCAGAAGGTGCATGGTTTGGTTTTGATACAGTTGCTAAACATGTAAAAAGTACCAAGTGATTAATATTGAAACGTAGTTTCAGATTCATGGATGAATGCACACAATAGGAAATTCATTCAGTTAGATAGAGCTTACCTGTCCGGTACTCTCCAAGCGACCTTTGTAAACACGTCCAAACCCCCCTTCACCTAACTGGCAATCTTGTCTAAAGTTCTTTGTCGCTGCAGCTAGCTCCCGAAATGTAAATGTTTGTGCTGCAATATTAGCTGTTGATCCATCTTTAGGTATGGATGGCTCCTTCTTGGGATCAGAACCACTTCGAGATTTCGACTTGTCTGAATAAGTAAAAGAGCTTGATGATAAAGATATGGAAAAAAGAACTAATGATGTATTCCTAAAGTTTACGAAATTATCAGCACCCAAAATTTCTAAAAACCTGCATAGAAGCAGCAGAACGTAAACATGTTTCAGAACTATTACACCTTTCATTGGTTATAGGTCCTTAAAGAACCTTAAATTGTAGAGAATATGACAAATGTGCAAATGATACTACATCACCGAGTCATTATACATTTCTCTGCATTCTAAAGTGAGCCATTTCAGAAAACAATACAATTTTGACTGAAAAGAATCTCTACTTCAGACTGTTCATAGAAAACTGAAACCCCATCGTGAAAATTTTAATCTAGCCATATGAAATGTAATAATCAGCAAACTAGTTCACCTAAAAACGATGAGCAGATCTCCAAACTGATACTTGGGAAGAGACCAATCAGCAAAAGAACACAAACAATAACGAAATCAACTAGTAGCAACCCATCAAATAAGAACTAAAGGTAAGCTAAAACCCTCTAACTTCATAATGAACCCAGATCAAAGAGAAAGAGAAAACAGAACATACCAGCAACCCTGTACTGATATACTCACAAAAAAACCCATAATTCAACACAAAGAGCAATCAATCACACAATAAAAAAGAGGAGAAACATAAAAAGATCCCCAAAAATCATTAACCAAGAATTATTATGAGAAAGAAAAAGGAAACTTACCAGAGTTAACTCTCCCAACATGGTGTGACTGAGCAACAGAACCTTCTTTCACCGAATCCTTCTTGGCCACCTCTTTAACAACTCCACCACTACCACTACCCTCCTTGTTTGATGATCCAAAACAAGGAAAGCACCCACCCATATCAAATCCAACCAAATCAAAGCCGACCCACAAGCCTCAAACTTTACTGCAATAATCGAACAAAAAAAAAAACCCACCCAACCCCAGGGAAAAAAATAAGCTTATAATTGCAAAAGTTTGAAACTTTATCAATCACCCATCCAAAGAAAAAGCAAAAAAAAGAAGAAAAATTTACTGATACAATTCACTATCAAGTGACTCACTTTACTTTCTCCTTTAGCTTTCTCTCTCCACACTTTCTCTCTCTAGGATCTTTAGTGGCCATTGAAGGGAAAGATCGAGAGACTGACCACCAAAGATTAGATCAACAAATCAAAGAAACTGATGTGGTGGAAGCAAAGCAACAAAGAGAAGCTAAAGGAAAATTTAATTATACAAAGAGAGAAGAAAAGTGTTCAACACATAAGAACTTTTAATCAAATAAACATAATAAAATTACATGTAAATCAAATCAAGATAAAATTTTGTGGTCAAAACTCAAACCCAAAATAATTAAATTTACACAAAATCCTTCCTTTCAAACAAAATCTAATACAATCTACGTATGTATATATACCAAATCCCCACAGATTAATTAAGACAAAAAGACTATTAAAGAACAAACCTTTGAAAAAAAACAATCTCCAAACATTCACTTATTCACCCCTCGAAAACTGAAAAATTACGGTCTTATGGTAACTATCATCATCACGGTCGGAGGTGGGTCCCACCCCCTCTAAGAGATGTGCTTCCACAAACTTGTGATGTGAGGGACATTCTCAACACATGTTTAAATATTTCGTAGATTTGAAAATAAGATACAATAATATACGAGTTTTAAAGTAAAAAAGGATTAAAAGATATTATATCATTGTAAAATTAGTTAAATATTAAGTAAAATTGAAGAATTTAAAATATGATTAGAAATGGTTATTTTTAATTTAAATTTTAATTAAAAATATTAAATAAAAATTAATTTATTTTAATTTATAAAATTATCGATTAATTAATAAACTAATTAATTTTTAATAATAAGAGATATTATAAAAAATTGAAAACTGAACTAAAAAATTGATCAGTTCAAGTTTTTACGATTAAGTCATATTCAAGTTTTTACGATTAAGTCAGTTGAACTGGTTGTATTTTTTAATTATAAATATTTTATATTCGTATCAAAAAGGAGGTTTGAACCACTCATGGGGATAGAGTTGTAATTTCAACGACAACCAGTGCCAAATAGTTTTCTATCTCTGTTTTTTTCCAAGGGAGGTGGCTTATTATATGTCCCTTGGATTCTATTCATGACGTCACGGTGATTGATCCAACGTCTGAGAAATGTTTACATTTGCCTTTTTTCCCTGAAAAAGTGTTCCCATTTAGGTATATTATATAATAAATAAAAGTACAACGAATTAAAAATTAGTAATTTTTATCTTAATGCTCAAATTTTAAATAATTTTCAATTATAAGCAAATTTTAAAAAATTAAACAATTGTCTTCTTTAAAATTTTTGTTGATTTTACTGATAGCAACTAATAAATTATATGAATACTAATTATTTAAATTGATTATGTAATTTTTATTTATTAATATGATTTTACAATTTTAAGTAATATTAATAATTATATATTTAAAATAATTCACGTAATTTGTCAATTATATCAATAAAATATTAATACATATTATCATCATCATTATGAATATCCACTAAAAGTTTCGCTAAAATACGAGATATGAAGAAGTTAAATACTATATACCGTTACCTCTATTTAGTAAAGAGGTTGTTTTCAATAAATCCATATGCAATGTGTCAGAAAGACACTACAAAATTAAAAATAGATACGTATACATATGTCAAATAAAAATAACGAAGTAAAATATAAAATAAAATATCAATACAAATACTGCTTTAAATTAAATTCTAAAATATTTAAATATTTAAAAAAATTGATGGTTGGTAGTTCATCGTCTCGTAAATAAATGAAAATGACTAATATGAAATTTTGACTTTGTGTGTAGTTTTAATCTAACGACCAAAGGACGAGGATTTCCATTATATGAATTAAAAAAACCATTTAGTTGCTTTCCGTAACTTAGGAAATAATTAATAAAGAACTTATTTATTAGTCAATGATACTATTTTCCTCGTAAACTTAAGAGTGAGGTTTTAGTGAATTGTGAGATTATTACTTGACTTATGTAATAATTATATATTTTAGATTGAAATTTTGATTTATGCATTATATTATTAGCTTGTACTTCAAGTTCTTGAACTAACCCCATTATTTTCTTCAAGATACAGCGAAAAGGCACATTCAACGTTATTTATTTATTACTCGGAATAAATAAATAAATTGTTCATTTTAATCATGTTTTTAATTATTACTTTCCAAATTTACATTATTTATAATCAAGTGAAATTTTTTTAATATGAATGAAGATATTAAAATTAGTAAAGTTTACGAGGTTTGAATCTTTTGTACGTATGTAAATTCATTTAATTCTGTAATAAAATAAATTAAAGAAGTCGGTAAGATAAGAAGTCTAAGGTTTAAAATGTTCAACCGGTATTAAAATCCTCATAAAATCGACTAAAGATTAAATATAATTAAAAAATTTAAAATATAATTAAAAAAATTCTTCTTACTTATCGAAGATTTTGAAGCTTAATTAGATAAAAAGATTGTTAAATAAAAATTAATTTTTTAATTGTAATTTATAAGAACTTATTGATTGATAAAAATTAACTAATTAATTAATTGATTGATTAATTTTAAATAACAAGAGTTATTAAAATAAATTGAACCAGAAAGTTAAAAAATTAAACTAAAAAATTGAATGGTTCAAAAATTTTACAATTAAATTGATTGAACCAATTAGATTTTTTAATCATTATTTTTTCATTAATGTATTGTAGATAGTGGAATGGGTCAAACAATTTGAATGCAATGAAGAGGGAAAATTTGAATTTATATGAATGTTTGACCAAATGAGGCAATATAATTAAACAAATAAAATAAGGTCAATTACTAGTTATAATTATAATATAATTAAAAAGAAAAAAATATTAGATTTGGTTGACTTTGATCACTAATATTAAATTATTAATGTTAAAATTTCAAAATTTTTGAAATAAAATTTAATCATATCCCAAGTCTAGAATTGGCAAGACCTCCTCCTACTTTTATAAAAGGCACATATTTACTTTTTAATGCTGCGCCTTCTTTCAATGCAGGCTAATAGTATTTGAACTTTTCTTTACCACTTCCAATTGGTCTGGTTGAGATTAGAAAAAAGTAAATCAAAAGGGAAGAGGAGGCTAAGTGGGTTGGTGGAATCTTTTTTTAATTGTTTAAATTACTATTAAAAAACTCGCATAGATTATATGGTGAAAAAATATTTTTTCATATTTTTTTGTTTTTTATGTTTACTCGTACTGTGGGATAAATTTTTTTCTTATTTTTTATATTTCAATTTATATATGTACATAAATTTTAAAACAGTCAAAAATTATATGAATTACAAAAATAAACACATAAATATATACTTGAATATGTTTTAATTAAATATAATTATGTTAATGTCTTTTAATTTGATCAAATTAATAGGACTTTTACATATTTTATGACATACTATTATATACAACAACAAAAATAATTTAGTAAAAATTTTAATAATACGCCGTACGTGAGATTTAAGGAGGTCTAATAATGTGAAACTTTATCGCTAATTAGTAGAGAAGTTATTTTCGATGACCCACATAAAATAATAATAATAATAATAATACATGATATACTATCAAGTATTTTTAATATATATTATTATTAGTGTAAACGAAAGCAATATGTAAGAAGATGTCCAAAATTTCTTCAACATCGAGATTTCGATATTAAAACTAAATTTAGATTGAAGGGAAAATTTACATATTTTAATTAAAAGATTGTCATTATTTTATATTATTGTATTAATAACTGGAATAATAGAGGTTTATACACATAATCAAACTTCAAAGAAATGGTAAAATTGAGTGTTTACAATGATGAAGAGTAGTACATTAATCGAGAATGATGAAGAACAGTGAACTAATTGAGAGCGAGTCTTAAAAAAGCACTTGATAATTGAAAAGTGAGCATTTTAATATTCACTTGAAATATATTTAAAATATAAAACACATCATGTAATGCGAATTCACTTAAAACTAAAGATATATATATTCAATGTTTTTAACTCGGATTAGAAATTAAATCGATAAAACAAAAGAGTTTAAGGTTTTAAAAGTTTAACTATAGTAAATTATTATAAAATCAGTTAAAGATTTAAAAATTTTAAAAATTTAAAAAATAATTAAATAAGATTGTCCTTATCCGTTAAGAAATTTGAAGTTTAATTAAAAAATAAACTATTAAATGAAAATTAACTGATCGATTTTTAACAATAAAAGTTATTAAAATAAATCTAGTAAAGTTAATCAAAAGTCACAGGTTCAAGTTACGGAAACAACCTCTTTGTAAAATATAAAGAGAAGGTTGCGTACAATTGATATTACTATTCCCTGTGATGATTTTTCTTTAAAATCCCTGTGATGATTTTTCTTTAAAAATTTTTCAAAAAAAAATTGATATCACTGTTCCAATTCTCACAAAGCGGAAAGCCTTGTGTATTAAGGTTGTTGTTATTATTATTGTTGAACTGAAAAGTTTAACAGTTCAAAATTTTTAAAGTTAAATCGGTTGAATTTTTTAATCATTAAGAATAATTGAATTTTTATCAAAAATAATTAAAAAATTTTAAAAAATGATCTATTAATTATAAAAATTAAAAATCATACACCAATTTTTAAAGAATATTTTGATTGGACCTCGATGTGCAATGCTCCTAACCTCCTACCTTAGAAGTTTTTCAACACCTACCACCTATTGAAACACATGTTTAATTGCCAAGAAGAAGAAGTAAAATAAATAAATAATAACTAATTTGTATTGGGTTTAATTGGTGTGGAAATTAGTATCCAACTAATCTAATTTAAAAATTATAATTATTGTGTTAATATATACCACGTGATTCATGTGGAGCCAAAATCAAAATTGATGGTATAAAGTTCCATTATTATATGCTTAATGACAAAAGTTGGTAAAGGACTCACATTGAGCTCTTGTCTTCTGTCCCACACATATTTATAATTCATTTTTATATTTACAAAAATATAAATAATAATTTTAATCCCACTTTTTATTTTTTTTATTCGTTCAATAACACCATATAAACTAAGAAAAAGTCAAAATCTCGAAAAACGGTAATTTCTTTCCCTTTTTCAATTTGTCAAAAAGCCTAAAAAGTAACACGTAAAATTTTAATTATTTATAGACCAAATCTCGAAAATATTAATTTCTTTACCTTTTTTAATTTGTCAACAAGCCTAAAAAGTGACCCTTAAAATTTTAATTATTTATAGACCAAATCTTGAAATAGTTGTAGAATATTTAAATATTTTAACTTATTAATAGTTATCACTCAAAAACCTAAGTATAGGATTACCGGGATAATAAGAAATTACCGACAATAGGATAGAACAAACTTCTATAAAAGTTCGAAAATAAATAAAAATCTTTTGTACCTTTAAAAAATGTTGTTTGAGAAAAAATTATAAAAATAATAACGTAATTATAGATAACATGTAAATTATAATATTCATATTTTTAGCCATCTATTGTACGATATTTTCCAAATATTTAACACTTTATTTTATAGGTTTTATATTACCCCCTTGTACTCCCCGAATTCCTTATTTTTTTCAATTGCTTAATAACACTTTGCAATCATAATAATTTTTCTATCCACAATATTAAATAAAAGTAATGCATTTAATGCATAAAGCTTCCTATTTTATAAAAATTTTAAAAAAATCATAATATATATATATATATATTTTTATATTATTTACTTCAAAACTCACCCCTGGTAGTCAAACTAATCTTTACACTTTTTTATTATTTACGTTTTCGAAAAACCAACTTGCCTCCTAAAACGTGGAAAATTGTGGACCTCAAAAATTCTTAAAGTTTACCAACAACCCAGAACTACACAGTCAACCATTTCATCCCCAATTTCCCACCTCAAAAAACCTAATTTAACTCAACTATTTATATCAATTTTTTACTAATAATTAGTTAAACTTTTAGGTTGACTTTAGGTAAATTAATTAAAATAAAACTTAAGGGGGGGGAGGGGGTAGAAGATGTATTTTGTGTTTATAAAATTCAATTAATTTTCTAACCAATGAACTTATTTTAGCAAAAATGAATAAATGGATTGCTTAAGATAAACCAATCAAACAATTGAATAATTTAAAAAGCATAGGGAAGAGAAAAAGCAAACTGATTTATAGTGGTTCAACAAACAACTTTGGCCTACTGCCACTTCCAAGTCTCTTCTTGGAATTCCACTATAATTCTTCTTTCAAGGTGAAAAATAACCTTTGTACAATCTTTCTCAATAAAGCATAACTCTTCTTACATTCTTCTTCTAAGGTGAAGAGGAACCTTAATCCCACTTTGAACGCTCTCAAATACAATATCCAACATCCTAATAAAGCATTACAACTTAAAATTATCTCACTTATTCACTGGATAACTTTAAAAAAGATCACTTATACAAATAAGAAATAATGATGCTTAAATAATTTAAAATAATTTAAAAATGTGTGTAAAATACATCTAAAATCTTCCTGATGCTAAAACTAATGAGAAAGTTGTTATAATGCATTTTGTGTTAGGTTTCCAATAGTTTTTGTTCAATTTTTGGTCTTTTCTAATATGTTTGTTCAAGATTGTTATTAAGTGTTTGTGTTTAGTGTGAGCTTTAAGGACTTAAGGAAAAGACTTTAAAAAGGTCGGAGAATATTTATATGACACCTCAAGATTTTAAGGAAGCCCAGATGTATAGTTGTTCGAAGTCGTTTGGACCAGCAACCGTTTGTTCAAAATAAAACTTATTTCAACAGAATTGGCAACCTGACTACTGAACTTTTACATGGACATATATGAGGCTTATGAGATCCAAATGAGGTTATTCAAAAGCTCATATTCAAGCCAACATCCTGGGCCATAATTCATGTGTAAAACTTGAGGCCCAATAGAGCTGTTTTGAGGGGCTAAAAAGGCTGAGAATGAGATATGAAATCTGTGTCGGCCCAGTCTAACATTCCCTTGGTTTTTGGCTCATAACTTTAGCTATAGGGCTTTGTTTTAAGTAAAAGAGGATCCTTTGGAAAGCTGGGAGGCAAAGCTACAACTTATTTAAAAAGATCATGACCTAAAAATGATGGCATTGAGGTTGAAAGGAGGAGATAAATATCGGAACAGAAAGAGAGTTGCAAAGGGAGAATCAATGGAGTTTTTTCATCAACATTGATTGAGAGATGGGGAAAGCAAATGAGAGTTTCACTCCCAATCATCATTCAAGGGTTCTTTTGTTCTCTATTCTTTCGTGTTTGCAGATTTTTCTTATTTCAATTTCTTCTTGATACAATGGAATTTACTGGTTTGAATTCAATTGATATAAGTAGTATTTTCACTTTAATGATGAGCTGAATTATTCTTACCTAGGGTTTGTATCTACATTTAATTGAATGTCTTGATTTGATAATTCCCATTAATATATATCTTGCTTGGATTGGTTGTGTTTTGTTGAATGCTAGGTTAATGATTGGCCACTTATTAGCCTTAAGATATTGAGTGAAGAATCGAAAGATGAAACTTGATATTAAAACTAAACAATCAATTATCCTAAGAATGAATTAGAAATATAAGTTATATGGATTACTTAATTCGTAACTTTGAACACTTAGTAATTGTTAGTTTATGAATGTGAGAACTATTAAATTGATAGTTGCTAATTTGATTGAAAAGAGAATAAAGCTGCAGATTATATTAATGGAAAGTTTAAGAATTTAGGTGTGAAATTGGATCGAAGTGTAAACCCTAGGTTATCTTTGAAAGGCTTATATCATTTTCGTGCAATTGATTCTTTTTGTTTAATTTCATAATTTCACAACCTCTATACCTTCTTAAATTCGATACTTTAATTTCTTATTTTTAATCAAGTTATTACAGTTAACAACTTCCTTATGAGACGACTTTGGGGCATCCACCATATACTACAATAACCTCATATACTTACGTGTGATGCGTTTAGGTAGTGTTAGGTAGAACGCAACAAATTTTTGACACCATTACTAGAGAGGGCTGTTACTAGTAATAAATCGATTGTTTTTATTTAATTTGTTTACTTGCTTCTTCTTGAATTGCTTTTAGGTGTTTTATAAAAAAGGCATGGGTCCCTAGGAAACAAACTCATTCCTTACGTTGATAACATTCACAGACTACTAAAAGTAGAGAAAAGAAATCAAGGAGGAGTGGAAGAGGACCTAAACTTAGAATTGGAAGAAGGGATATTTGAAGAAGAAATAAATGGAGCAACCATGGCTAATGAAGCAACATAGTCTTTGAAGGAATATTCTTGACCAATCATTGGGACAATCACTTCTTGCATACGGTTGAGGAATGCGACAAGAAATTATAAATTGAAGAGTACTCACTACAACATGCTGCCATCTTTTCATGGAGTACCGAATGAAGATCCTTTTAACTTCACTCACGATTTCTACTCCAGGCTCCACACATTTCCATTTCAAAGGTTATCAAAAGACGAGTTGAAGATGAGGTGCTTCTGTTACACCTTAAAGGATAAGGCCAAAGGATGATTGATGACCCTACCAGAGAATTCTACATGGACAAAGGTCTATAATAAGTTCATGAGCAAGTTCTACTCATACCAGAAAATTAAGGAGCTCTAGGGAAACATTGCAACCTTTATTCAAATGGATGGTGAACCATTCCATGCAATATGGGATTGCTTCAAATCCCTATTATTCCAGTGCCCTCACCATTATTATCTGTAACAGCTTCTGTAATTATTACTTAACACTTAGCAATTAATGACATGAAATTGTTTAAAATACTCATTTTAAGTCATATATGATTTTAA
>JAOQMM010000173.1:31994874-32019723 GCA_027563515.1 Erythroxylum platyclados
TTCTACATATAATTTTTTTTAAAAGTAAATTTATCTTTATACAAAACTAGTATAAAATTTGTGAGTTTTTATAAATTTTTGAAAAATTGGGCTTAGATATCATTTAGATTGGGCTTAGGCCTTATTCTTAGACCAAGTGTAGATTTTTTTAAAGTATAAAATACATATTTTACTATTGCTTAAAATCAATTTGTTTAAACTTCAGAAGTTATTTTTTATTTTTATTTTTGAAAAATTAAATTGTAAATATTTTCAGAAATTAATCATCTTTAATCTGACACGATTTTAGTTATATTAAAAGCAAATTTAAGAGAAAAAAGCAACAAATAATCTTTAGGGATGATAATAGATCGACCTGTCAAAATTTTTAAAATAATTTTTTAAAATTAAAAATATAAAATAACATCTTTTTTAAATAGGCCCAGACCTGGGTTACCCAAACCCAAACCGGTTCGAGACTTAATTAAAAACACTTAAGTCTTAGCTCATACTCCAGCTCATTACCATTCCTTATAATCTTACATGTGAATCTCACTTAAGGAGAGTGTATATTCCCATATCTAACACAGATTTTGGATCTGATTTGCCTTTATTCCCACTTTTATGGAACTTTATCAAGTTGAACCCAAGCTTTGGGGGAAAATAAGGGTTGACAATAGATATGGTAATCTGTTTTTAGATAATAATTATAAACCCTTTCCCAATATTATTAAGGTAAAGAAAATATTGTGTAATGTGAAGAAATTTGATATGATTCTAAAATAACAACAACAATATCTTAGTAAGAGTTCCGTTAAAACGTAAATTCTAAGGAAATATGGGCATGATTATGAAGAATCAATGTTACATGTGTTAAATAAAATTCTTACACAAGGCATTGGTACTTTGGTAGTCATCTGCTTCCCTTTCGGTTTGATTCTTTCTGTATGACAAGCGAAAGAAATCAATCTTTATTCTTTAGTAAGTACAAACATATATACGCATGTGGAAAGAATGTATAGTAGTTAAACTTTATGCTTAGGTCCAAATCCTAAGAATCATCTCTATATTTTGAGTTCAAGTTTAAATTTAATTAAATCTCGATAAATTGATCCAAACCTTAAACATATAAAAAGAATATTTAATTGAAATTTCTAAATTTAAGTGTGAAGTATAATGGTAATGTCGAATTTGACTTTTAAAACTCGAGATCAAATTTATTAAGCCTTGATAAGTTGGTCTAAATTACAGCTCCGAGCATATAGAAACAATATATATTAATTAGTTTGAATAATTATTGGTCTAAATTACAGCTCCGAGCATATAGAAACAATATATATTAATTAGTTTGAATAATTAACTCTAAAGTTAAAAATAACCCAAGCTTAACATTCAAATTCAAATTCAAATTCAAATTCGAGTTTAGTGAAATTTTAACATATAAAATTTAAAAAGTTTAATCATAATGGTTATTAGGAGTCTCAATCCTAATCGACTTTAGTTTAGTTTGAACATAGGTAAATCAATTTATTAAAAATCTATATTTATAATTTTTATTTAATTATAACAAAAAATTAGACAAGAAGAGAGAGAAATTTGAGGCGATTTTATATATGAGGATATTTGAAATCAGTTCAAACTAAAACCCAACAACAACAATAATTCAGGAAAAATCTCGCTGATGCGAGGAATGTAAGGAGGTTCAGTAGTATGCAGTCTTACTCTTGATTAATAGAGAGATAATTTTCAAATAATCCACATAAAAAATAAAAATAAAAATAAATATTAATAATGATGATGATGATGATAAGGAAAAACTTAACCTAAATCCCTAAGAGGTAAATACTATATATTTAAAAATTTAGGCTATATATAAGAAGAAAATACTAGAAGACCTATGAGCACAACAAGGATCTCTTTAAGAAAGATCCATTATCTGTGTGCCAAAGTTTTTTATTACAGACTATGCCCTTGGTAAGTTTCAACAATTTCATTTTTTATCACCTCTCTCAATTCTTCATAGGCCCTTCTTTTTTTCTCTTACAGTCTCTAAGTACAATCTTCTCCCATCTTTTCACTGGAGCGTTTGGGTGTCTCCTCTTAACACGTTCAAACTACCTAAATCTTCTCACTCTTAATTTTTCAATAATATTAACTGCCTTTAATTCATCTATTACTAGTACATTCTTGACCTTATCTTTTCTAACAATATTGCACCTCTAACGGAACATCTTGATCTCTGTCACTATTATCTTATAACAATGCACATGTTTGATAGGCCAATACTCCACATTATAGAGCATAGCCGGCCTAATCGCTAAATGATAAAATTTACGTTTAAGCTTGAGTGGTATGCTTTTGTCACATAAAAGTCGTGATGCATTTCTCCGTTTAAGTCAACCTGATTTGATTCGGTGAATTATGTCTTAATCAATCTCTCAATGCTTTGGAAGATAGATCCTAGATACTTAAAACACTCATTTTGTGGTATAACTTCTGAACCAATCTTTACTTCCACATCGGTAGCCACCCTATACCTCGAAAAAGTTATACTCTACATACTCAATCTTAGTCTTACTCAATCTAAAGTTCTTTGACTCTAGTGTATTCCTCCAAAGCTCAAATTACGTTGACTTTCTCTTTTGTCTCATCTACTAAAATAATGTCATCAACAAACAACATACACCAAGGTACAACTCCTTATATATTCTTGATGAGCTTACCAATCAAAAAGGGGCTAAGAGAGAAGCCTTAATGTAGCCCAATATCAATAGAAAAATGTTCTATATCTCCTCTTATCGTCTTTACTCTGGTTTTTACAGTTTCGTACATGTCCTTAATAACTCATATATAAGTCAAACAATACATTCACATAATTTTCCTAAGTACCTTGTTATCCATCTTTTCTAAATCGATAAAAACTAAGTGTAGATCACATTATCTTTTCCTGTAATATCCCTGTAAATCAAATTGGAACACCTACTGAAACCTTAATTTATATCATACTTTTCAAGTGTAAAAATTATTTAATATTAGGATGATTTGCAGCTGTAAAAATGACCTTTGAACTAGACTGTAATGGTAATGTTTAACATTTTCAACAAGAATTAGTCCCCTCTTGATCAAGATCTCATGTTTTAACTGACTTCGGCCAATCGATTTTATTTTTGTAGTATTTAACAATTTAACCGAATATTGATTAATAAAGAAATTAGTCTTTTTAATTTAATTAATAATATTTAGGTAACCTCATTAATTGTTAACAAAAATTAAATATAATTATTTTTCATATTATTTATTTATTTATTCTTCTCAGTCACGACTTCTTAGATATACATTAATTAGACTTTTGAATTACCCCAATCATATGATTTGAGAAAATCATTTAAAGAACTAACAATTCAAAATTTAGTTACAAGATATTAGTAAACTCAAATATTTATGTAATTCGCATTATCAATCTTAAGATTTAAGAGTGTACTTAAGAGTAACATATAATGAAAATGTGATTTTACATTTTTTTGGTGGATGGAAAATTCTCCTTTAATTTCTTTTTTTTTTGGGAAAAATAGATAGTATATCAATTTCATTACTTTATGATAAGGTAAGTGTGAAAGGGTTATTTATATTCTTCATGTTTCGTATGTCAAAAAGTAAAAAAAAAAGGTGGCAATAAAGGTGAAGAAAGAACATAAAATAATATATTCCTTTGCTTTTTTTTTATATTCATTTTATCCGTAAGTTCTTTTTGGGAAAACTGTACAACAAAAAAGCTAAGAACATTCGGTCCCTCTCCAACAAAAAGTGATTACATTTTGTGATGCCACGATCCGACCTTGCATTCTGTTCATTTTCTTTCCTTTTCTCTATCTTAAAAAGTTGACATGAGAATCTTATCCTCACATGCATATAAGTAAGATGCTCATACGTACGTGATGCTCATAAGTTTGCATGCTTGATGTTATGTTAAAGGTATATTAGATAAATTTTGATTATAGAATATCTAAATCTAGAGACACCCTTTTTTCAAAAAAGATTATTCTCTTATTCTACTGATTTTTCAAAATTTTCAAAAGTTTTTTAAAAATTCTCCTGCAACATAAAGTCCATCAATCCTTATAAATCATTTATTTACAAATAAGTTTGAACTATATATGCAACTTATGTGTTGAAGACCAAAACCACATTTTCTTCAATTGCACCTCACTCTAACATCATATAATCTCTGGATGGAGAGAAATCGCAGGTTATATACACAAGAGTGACAACAAACAAATATTAACTAGCAGCGAACATTATATATGAAATTCGAGCTCCTATGATAGCAAAGAAAGTGACACAAGATTTTACTACAACTATGAAATTCAGAAAGAATTTATAATGTAGTCAAATGCATCTGTTTTTTGTATTTGTCTATTGTAATGTAATATTTTGCTGGGAGACCTCATTGTAATGTTGTAAATAATTTTGACTACAGTTAATAACAATCAATTCAATTTTTAAAAAAAGTTATTAAACGAGTTAGAAAATGGGCTTAATCGATAATATTGATAGTTTAGAAGAATTAGTGCTTAATTTTTTATGACAAAAAGTTTAGCAATTTTTACAAATCATGTATTTATAAGTTAAGAATTGCAAATTTGATATAATGTTAACAATTTAAATTATCATCTTAATTTTTTAATAATATAAAAGTCTATTAATTATTATAAATAATGTATTTATGATAATTTATTACACAAGTCAAGAACTGGGTTCGATCCATAATTTTATTACAAGTAGAATAACTTTGCATGTATGATAATATCAAAATTACTCTATTCTAGGTAGAGCTTCTTACACTTTCCAATATATGGGAATAGTCTTTTGTTATTGTAAAAGCTTAATGGCATATTTAGAGTTAATCTTAATTGATATTTAGAGTGGGGAAACTTTTGTACTATTTAATATTAAAAATATAAATTTTAGGAAATAATTAAGCTTGTGTAGTCCATTGATAATAAAGTTTTTGCTCCTATTATCTTTTAAAATATAAAATATAAAATATAATCATGATTGGTCTACTTCTATACATAGAAATAAACAATGTGAGTTTTTAAACACATAATTAAAGTGTAAACACATACAGATGTTAAGCCTTAAACTTTAGTAAATAAAAAACAAGGTAAAACTTCTAAAAATCAATAAAATTTAAGAAAACTAATTTTCAGTTTATCAAAAAATTCATTCTCTTAAACTCTAGTTAAAAAATAACAATGAAACATGTATAATATGAATATTAGACGTAAATTAATCAAAATGTCACTAATATAGTAATCTAACTCAGCTCTTACACTTGAGTCGAACTAATTCAATTTGATTTAAATTACTAATTTAAGATGATCATAAGAAATTATTAACTTGAGTTGAATTTAATTAGTTCAGTTCAAGTTTAAGAATTGAATTTATTCGTCATGTAAGTAATATTTAATTTGTTCACATTTGATATTTATAAAGAAAGAATTTTTCTGAAATTTTGAAAGTTAAATAAAATTTTTCGAGAATTTGAAAGGTTATAACAAATTTTAAAGGCTTTTTAAAGATTAATAATTTTAGGGTCTATATCTTTTATCCTTACCATTACATGTAATTATTGGCGGTTAACAAATTATCTCATTAACCCTTTTTTAATTGTAAGTAATATCATTAATGGGATAATTAAATACATTTAAACCCTTTTGCATTAACAGCTTCTTCTTTAGTGAAATCCGAAAAAGAAAAACAGAAAGAAGAGCAGCATCGGCCAAAGAAGAGAAGGGATGATGTTGGGGACCCCTAGCTTTGTCTTCTTTATCCTTGTACGGTCACTTTACTCATAAAACTTTATGCTTTCGAAAGCAATGGAGTCCTCGATATGACTTAGCTCTCTACCTTTTACTCACTCACAAAAAGGAAGACGACGACTTTTTTGTATCTAAAAACAAGTTTCTCCTCATGGTATGATGGTAAGCTTTTCAGATGTGTAATTCCTAGTGTCGTCATCTTTATGATTTCATGCATAGGCTCGTCCTTTATTTAACTTCATCAATTAGGATTGTAATTGAGCTAATACAAAAATTAAGTACCTCAATCAATCGAATTAGGACTATAATTAAGCTAAAACTAGAAACTAAGTAGCATTTAGGCATGCATTTAAGTCAATCGATCAATGTTTACTTTTCGTCATTTACATGAAAGAAAATATTTCAATTTAAACTAATTTTATGAGTTTGTAAATTACTTGTATTATTTCTTATGTATGTATTTATTTACTTCTTTTTACTCTTTACTTTGTTCTATTTTTATCATATTATTTAGTTTATTACTCATTACTCACTTTATATTTGTATTTATTAAGTATATATTTTATTTTATTGTTATCTTTTATATCTTTTTATTATTATTTTATTATTTTGTTATGTATATATATTTTTTCTTCATTTAGGTCTATCAGAAACAGCTTCTCTACTAGTTAAAAGTAAAATTGCGTAATACTGGAACTCCCTAAGTACTGCTTATCAATGGAACTTTTACTGAATTATTGTTGTTGTTGTAAAATTTAATGAAATAATTTTTTAGTTATCTAATTGGATGCGTTTGTAAAATTATAGTTATAATATTGATCAGGATTTGATCCTATAAAACTTCAAATCTTTGGTGACAAAGCCTGATAATTATGTTTTGTTGCTATTCTAGCCATTTTATTTCCTAACATATTTCTCTTAAATTGGTCACGAAAGTCGTAGCCATCCACTATAGAAGTAGATGCGAATATTGTTACAATCAAGGAAGGTCCCAATTGGATAAATCCCAAGTTGTGTTTCCAACTAAGTTTATGTCTCAATCTATACTAAAGTGAAATCACTCAATAGAAAAAGAAAAAAAAGCTGCACCCGCCACCCGTATAGAAAAAAAAAGCATCTCATAATTAAAACATGTAAAAACAGAAACAATACTACAGAAACCGTACATTATATATATATGGTAAAAATATATAGCCTTTTTATGTGGTTTAAATGTTTTTTAAATATTCTCTTAATTTTTTAAAAATTATTTCCTAAATTTTTATTAAAAATAATAACAAAATATGTGTTATAAATATCAAATATCACCAACATGATATCTCAATTTAACTTTTAAGTTCAATTCAAACCAATTAAATTGAACCTAAGTTAATAATTTAAGATAATTATAATAAAATATTAATTTAGACAGAGTTTAATTTAGTTTGGTTCGAATTTAACAACTGAATTATATCATCATATAAGTAACATTAGATTGGTCTATGTGTGATACTAATATTTATATTGCATGTATTTCATAATTATTCTTTAATTTAAAGTTAAGAAAAAATTAGTTTTTTAAAAAATTAAAACTATACAATTTAAAAAATAAAAATTAAAGAAATTATCTAAAATTTCATGAATTATAGAGGAATTCCGTATATATGTGTGTGAGACATGTTATCTTCGTATGTGAAACATACCATGTTCAGCTTGGTACATAGGAAATTAGATGTTTTATATGATATTTGTGTGCAATATTCGATCCTTGATTTACTTTTTCTATGGAGCGACGAATCAAAAACTCTTCAAGTAATTATCAGAAAGTGATCTCGAAGCCGACACCAAACATCACATGGAACATTTCTCATTTGGCTTCACCATTATCGAACTTGTTCTTTTCTACATTTTCTTTATGGATAAACCCAACTTTACACTCTCCAAGAAAGCGCTATAAATGGCCGCAGAACCCTCGTCCATGCTCAACCACTCCACACCAAAACCCTCAGGTGTCTTTACCTTTCTCACTAGCTGTACACTTGTTTCACTGTTCCATTTTCTCGTCAACTTTCTCAGCAAACAAACACTAGAAAAATATCATTATTAGCATTGCATACCCCAGTTGCTGGTTTTTGATTTATCAGCTCTATCTTAACAAATATGGATAGAATTGAGCGAATGGTGGAAGACAGGCCAGTCGTGATATTCAGCAGGAGCACATGCTGCATGTGTCATACCATCAAAACCCTACTTAACGACTTTGGGGTTAACCCGATGGTTTATGAGCTCGACGAGATGGCCGGTGGTCGGGAACTTGAGCAGGCGCTGTCAAGGATTGGGTATCGTGCAATGCCGGTGGTGTTCATCGGCGGTCAACTCGTGGGTGGAGCTAATGAGGTGATGAGCCTTCACCTTAAGAGGACCTTAATCCCTATGCTTAGAAGGGTTGGCGCATTATGGCTTTGATCATTAGAGATGCTAATTACTTAATTGGATCATCAGGCACAAATAATGATAATTAATAATCTTAATTAATACTATATATGGTATGAGATTAGCAGTGTCTGATGGATACTTATGTACTAATCCACGAGTCCATCATCATATGTAAGAGAGAGAAGCTACATTTGGTAACTTAACCACTTCCATCCTTTTTGTAATGTAATGATATGCTACCTTTTTCCTAATAAAAGTGATATCATTTTGAGTTTAAAGTTGGTAAAATAGGTCCCCCAATCCAAAGTTATGATAATTTTTTTCAAATTTTGATTGAGTTCAAACTTGAATTTTATGACTGATTTAATTCGAAGTTAAAATAAATTTGAGATCAAATTTGAATTTTATAGTTTGTTCAATGTGAAATCATTATGATCAATTGAGATTAAAATGATGTGATCGTTTTGTTTAATCCAAATTTGAGACTAACTCATTTTCATATATAGCATAGACAATATTTTAACAAATTTTCTTCTTTTTCATTTCTTATTTTGTTCAATTTTGCTTAACTAAATTTAGAAAACTAAATTAATGTTATATTCATGACTCTCTAGTTATTGACAAAAAATATTTTGTATAATTATGGCTTGGATACATGAGGGATGGCAATTGACTATCTATGAGTTCAAATTAAGGTGTTTTCAATGAGTTAACCAATGAGCTAGGCCTAAGCCTACATAAGGCTCAACTATTCTACGCAAAATGACATCGTTTTGCCTGTAATAGTTGAACTTCCGGTCAGTTTAGGCCTGAGTCTGAGTTACAGGCCTGAACTTAATTAAAAAAAGGCATTATTTTATATTTTTAATTTTTAAAAAATCATTTTAAAAAATTGGCAGGGATGATCCATGAATCGACCCATTTCCATTGTTATACATGATTGACTATTAATCCAACTATTGAATTTGATGGAAAATGGTAAATATGTTACGAATTAACGTCTTATATCACATAATGATTAAGCTCAGTTAAGTTTTATTTATATGTCGTTTCTTTTTTATAATAGTATGTACTTAAACAAATTTAAGCATGACTCAATTATTTTTTTCTCAAATTGAAAAAAAAAGGTTGCATTTTTATCTTCTTCCTAATAACATTCACATTTTGAAGTTAACATGGAAACAACCAACTCAGTCACGAAACTAATTCTATTATGATTATCGTTATATCAAATGAATCAAAATGTTAAATTACCTTACAAATTCTAATAATTATAAAAAGAAGTTCCTTACAATATAATGTTGTTATATAGTTTAGCAGAGAAAATTAAATATTTTTAACTATCATTTTTGATAAATATAGTCTCTCAACTAGTTAAAGGTAAGACTGCATACTACTGAACCTTCTCAAATCATGTGTTTCAACGAGATTTTTATTGGGTGTTGTTGTTATTATTGTTATATTTTTGATAAAATAAATGATATATAAGTGATTGGAAGTTAGAAGTTTGATAAGATAAATTTATTAATCACAATTTAATATTTTTATTAAAATATTTTAGTAAGTTTTATGATTATATGTTGCATATTAATATTTTAAAAATAGTACTAATAATATCTTAAATTTTAACGAAATTAAAATTTATCGATTCTTAATAATTATATCATCAATTTAATTTATAATATAAACTTATTAAATATTAGCATATTTAAAATAATTATCTCAAATATTAATTAAATTTTCAATAGTGTAATGAATATTATTAAAATATAAGGTATTAAAAATATAATTAAAAATAATTTGTATCAAATAACTAATATGTTTTTATTTCATAGAGTTTATAATTTTTATTAAGTATATATTAATTATTTATTAATAATATATAACAATTTATAAATTATATGTAATATCGTGGTTATTTAAGCTTGAAATGAAATAAAGTTTGATTAAACCAATAAAACCCTTGTGTAGACAACAAGGGCAACCAACCAAAAATCCAAAACATGCTTTTATGTAAAAGGAAGGAGGTGATGATCATAGTAAAAAGCTGTTGTGATTATGTATATATATATATTTCTTAAGAACACGTGGGTGGGGTAGATTGGATCTCCATCCCCAAGTCCCGAGACAACTTGCAGACGATCGGGGCCCACTGCAATAAATGTGTCAGCGATCACCTCTCTTTCTTTAAGACAACGGATACTTTGTAAGATATTCTTATTTTTATATTAAAAATTCACATTTTATCTTTTAAATATATAAATTAAATTAATATAAATATTTATAATATTGAATTTATGCAATTAAAACGAAAATATTTATTTTTTAAACTCTTAAAATAATTATCTAATAATTAATTGCTTGAATCTCTTTTTAAAAATAAATAAATATTATTTTTAATATAAAAATAAATCCAATTTGTCTTTTGAAAATTCTTATTTTTATTAGGTAAGTATGTCCAATAATTTTAAATTACTGTAAGTTAAGGTATTATTAAACTTTATAAATTTTGTCTATCAAAATTTTTATTGTAATAAACTAAAAATTAATAAACAACTTTTTATTATAGATAATAAATTATCAAGTATACTTCAAATTATTAAATATACACTTAAAAAAATCAATTTTCTACTTTGGATCCCATTCCTAAATTTATCAAATTTCATTTATATTCTTAAAATTTTAGGGTTGACATAAGCAAAGTTTGTGTGTTTAAGTAGTGTCTAAACATGTGCAAATTTGGACCAGAATCACAAAAGTAGGAGACAAAGACAAAAAGTGTCACAAAACACTTTCCTTCTTAACCTACGCACCCCCTTCTTTGTCTCTAGTCTCTGCTACTAACTTAACAGCTCATGTATTATAGGGACAGTCCTTAACTCTGTCAGCTCGGCTCCTGAGTCCTATCATTATCACTTTCACCAACCGAGCTTCTCCTCTCCTCCTCACATCAGTCGCTGCATTGTTGTTTCTTATCAAGCAACTTACTTTTTCTGTTTTTGATTCCGAGCCAATCTGAAGAAGTGTCCTTTTTTTTTTCATATTTACAAAGTTTTCTTGGCTGCCGAACAGTATTTTTTCTATATCATTTGTTGGATGTTTCCCTTTTTGTTTCCTTTTTCTTTTTTCTGATTTTGTGTCAACTTTTTCTTGGTTGGTAGGTGAAATTCATGACCTTTCACAACATGTCTTTTCTTGTGTTGTTTAGTACTTGGAGCGTTCGTTGACTGTAGTTTCTTCGTAGTTTGTTCTTTCTTTCATTTTACTCTTGTTGTTGGTGTTGTTGTTGCTGTTGTTCTGGGTAGTGGGTGCTTTCAGGTTTCTTTGTTTCTGGGTCGTGCTTGATGATAAGAATGGGTGCAGCATTTTGATAAATCTTAGGGTTTTATTGACTGAGAGTTGGTTACTATAGAGAGGAAGGTCTTGTATTGGGTATATAAAAGATGTTCGGTCTATCTCGTAGACGCACCAAGCTTGGAAGGTCAGTTGATGCAAGTCATTTGTTGACTTTGAAATGGGACTCTATAGTTTCTTAGCAGTAAGAGATGTTTCTTGTTGCAGAATGTTGTTGTTGTGTCTGTCTCTTACATGAAAATGTCTGTGGTCTTCTAGGGTGAAGAGGGTACAAGTTTCAGAATCCTCACCAGGAGGTAGAAGTCCTTTTCGACCACAGAGAAGGGTTAACAATAACAATGTAAGGATTATAAGTTGTTGGTCTTTTAGAGTTCAATGATCTCCAGTTCAATGTAATAATGTTTTTGAGAGTTTTTGGTGCAGAGTGAAGGTGTTTCAGCTACCACAAGTGGTCAATCTGATGAACATGAGTATCAGTGCTTGTCAAATCCACCGGAGGTTCATGGCTCTGCGTCAGGGAACTCTGAAAACTGGATGGTCTTGTCCGTTGCTGGGGATAAACCTTCACCTCGATCCAATGTAACTCAATCTTTTAGTAACATTCTAACTGGACTGCCGCTGCCTTTTCAAAGACGAAATTTCACTTTTTTTGTTAATCTCCTTAAACAGCATGCAGCAACTGTAGTTGGGAACAAGATGATTGTTGTTGGTGGTGAAACAGGAAACGGATTGTTGGATGATGTTCAGGTTAGATATCGAATGTCTTCATAAAGCTCAGACTATGCCATGGAAGCTTATGAATATTTCTGTTTCTTTTTCTTTTGTTTTTTCTGTTCAGGTGCTTGATTTTGACCGGTTTACTTGGACTACTGTTTCTTCTAAGCTTTACTTGTCTCCAAGTAGTCTGCCATTGAAGATCCCTGCATGCAAGGGCCACAGTCTGGTATTCTCTTGTTTTCTGTTACTAGTATTAAGTTACAGCTTTCACCTTGCAGCATTTCTGGTTTATTGTCTATTGATTGGTAATACTGTGTATTTTACATCCAACTCTAGCTTAGTTCCTAGTCCTTTAGCCATTTCATGTTATTGCTATGCCACTGATAAGCTTGAGCCACACTAGTTTCTAATGGTTCATCTTTCTTTGACTTGTCCAGGTTTCATGGGGGAAGAAGGTGCTTCTGATTGGTGGGAAGACAAATCCTCCAAGTGATAGAATTTCAGGTAACACATTGTCATTCTACTGGTTTTTCCTAGGTAAATGGACTGACTCTAATTTTCTCCCTGGCTTTTCCAGTTTGGGCATTCGACACAGAAACGGAATGTTGGTCTCTCATGGAAGCAAAAGGAGATGTTCCGGTTCGTAACAATCTTTTGCTGATCTTTCTGTGTCTTTCCATTTGGTTGAAGCTTTTGTTGCCTGGGTCTCATTTCCAGTATTATATGTCAATTCCTTTTATTTACTTCCCTTTTCTCTCTACCCAATTGGTATATATAGTAACACTATCGCCCTGAGTCTGTGAACAATTAGAACTTTATGAGGTAAAGCTATTCGTTTGCTGACCAGAAATTGCATAACTGTTGCAGGTTGCTCGGAGTGGTCATACGGTAGTTAGGGCAAGCTCAGTTTTATTCTTGTTTGGAGGTGATGATGCTAAAAAGAGGAAGCTGAATGATCTGCATATGTTTGATCTGAAGTCCTTAACATGGCTCCCTCTAAATTGCACGTAAGTTGGCTTTCATTATATCGTTCTGCACGTGACTCAAGACTTTCTAACTATCTACATATCTCATGTGCAGAGGCACAGGGCCCTCTCCAAGATCAAACCATGTGGCAACTCTATATGATGATAAGATTCTTCATATATTTGGAGGATCCTCGAAGTCAAAGACGTTGAATGATTTATATTCACTCAACTTTGAAACGGTGATAACTTCATTCCTGGATCGAACTAGTTGATTAAATTAGCATCACAAATTGATCATGAGTTATGTTTTTCAGATGGTGTGGTCAAAGATAAAGATAAGAGGTTTCCATCCATCCCCTAGAGCTGGTTGCTGTGGAGTTCTATGTGGTTCTAAGTGGTATATAGCAGGGGGAGGAAGCAGGAAAAAGAGTATGCTTCATTAGCCAATAAATGTTTCCAAATTTTTATGATCAATTCTTAGTTTCTTTGTTAGGCATTATTTTCATAGGCTGTTGAACTTTGTGTATATGCAGGACACTCCGAGACTTTGACTTTTGATATTCTTAAAAATGAGTGGTCAATGGCCTTTGCATCACCTCCATCTTCTATAACAACGAATAAGGTGAGTTGATTAGATTTTTCTTTCAGAAGATCTGAATCACAAACTGTCTTAATATGACCTATTGTTCCTGTCATTCATGATTTTTTGTTATAAGATCTACGATAAAATCGCAATTGCTTCATGTTGGGTTTTCGTCTGAAAGGTTTGTAGAAAGGTTTGTCAGGTTTTGAACTTGCTCAATCATATGATCAATAGTAATAATGAAGCTGTAATGGGTTTCTTTTTGTCTCATATCTTCATCTTGGGAGAAAAATAGTGGCTCTATTGCTCCTTTAACCAATAAAAGATTCATATCGTACCTGGTTGCTTAGTGTTCAATAATTTAACAAAAGCATAAATCTGATGTGAAATTTCAGATCTGTATTTTGATTTTCTTAGATGCTCTTTGAGATGTTACCATTGTTCAATTTGGCTTCACCTGCAAAACATCCATGATCGTGCACAATCTACTGACTACAAATTTCTAGATATATGATTACATATTTTGCAGAGTCATGTGTTTGATTTAGATTGTACTGCTGTTTTCTTTTTTGATGTTAGCATGAACATGAATCTCTTTTGAATTTACTTTCGTATCGTGCATATCTGGTGACATTGTGCGGTTTCTATGTCTTAGGGTTTTAGCTTAGTGCTTGTGCAGCACAAGGAAAAGGATTTCCTTGTTGCATTTGGAGGATCCAAAAAGGAGCTTTCTAATCAGGTCAGTGATTAGAATCAGGATCTACAGCTGATATCAAACTATCAGTCTTGTTAATATTTCATTTCAGGTTGAGGTGATGGGCATGGAGAAGAACGAATCATCTATGGGTCGACGGACCACTATGATTAAAGGTCCTGGAGCTACACTGTCTGAGAAACTTTTTTCATCCACTGGGTTGGGTATTCAAACCGGTATTGGTTCTTCCCACCGATCGGTTGATTCATTTGGTAGACAAAATTTAGCATCTGCAATTGAACACCACGGTTCTGGTAGAAAATCTTTATCAGAGTCCTCTTTCATTGATTCAAATGCTGCTGGAAATACTTCACTCCGCAAGCAATTTCATGAGGAAGAACAAAACACAACCACTAAGGGCACAAAGAATTCAGAAGATGGAAGTGCACCAGTAAGTTTACAGAATCTTTCCCATCTCTGTTTGTATTAGTTTTTGGTCTTCAATTTTATGTTGAGTGCCAACAATTCCTTCTGAATTTGTTTCGGATGCTTGTCTAATTGTGAAAACGGGGTTGTAGAAGAGGGATACAAGCATTGTGATGCTAGGGCAAAGCGGTATCTTGCTGTTATAGCTCTAGGAGTTATCATTTCACTTTTACAGTTATTTTTCCTTAACAAAACCAAGAGTCGGTTGCCAGAGTTTGTGCCTGCTTGTATGATAGGTTCTTGTTTCAGTCTATGAATGCCTGAAATGATGAAGTTATCGGTACGAAACACATTGCATCAATAACTTGAACATTCTGTTGATTTCAGGCAGTAGAGTACCAAAAAGTTAAATCAGATTACTCAATGCAAGCCACCAATACCATAGGCAAGATTATCACCGAAGATGTATCTTGCATGTCAAATGCTGATAATTCTGATTTTCGCAAACAATGTTTTGGAAACCCTCCAGTTGAAAATGAGGATATAGTAATACTAGAAACAGATTCTACAATGAGAGGAGTTCATTCAAGTGTATACCAATTGTATGAGACAAAAATAGCTGCTCTGATGAGAAAGAATGGAACCCTGGAAGGGCAATTGGCTATTGCACTAACAAGTCAAGAAACTGCAGAAAAAAATTTATCCTCTGTTCTTAAGAGCAGACAAGAGATGGAGAAAAAGTTGGCAGATACAATGAGAGAGATGGAGTTGCTGAAAGAGAAGTTGGCTAGTCTAGAGCTTGCCCAGGAGGAGGCCAACAACTTATCGAATATTGTCCACTCTGACAATGTACGGCTCGAGCACGATGTTGCTTTCCTTAAGGCAGTTTTGGATGACACGCAGAAGGTATAATACATAGTGCAGATTCCTGTGCAGCAGCTACGCCATGATAATCATATTTGTTGTGATGATTGATGGGTTACCTATTTGTTGTTATAGGAGCTTCATTCAACTAGGGGAGTCCTTACAGGGGAGAGAACAAGAGCATTTCAACTACAGGTAATATCTGAACCAAACACTGGAACTCTTTGACTTCCAAAAAAAGTAAGAGGGAACTCAGTATTCCCCACTTGATCTTTAACAGTCTTCTGATCAAGAAGGAAAATTTGTCTTATCAACCCCCACCTCCTCGCCTCTCTACCAAACTCTTCCTTTTACATAGGAATTCTGCACAGGAGACTTAAGTGTTTCATTCTTTTTAGCACGGTCAGTCTCTCTGTCAATGTAATTACTGGAAGTTCTGATGCTACCATTCCCATGGTCATGCAGGTCGAAGTTTTCCATCTTAAACAAAGATTGCAATCCTTGGAAAACAGAGTTCCTACCCCAAGAAAACCATTCCACGTCTAGTCAAGAGAAGTTTGAAGGTCAGGGTCTTGCAACCCAGGAGCTTGTGAATTGTGAACCATGTGGAAAGATCCTGTTCAACCCTATCAGCCTGTATAAAACAGCCAACGACCATTGTGGCCTTATATTTTGTGCTAGCCACCCTAGTTAAAGATGATTATTTTGCTGAAATGATCTTTGTACATAGGAACTAAATGTAAATGCATGCTCGGTAGTTTAATATTCCTTATTTTCAATTCATTGTTGAGAACTGGCCACATGCCTGGAATGTTATGCACACTTTAAGCACCTCAGACGCAGCTATAACATATTTGGGAAATGCTTTCAGCCATATTGTAATATCCCGGCAGCCTAAGCTCTCAGAAACATGGAAAAAGAGTTTCAGCATTAATGAATGCAATACATTTCAGATGCTAATACAGAAGAAAAGTACAGAATTGGAAAGACAGGCTTGATATCACCACTGGAGTTACATCTTGCCCTTTTTCAAGCTTACTGCTGAGAAAACAGACGAAATTAGACCAACTGTTGGTGATACTAAAACACTTACACGCAAAATGAGGTCAACCCTGCATCAATTGAATCCCCAATGTATGTACATGCCTAATTTATTTTGAAGTCAACAGGGAAAGCATCAACTCAGTTTCAGGTCCTGCATGGTATCCCCCTTGAAGAGATCTATTTTTGGTAAGGCATTTCCGCAACTCAATAACAAAGATCGCAAACAAGGAGAGTGAGTACATGATCCTTCGAGACTATTTGAATTTGTCTCTTACCCTGCAGCTATGCCGAACCAAAACGATGTAGCAGCATTTAAGGTTTAAGAAAGAGAAAAGTCCTTTAGTCTCAGTTGAGCTATCCTATGTGCCTTGTAAATGGTTCCCAATTGATGAGGCATATGTTAAATCTTTTGAACCTCTCTATGACTTTCTGCAATTTTTATGAAACTTAAAAAGAGTGATTGAACTTGAGCATTGTTTACAGTTGGCAGTTGCAGCATAAATTGGTAAGGAACAAAGTACCCTTACCAATCCCTTGATTTAATACAAATCTTAGGCTTAGTTGTTCCCTTAATAAGAAACTAATGAGCAGCTACTACCCAAGTAATGGACAAGGTTATAAAGATTAATCAGGATGGGAAAGATATCAAACATTACAACAGCATTGCATTCCATAGAAAAGATGTGAGCACTAATGCCATCTAGACACAGCTTCTTGTATAAACATCACCCAGAATACATAAATGATACGATACATTGTCACACAGTGAGAGATATAATTGGTAAGAAATCCTTGCCTCTACTGACAGTCATCCGGTAAAACCAAAGTTAAGAAAACATTCTGGGTTAGTACATGGGCACCTTCTACATGGTACACAAGGCTACTCTTCTTCTGGTTCTTCCTCTTCCTGTAGAAGATTTTCTCTATTATCATGAGCCCAAAATCCGCGGACATCTATGAGCATACTGGCAACTGTTCCACCTTGTTTACAGCTTAGCAAATCGTTGAGTGTAATCCTCAGTGAATCAGCGGGCTTTACCATGTCCCAAATTTCATCTCTTACATCCTCAATGCACAATTCATAATTTCCTCCCTCAATCCATTTCTGATGCACATCTCTGTTTCAAGAAAATCATGAAATAGCTTGCTAAGATATCCACATGTTGCCAAATTCATTTAGAGAGTCACTTGCAAGATTGATGTGTTTGCTATCCTACAGGTCACATGAATACACATTTCTAGTCCTCATAACTATTTCAATACTAAAGAAACCGGTGTAACAGAGGTAGTTAATACAATATTCCATCCAAACAAAAAGCCAAACAAAAAGCTTTTGGGTTTATGTCTCTGAAGACTCGAGACTCATAGAACTTGCTCAACCACTACAAGCAGGAAATTGCAGAGAGCTTTCTTTAGGAAGACTGAATCAGGAAACACCTCAGCTTTTTGATGCTCCCCTTCTTAGCTTCCATGCAAAGATTCAACTAGACAAAGCAAATATGAAGAACTTAGACACAAACCTGAAAAGAGAGTGGATATCAGCTGTTGTAAGGAATCCTCGCCCATGAAGATCAAGACATCGAAATAAATATGTCAATCCTTCAGTAGTATCCTTGTTTTCTAAGGCCAGAACAAAGTCGAGAAAGCTCTCAAAGTCCATCTCCCGAGAATTTCCTCCCCCACTTTTTCCACGACGGACATGTTCATCGAATACTAATTTGAGAATGAAATGAAAATACTGAAATAAGAAAACAAAACTGAAGGGGAGATATCTTCAAAAGTGTAAGAAAAGAAAATCAAGCACCCGAGGAAAGCACATCATAGTACCGAGGAAAGCACATCATAGTACTGTATCCAACATATAATGATCTCAATTAACATATTTTCAGAACCAGAAATTCAATTGGCTATGCTCAATAATGTCATGCAAGCAAAAAGATGATGAGTAATCACAAGAACAAGCAACACAATCACAGAAATTTGGACTAGTTTATTGTCCAACTCCTGTGGAATAGGTGAAAATCTTATCATGGACACACATATAATGACTTACTGCTAAACTGAAAATGTTGGCAAAAGCCTATGTGTAGCAACCTAAACATAGGCTCCATATAAAACCTAGGAACTTACAGTATTGACTATGAAATTTCCACCAAAACTGTTTGATTAATAGCTAATTTAGCTTAACAGAGTTGTGAGCATCTATTGGGCTGAAAGCTTGCACATAGACATTATAGCAATTGCATTACAAGGTAATAAAAATGCCAAAGAATTTAACACAATAAGACATGAATGTTTCATAAAAGCATGGAAAGTGAAACTTTCTCCAACCTCTTTCAATAAAAATGTCTGTCAGTGTTCCATCAGCATATTCTCGAAGCTCTTGCTTGCCCAATGTTCCATTCATATCTTTATCAAGGGCAAGGAACATATCTGCAGAAGAACCGTGATTCACTTAGATATACAATGTAATGTTATTAACTAAATAGGCCGATCTGCAATTTCACCGTTTCCATGATGCACTACCACTGTTTATGCATATGAACAAAAGTTCACGTGTCTGGATTGCGCACTTAAGAGCCCTTTCACCCAAAAAGATTGAACAAAGAATAAAAAAAGAAAGGAAGAAGCAAATGACTTTACAAAGTCAAGCCAATAAAAATTGGACCTTGTTTCTACACTTCCAGTAACTCCTCAAAGCAGGGTAACACAAAAAGACATGATAATGGTGCCATTATTTCACCCCTTGTTCACTATGCTACCCCTTTTACTAGGGTCCCCAATAAGCTTACCTCACAACCACCTAACAATTACAGTGCTTGAAATCATATCCTAATCCAAATTCTTTCTAATACAGTATGTAGATACTTTGACTTGTTTACAAGATTAAGAAGGCTCAACAACAGCAAGGAATGCTCCCAAAGTATGATCAACAACAACAGCAAGGAATGCTCCCAAAGTATGATCAACAACAACAGCAAGGAATGCTCCCAAAGTGTGATCGAATAAATAACAAGGAAAATAGACATACATAAAGCCTGAGGTGGGGGTTTCTGAGACAAATTTCTGAAGCAACAACTTAGAAGGAGGTAAAAGAAAGAAAAGGAAGTTGGTAGTCAAAAACCCACCACATATACGCTGTGCAGATGTCAAAGAAAACCAATTTTCAGCTTGTTCAGTATCGGTGACTTCTTCCTCACTTTCCTAGTATCAACAAAGGTTAGAACAAACAAATCAGCCAGATGGGTAAGCGTCATTGAAACATTACTAAGTTCAACCTCATGATCAGCCCAAAAAAATAGAACATACAATGATAAACCAAATACACCTCAGGTATAAAATCTGATTTTCATCGATAACTTTTATATTCATATGTTCACAAAAAGTACCAAATTGCATGTACCTGGTGTAATTCCATTAGTTCCTGAAGACAGTTACTGAGCAGCACCTTCTTTATACAAGCTTTCCCTGCAAGCATAACCAACAGTCGAAATACCCTGAGCAACAAAAAGAACTTGAAAGGATAATGATCAAGGGTATCAAACCATTTTCATAACATTATTTATCTTTAAAAGAGAAAGTTTGACAAAGAGTAGACAGGTAATGCAGATAACCACAGACTACTGCTTGGTTTCCTAAGGATATCACTGGTATTTCACAAAAGTTATGTGCCAACTCTGCAACACTCATTTAAGATAGTTAGAAGCACAAATAAAAAAGACAAGATAAGTTCTATTAATTTTGCAAGAATATCTCTATCCTCACGCATCAATCTTAACTGCACGTTGATCTATGTGCAGATTCCCTCTCAAACTATCAATAACTGCAACAACTCTAAGAAACAAGCACATGTTTAAAATTTTTTCGATCTTATATTTATTACTGATCTTCCTCACCATGAGCCAATAATATGGCCATCTATTGTTACTAACAATGCTTGTTGGTTGCATCAGTTCTCTATTTGAGTATCCAAAAAATTATACACTTTTGAAATCTAAAACCTAAAGACCAACATTACTTTATATCGCATAAGAGAACATTTAAAGAAGATCTTTGGATTTGATGATCTTTTATCAAGAATATAACAAGACAGAGGAACTCAACCAAATGCAGTTAAACATCCAATATCTCACACTTTGAGAAAAGGGCAAAAACAAATCATAAAACTTGATGATTAAAATAGTATTAAAAGATATTACCACATTACTACTAAAAAGGAAGCTGAGCAAACCTCGCCTATGAGGATCACAAAAGAAGAAGAATTTATGTGCAGCAATGCGGCAATACATTTGAACAAATGCAGCAGGCATATCCCGTAGTTGTGCTAAATTAGGGATCAGCCCTCGTATATAGGCCTCCATTTCCTGTCAAATTATTTATACTAGAAGGTTAACACATGAGATGCTAAGGTTTAGCTAGCAACAGATGTGATATAGATTTTCAGAAAATATTTTCAATTTTGACTATGCATCAAATCCATACATGTGATTGAAGAAAACCATCAGAATCTTCATCAAGCTCGCTCATATCTATTCTTGCCTGCGTCAGTGATACCTGAACAAAATAGACAGCAGGCAACAATTTGTGAAGGTTAAGTCCAACTCGGTCATTATATCTGGGCCTCTACATATCAATCTTATGTCTGCAAGAAAGGATCTTTAGAACAAGAATGAAATATGTACTTACAGTTCGCATCACATAAAGGTAAAAGGGCAAAATAGCAATTCTCCCAGATTCATCTTTCTCAAATTTCATAAAATTAGATGGGCTAAAAAAGCGTCGACATTTGGGCCCTATTTGCTCTGTACACACGGAGGCTATGTGACAAAAATCCTCATAATTCATCTACAAGAAATTAATAAAGCAGTAGTTAACATCAACAAAGACTAAAACAAATGGTTCAGCAAGTTGTAATGCCACAACAGTAAATTATCAAGGAACATAAGCAGAGCTTAACTAAAGTACTTAAAAGAGTAATTATGCAAGCACAAGATAGACTATTCTGAATCTTTGTTGCACCTTTCCATAAAAAATTAGCAGATCAATACACCTACTGTCTCTAACATATATTTAATATGGAATTGATTGTAACCCTCTTCAAGTAATGAGCAATTAATAGTCCATTATTGACATTACAGATCAAAATCCAGAACTAATGAGGGCTAAGCGATAGCTCATTCTAATCCACTTCTATTTGGCAGCAAGAGGATAAGCTTAGAGTAATGATGGACCAACTAATACTATTCAGATTTTTAACACAAGTTAAAACAATTTGAAATAGCAAGCACCGCAAACCTTTTCTGCGCCAGTGGCATCGTCAATCACACAGTTCTCTCTCAAGCAAACCCACATTGCATCCAGATCATCAGCATTTAGCAAAAGATCTGATTGTTTCTGCAAATTCAAATGAATGATGTCAGCAGTAAAGTATAAAGCCAAATGCTCTACACAATCGATAGAGTGAGAACAGCAAGTAGCCCATGCAAGAAGTTAAACACAATCAATAAAGTAAGAATAATAAGTAGACCATGCAGGAAGGTAAATGCAATCAATAAAGTAAGAAGAAGTAGATTATACAGGTAAATAAATCATACCTTTAAAAATCGATACTTTGCCAATCTTTGGACCCTGTGACTAATTGATCCTTCTTCAGGTTTCTGTACAAAGAAATCACATAATAAGAACCAACGAGCAACCAGCCTTGTAGCAGCAAGAAACCAAGTCAATAATTGCAGATCATGCCTTTCTATAGAACGATGGTATAGTACCAGCTTCTGCACTCTTTTGCTGCTTCTCTTTAAAAATATCAAGCAAAATCCTCTTTGTCTCGAGCTCTACGTGACATGAGGAAAAAAATGAGATTGAATTTTCAAAGAACTAATCTTTAGTTAGACGAACGTATACTTGGTCTCGAAAAATAAACCCTAATAGGAGGATTGTTCCAGATACACATGGTTTCGTATTGCGTTGCATTACAATCTACCAAAAATTACATATTTAATTGCAAAAAAGTAACCAAGAATAATGTTAGATAAAAATACCATACTTCCAAATTAACCCAACAAAAAAATTGAAACTTTGATCAAAGCACATGAATACAAGAGTGAACGTGACTTGATAAATTTAGAGAGTAGAGAGTAATGAGCAAAGAGTTTGACTTTGGGAACACACCCATGAGTGCCTCAGATCCGAGTCCGGCACCCGATCCAATATACCGGCGGAGATTTCGAACCCATAACATAGACGAAGCCGGCGGGATCTTCCTCTGAGGGTTCGCCTCATGGTTCTCGCCGTCGCTTGATCCGCTGTACATGGCGGGGACTAACGAATCAACTGAGCTGAATCCGGCTAGTTTGGATTTTAAATTAGTGCCTCAAATCTGCGAATGAGAACTCTAGAATTACAGGCATTTACTGAGTAATATGGAACCCAGAACCCTAAAGATGAGGTTGCAAGTTTTTTAATCCGTTAACTAGGGATTTTGCACTAGTCAATTGGGTCTTTTTGCAGTTTCAACTACACGGGTTTGCCCAATTTGAATTTGTCTCCCCACAACTATTCCTTAATTTTTAAAATTGTAAGCATGTCATTTCAATTAAAGTAAGGTGATTAATTTTTTTAAAAAAATTGATATTATTTTTATTTAATTTTTAAAATGTGATTCTTTTTATTTTTAATTTTTAAAAATTAAACACAAAAACATTATTTAAAGAAAATAAAACCAAAACGATATTATTTTAGAATAAAATAAACAAGTTTTAAACTTCAATTTAGTATGAAGTGGTCAAATTAAGATCAGTTGAATTTTAATCGAACTCAATTTTGAGTCTCAACTCAAACAATTCAAAAAATTAAAAATTAAAAAGATGTTATTTTGAGATACTTCGAAGAATAAGGCTTAACTCATTTAACTCGGCTCAATATACTACCAAATTTTCAATGAAACATACTATAGATTAGACTATTTGAATTTTAACCTCTCTAAATTAGGGTTGAAAAAACCAAATCACTTGATTGAGGTTATAATTAGGTTGAGACTTCAGGTCAATTCAAGCTACCCAATTGACATGAACCAATTTATTAAATTTTAATCATTTATACTAAAATAATATTACTTATAAATTAAATCAAATTTATTAATATTTCAACTTGGAATTAAAAATTAAATAAATAATTTAAAATTAAATTAAATAAATTCAAAAATTAAATTTAAATTTAGATTAAACTAACTTAAATTTTGGTTCAATAAAATTTTGAATAAACATAATAATTATATAAAAATATATGACAAAGGGTCGCGACATTGCAAGGGTGAGCTAACTCCAAAACTCGTCCTCAGTTCAAATTACAAGTTGCAACTCGCTTGCATGAAGTCGAAATCGCTAGTAATCACTGATCAATCATACGGTAGTAAATTAGTTCCCGAGACTTATACACACTGCCTCTCACACTATGGGAGTTGACTATGTTTGAAGTCGTTACCTTAATCGCAAGGAAGGGAATGCCAAAGGCAGAATTAGTGACTGGAGTGAAGTCGTAACAAGGTAGTTGTAAAAGATACGACATATTTAATATATAGATCAAAATATAGATAAAATAATTTAAATTCGATTTAAATTTATCTAAATGTAGACTTGTAATTAAATTTATTTATCCAACATTATTTTAAAATGAATGAATTAATTGATAGATTAAAAAACAAATACAAATTTAGGCTCTTAATATAACTTTATCTTCATCTTTAAGATTTATCATATGGGAGGTTTTCACTAAGATGGTACTTACGAGAATGAGAGATTTTAATCGGGCAGAAGCTATGGCCTCATTTGCTAAACAACTTATCATCTGTTTTTTAGGTTATTAACACAAGTTAACTGTTTGATCATATTAAAAAGCTATTGAAGTTGTTTAATTTACAGGATCCGCTGTCCATTGGTGGCATACCTTGGAGGACAACCTTTGCGGTTACTTGCTGGACCATCT
>JAOQMM010000173.1:32038952-32048998 GCA_027563515.1 Erythroxylum platyclados
CAACTATACACCTGTGTTGCCACTTATGTTGCACCAGATCTTTTTAAAATTGCAGCCCAAAAACCTATTTTTTCACTGGTTATCATTTTCCCACCCCAATGAAACTTCATCGTCCGGTTTCTAAAATTGCATAACACGTCGTTTAAGGCCGCCAGCCACTGTACTCCCAAAACAACATCACATCCCCCCAACGACAACACCAAAGCATCCATGGTGAATTGAGCTCCTTGCATCGTCCATACAAAGTTTCTGCAGCGTTGGTGGCACTTCAGCTGCAGCCCACCTCCTATTGTTATAGTTATCGGTTCTACCTCCTGTACTTCACACCCTCCTTTCTTAACAACCGACGAATCCACAAAATTATGGGTGCTACCATTATCAATCAGAATATGGATTTGTCTTCTCTAATGCATGCCTACCACCCTCATTTGTTTAAATTCCACATCTCCTGATAGTCTTAACATCGCTTGCATGGAAACCATAGGACATTCATTTTCATCCAGATTCCCATCCAACTCTTCCTCCTCTAGTTCGGGAGAATTTTTCCCACTGTCATCCTCTCCCGAAATAACATAGAATTGTAACTGTCTCTTCTTACACTTGTGACCCAACGTGTATTTCTCATCACACCAGAAACAAAGCCCTTTTGCCCGTTTTTCATCGAAGTCCTTACTGCTAACTTGTTTCTGTGGTTGAAATGACCGTACCGAAGATGAAGACCTCAGTGTTGGAGTTGGTGTAGGCAGTAATCCATCTGAGGCAGAAGCTTTGATTATATTGGTTGTTGACTGTCCTCTCTGTTGGGCTTGGGAGTTACCACCATTGTATACGTTTTTCTGGACATGGCTACAATTTAATGTAGTGTTGCCCGTCGACATTAGTACCGCTTCCTGTTTCCTTGCTAACGTATATGCTTGGTGTAAGGATTTTGGCTCGTGTAATTTCACCGTAACTCTGATTTCTGATCGAAGACCTTTAATGAAAAACCCCACAAGATAGTCTTCTGGAAGGTCCAACCTATTGGAATGATGATCAAACAGTGCACAATATTCTAACACTGTGTCGTCTTGCTTCAGCTCCTTAAAATCTCCCACCGGATCGTCAAAAATTTCAGCGTCGAAACGTTGTTTAAGTGCTACGATGAACTCTTCCCATCCCACCACCTCTGCCTTACTGCGGTTTCTGATATACAGGCGATACCATTCCTGTGCTCGCTCATCCATATGTAAAATGGCCACACTCACCTTCATCCTATCTGGAGTATGATCCAGTGAAAAATATTGCTCGCAACGATAGAGCCATAATTTGACATTGTTACTGTCGAACATTGGGAATTCAATCTGATTCATTCTCGTCGGCACTACACTTTCGTCCTCTCTCACTTGCTCCGAATTGTTCTGGGATGTTTGGTCACTCGTTCCAACGACACCACCAATTTTCTGCAACGTCTATAGCATCATATTCCTTAAGTCTGTCATTTCCTTCTCCACCTTCTCTGTACGATTTTGCATTTCCGACATTCTCCGTTCACTTCTATCTTGCGATTCCAAAAATAACCGCTCCACCAAACCTTTCAAGTTTTCTTCCATCTTCCTCAGTTCTGCACTTCTAGTACCTTCCGCCATGGCTATGTCCCAGATTCGATGCTTTGATACCAATTGTTGAGTGAATAAATGAGGGTAACGGAATTGCAACATAACCAACGGACCAACGTGAGAGAAAAGAAGAATGATGAGGGAGAGATTGACATAGAGAGAGAGAGAATTAGAGAGAATCAAAGAGAGAGAAACATTACATTCATTCTTTTAAGACATAACAAACATTCGTGATAGGCCAGCTTAAATATAGCTGGTGAATAATTCGGTAGTTCCCAGTATAGGGATACAATGCTAGACTCTAATTAAACGCATCGTCTAAGGTTAGTAATTAGTGTCCAAAGGTCCTCCGTTGTTTATACCGTCACTTCCTTCTTCTCCATTTATTCTGCAACATGCTACTTATCAACTAAAAACACCCCTGCTGTTCGTCGGAGGTGTTGTTCTTCCGGTCAGGTCATGGAAATTCAAGTTTTTAGATGGGTCTTGACAACCCATTTCCTCTCTTTAAAAGGTAAACTCCATAACCAGACTTCCTTGGAAAGGAAGGAATTTATGCGTCTGTGATCTTAACTTTAGATTACCCGTTTCTCCATCTTAGTAACAATTATGTTTTTATTGTTTCTCTGAATGAGGAGAGGAATACATTCTCTACCACCAATGAGAACATAGATTTCTTATGATATGATAGGTTATAGATGAGATTTCTAGTTTTTGGAATTCTGACAATTATACAACTTTGCTTTCAGGTACATACGGAAAATTTGAAAATCTTCACTACTCCTTTGAAAATCATGAAAGCAGGCAAGAACTTGCAAGTAAGTTCACTGATTAATTCTGTAGAAAATGAGGATTCGCATGTGCACAATGGAATTCCTACAAGACATGCCAAGTTTAGAACTTTCAGATTCTACAAGCCAGAAGAACTATTTTCTTATCCTGGTCTTATTCTGAAGCAAATCTATCTTGAAAAAAAAAAAGAAAAGGTCTGATTTTTACTTTAATTAACTTGAATCTGACATTCTTATATCGGGTGCCCTTTGCGATATCAAGAATATTGTTTTTCAACGATTAGTTTAGGATATAATAGCGTTCCTAAGCTAAATGAATTGATCATTGCAGTCTACTTTTACATTAATCCCATCATTTAGCTTGGAAAACTGGTATCTGCTTGAGATTGTACGATGTAATGTTTAACCGATTCCTGTTTAGTATCAGGAACAGCTACAGCATTTGTAAGTGTGTTTTAACTCAAGAAATTTCCTCCTTCAAGACAAGGTTTTGAGTTCGCGCAAGTCATCCTTTTCCAAATCTCTTGACTAAGGTCTTGAGTTGGACTAAATCACCATGTTGATAGCCTAAGCTCATATCTGAAGGAGAGAAAAAGATCAGAAAAAGTGGACGATCTTCACATCTCTATAATTATTTTTCCTACTTTCATGCATATGATAGTCTACTTTCCCCATACCACACACAAAATCTATAGGCTTGCCTTCTTCTTAGTGTATGACTTCTCTCCCATTCTATCTATAGCATTCTCTGTTCCCATCAATTTATCCTTCTCTGGTATCAATGTCCACCTTTAAAGTAACTTTACACAAGCCCTTCAATGGATATGAATTCTTTGAGACTCAGATTTTGCTCTCATTCAAAGAAACACAACTCCACCTTAAGCCGGCGAGAAATGAGGCCGTCAAAAACAAGCAGAACCTGATAAGGTGAAGGTTCCTTGGGGTCGATATGCTACAGAAGTTGGAGACCCTACGACCAAAGGAAGGCACTGGCTTGGCACATTTGATACTCCTCAAGAAGCAGCTCTAGCTTATGATATGGTTGAACTTCCTGCGAAAGGCACACAAGCAAGAACCAACTTTGTTTACTCTGAAAATGGTACTGCTTTCCATCCTCTTCTTACTCACCATCTGGTGCTCAAGCTTTTTTGCCACCAACACAGTTTCTTGTTAATGGTAGTCATCAAACCAAGTTAACTCAGGACATATTAATGAGTGGAAGAGATGTTTGAATTCGAATGGTAGTTGTTTCCATGTCAAATTCATGTGAAAAAGCATCATTTATTGACGTGGTCGAGGTTTATGTTCCTTGCCTGCAACCACGTCCACATGAACGTATTCCAACAATGTAAGAAGAATCAGTCATTGAACTTAGTGAGTTGTCCACTTTCGAGATTCCATATTATGGAGATACCTGACGAGATTGAAGTATGCAACCACTTTTTGTGTTGCTTTTAGTATCAATCTCAATTCAAAGTGTATTTATAGACAAAAAGAGTGCATTTTATTCAATTGTTAGTGTGTAGTTTGTGGAGTATGTAGTGAACGGAGGAATTGTCAAATTGTCTCGAAGTCAACAAGTTAAATCCGAAAAAGAAATTAGTTTCGAGTAAAGAGGCATGACTCAAAATATTTTCATATATATTGCCAATCTTTTAATTATCTAATCTTCTCCTTGATTTCTTTCAGTTCTCTTTCCAAGTAAATGAATGTTAAAAATTTATATTTTTTTAGGTTGAGAAATTCTAAACTCGACTCAAAAAATGAATTTAGACTTTTCGAATATTTTAAAAAATTAAACAAGTTCAGACTTACATAGTTATATCTTGTGGACTTATAAAATTTTAGAGCATCTGTTGGCCCCTTTCTTAATTATCATACTTCGGGTTAATTATCATGCTTTTGATTAAGATGAGGTCAAAATGACATTTTTTAGTTATTAATTTTGTAATTTATTGACCAAAATAATGTCTTTTTCATATCAATCCATAAATTTCAACAATTAACTTAGACCTAACACTTTGACTTTAAATTAAAATAGTCTAAATCAATTTAGATAATACGATTAGATAAATTCAAACTTGAAATCATCCGAAAACTTGACCAACTCATACATAATGTATTAATTTTGAACTGAATCGGGACGAGCCACTTTCACCATTCTTAAGTCTTGTCCTTGCTGACTTTATGAATGGTTACTATAAAGGAGGGACCATTGCCTAATGTGGTAGTTTAACATGTCTCCATTTTTGTCCTTGCTGACTTTATGAATGGTTACTATAAAGGAGGGACCATTGCCTAATGTGGTCATTTAACATGTCTCCATTTCTGCTGTCCATGTCTAGTGTTGTTTCCATCATCCACTTTGTCCTTTACTTCTCTAAGTGGCCCTTCCTTAATTAAAGTTTGTAGGGATGGCATGAGTCTGATTCGAGATCAAATTCAAACTTAAATAATTGAATCAAGGTATGTCTCAGTTTGAGTTTTGGATAAATTTTAAAAGTCCAAAGTTGTTTGATGGATTGAATTTAAGCTTTTTAGCCTACTTGAACTTAACCTAAGTTTAAAATTTTTAATTTATTTCATTAAAATTGAGTTTAATTCAAGCAATTTGACGGTCAATCAAGTTTAGTATTGGGTTAGACTTGTTAACTGAACTCGTATTGTGCTATCCAAATCTAAATTTGAACTTAAGTAAACCGCTTAAAATGATAATATTTTAGATAATTTTTTTAAAATGATATTATTATAAGAAAAAGTCAAAAGTATATTTTAAACCTCAACGTTTATAATAGGATATAACTTGGATTCTAACATTTTTAAACGTTTAAATTGAATCATAGTGTTTGCAAAATATTGAAATTTTTTTTCAAATGGACGAAAATTTTGATGAAATTAACTCTTTGTTAATTAAACATCATATCAATGCTAGTTTATTATTATTTTGATATTTTTAAATAGAAAGTGAGTTTTATTATCAAATAATTAGTTTTTTAAAATTAATTAAAACATTGATTATACTGATACGTGAAAGTGAGACCCACTTTATATAAACGATTAGTTTGACTTGTTACGTGATAATGAAACTTATTTTTTATTTAAAAAGTTAAATACCGTCATGTCATTTAATTTTAGGAGTTAATCTTGTTAAATTTTTCATTTAATAAAAGCCTCTTTTGAATATTTTGAAAATTTGATGGGTCAATGTTGAATAATTCAAAATATTATGATTTGATATGTTATAAGCGTTAACGGTAAAATGATTGAATTTTGGATTAGGCGTCCAATTGATCCTTCGAACCTGACATGAAAGTTGGTCAAATCATACTAAACTTATTGATTTCAGACAGAATCGGATAGTTCTCGGTTCCTAATGCCATCTCTAACTAATATTCATAGGACTTGCGTGAAATTATATACTCCGACACTGAAAGTGATCGAGACTGGAGGCACTGGTCACAACTAGAGTGTAGAAAACAAGGTTTTGACGATTACAGAAGTCGTATCTTTCTCGGCCTTTTGGCTAAGATAAAGTGTAGTATCTGCTCTCAGTTTAGTGTCTGATACACGGGTCGTTGATCCGAGTTTCAATTTTTTGATCTGATGTTAACCCAGGTAAGACTGTGACAGATGAAAATGAACTACCCAGCCGAAGAAAGAAGCCTCTCATGGCATTGTATACCATGGCCCACTTCATATATAAGCTTCAGAACTGCAGCCATTTCACTTCTGCAACATCTGCTCATGCCCATTTGTTCAAGTCTGGGCTTTTGGCGTCCGGTACTTTCACCGTTAATCATCTCAACAACTGTTATGTAAGGCTCCGGAGAATAGACTATGCGCGCCAACTGTTTGAAGAAATGGCTGAACCAAATGTGGTCTCCTGGTCTTCGCTTATGGCTGGTTATATTGACGCGGGCAGGCCTGAGTTTGCTCTTTGGCTCTATGCAAGAATGCGAGAGAGTTCGGTTATGCCAAATGAGTTCACGTTGGCAACGGTGAGTAATGCGTGTTCATTGCTTGCAGAACTCAAAACTGGCAAGAAACTCCATGCCCAGGTTGCGATTTTGGGGTTTCAACGCAACCTTGTGGTGTGTAGTTCATTGGTTGATATGTATGGAAAGTGCAACGACGTGGATGGAGCAAGGAGAGTCTTTGACTTGATGGGTCAGAGGAATGTGGTTACTTGGACTTCGATGATAGCTGTGTATGCACAGAATGCAAGAGGGTATGAGGCACTTCAAGTTTTTAGAAAATTCAACTGTTTGATGATGGAACGTCCGAATTTTTTTACATTGGCTTGTGTCATCAATGTTTGTGCAAGCTTAGGCAGGCTACTTTCTGGGAAAGTTACACACGCAGTAGTGATTCGGATTGGATGCGAGTCGAATGATGTGGTTTCAAGCGCACTTGTGGACATGTATTCCAAATGCGGAAGCTTTAGTTACTCAGATAAGGTGTTCAGAAGAATTCATGATCCTTCTGTTATTCCATATACTTCTATGATTGTGAGTGCTGCCAAGTATGGACTTGGTGAACTGTCCCTCAAATTATTCGAACAGATGATCAGAAGAGCAATAAAACCCAACGATATCACTTTCGTCGGGGTTTTGCATGCTTGTAGCCACTCGGGACTCGTGGATGAAGGTCTCAAATACCTGAATTCTATGCATACAAAGCATGGTATCACTCCCAGCGCAAAGCATTATACTTGTGTTGTTGACATGCTCGGTCGAACTGGCCGCCTCGATGAGGCTTATCAGTTGGCAAAGTCTGTCAAAGTTGATGCCAGTGAAGTGGCTCCTATGTGGGCTGCATTACTGTCAGCTAGTAGGCTTCAGGGACGAGTAGACATTGCTATTGAATCAGGTAATAGGATCATTGAATCAAATGAACAAGTAGCATGTGCATACGTGACATTGTCAAACACTTTTGCATTGGGCAATGTCATATCATTCGTATTCGCCTGCCCCCAATTTTTCTTAGGTCTTCTTTTTTTTTCTCTTCTAAGTATAATCTTCTCGTATCTTCTCATTGGAATGTTTGGGTATTTCCCCTTAACATGTCCAAATCACCTAAGCCTTGTCTCTCTTAATTTTTCAATAATATTAGTCACCTTTAATTTGTTTCTTACCATTAAATTCCTAACCTTATCTCTTTTAGTAAGGTTGGACATCCAACGTAGCTTCCTCATCTCTCTCACCATTAGCTTAAGACTATGCATTTGTTTGATAGGTCAACACTCCGCCTTATAGAGCATGGCTGACCTAATTTTGATTCCTCCTTAATTGATGTTCATCACCAACGAAAAAGTGATCAATATGGATTTTCATTGGTATATAAAATTTATAAAAAACTATTAGATGGACACTTTAATCATGTTACATATTATAATCATTATAATATCAATTTGGTTTGTTAAAATCAAAGTAGATAATTGAATATTATACCCCTTATATGAAGTAAATTTTCATAGGGTGTAATTCAAATAAAATAAAATTCTCTTAGGAACCTATGATATTAAAAGAAGATTATCATTTTCATAATGATTTATGTTTCTTTTCAAATGAAAAGTGAACATTAAAAACAAGTAAAGAGGCTGTTAAACATTAACCATTACTGTCTGAGATAGAAGAGATGCTATTAGTATTTACAAAAGATACTTTGATATGGGAACTAAATAAAATCAACTCCGTAATTATTCCTATGATAGTTGTATTTATATCAATTTATATTTTACATATTATATACTTAATGGCAATAGGTTAATAAGGTCAACTTATTCTCTTAAATGTCATAATGACTTCCTTTGTCTTTTGTACTTATTAAAGACTTCAGACAAGCTAATTATTCTAATATTTTGTAAGAAATTATTAAGGAAGAAATCAAGGGCAAAAAAAAGTGAAAATGAGGGCAAGAGTAAAGAAGAAGATCAAGATGTGAGATTATAACCCTTTGAATGTCATATTTTGTAATGATAAAAAGGGAGCAACCACATTGCATAAAAAATTAATCAAGTTTAAGGAAAGAATCTAACTATAATCATACAGAATTGCTTGCTAGGAAGCAATCGAACCATATTTTAACAACTTTTTGGGTATATTATATTTATGTTTGACATTATAAACCAATAATTTGATATTTGTTTTATATTTGATAGAAAGTTATTTTTATTACATTATTTGATAGGTTTATATATTTTCATGGTTATTTGTGTTTTTTTTTTGTATTTACATTTGTATAGTTAAGGATAAAAAGGAATACATATATATACACACACATACACACATATGTATATAAGCTTACAGAGAAACTTTGAAGAGTACTAGAGATGAAACATTTTAGAAACAAGTCAATGGAAAGAAAAATCATGTATACGTTGATTCTATTGAATAACACGACTTAGGATATGTTCATATCTCAAAACTATATTGGTATGTGGGTTTTTCTAGAAGGATTCACATTGTGTGACATACTCGTGTTCTAAACTACATCTACATGTTTAAAGATACAAGAGGATTCGTAGCTTAAGGACACGCCCATTCCCCAGGTTGTGTCTGAGATGATGAAAATTATGGCCTGGGGATATGTTTATGCCTAGGTCATGTAAAGATTTTTGTTTCAAGAGGATTGATAGTCTGGCTATTCGTGTCATAAATTTTTTTTCTCAAAATGTTCAATGGTTTGTACCTTAGCTATGTCGCAAAAATTTTAAAACATAAGGGATCTTATTAGAGTCTCACTTTCATTACTATCTTAAATTTTCTCTAAATTCCTCTTAAAATCTCCAAACACCCACAAGACGAATCTAGTTTCATTCAACATTTTCTCTTAGTTTTCATCAAGATCCACCAACTTTTTCACCTTTAAATCTAATTTTTAACAATTTAGGATGCTAAACTTAATTTTTTTTAGATTTTTGTGTTTTAAACTATTCCTTAATTATGTTCACTTTTCAACACTCTATCAAACTACAAAATTGAATTTATAACCATCCACAAGAAAGAGGTGAAGGCTAAAGTCGTTCAAGATGCATTAAGCAGTTAAGCATAACTATAAGAAATGACTTTAAATGAACATCCAATGCCTACCTTTAAGGAGCCATATTTTCCAAAAGGTATGTCTATCTTAAAACTAACCTTTCAAATCAATTAGAAGTGTGGATTATATTAAGATTAGCTTTGGATTTGAGGAGATTTATAGAAGATTTTTAGTGGAGATGTTTTTAATATTGTTGAACATTCAAATATAGAGCTCACCTTTGAGATTCTTACCACTTTTAGGGTGAATTGGAATGAAAAATTGGATAGGAGAAATGCAATAAAGTTTATTCTAGATGTAAATTTAATTAAGATGTTATTTAATGATTTTATGATATAATGAGAGTTTTATACAGTTAAGTATATTAAATCAATATACTATACAAGAGCCATAGTTGAATTCCTTGATGAGTTTAGTAACTGTGTACATTATGAATTTTATAGTTTATTTTTAGGGGAAATGAGCATCTATGACGCATTAAAGAGTAAGAGTACCAATATCCTTTTGCTTTTTGATATTTTCCTAGGTATATGATTGTTTAGAGGAGGGAGAGCAATAATGTGGTGAATCTTGCTTATCTGTTTTATTTATAGTGCAAAGTAAAGCAAAGATGATGCAA
>JAOQMM010000173.1:32067637-32094852 GCA_027563515.1 Erythroxylum platyclados
TAGTTAGATTATATTTAAGAGATTATTTAAATTATCATATTAATAATATTTCAATTGATATTATATATATATATTATTTATTAATTAAAATAAAGTGTTTTAATTAAAAATTATTTAAAAATATATCAAATTTGAAGACATTTTTGAATATTTGGTCTCAAGGTCCAAAGCTAACAAGCCCCAAGTCATCTGCTCAAAGAGAAAATCTCTTTATATACTAAAGAAGGAATAGGACCCTAAAGGCAAACCCAAGTCAAAAAAGGCAAGTAGAGGTTGGAGAGACAGAACCATGGAAGAACTAGATGAAGAAGAAAGACGAGCGCTCAGAGCAAGTAAATTCGCTCCTCTGCCTCCTCCATCTTCTTCGCGCTCTCAAGAACCCAGGTTTTTAATTCCCATTTTTTAAAATTTTTTTTGCTGTTATTTTTTTCTTATTTTCTCTTCTATTCATGTCTCTGTGTTTGGAAATCCTTCGGTAGTTTTGATTAATTGTACGAGAATGTGTATATGATGGTTGTGTGAAGGTTGGCTCACCCCGGTGGACCATTAAAGACCAACAAAGCAGCAGCTTTGGCTAAGTTTCTTGAGAGAAAACTTCAAGACCCCATTGGCTTAGCCTCCATTGATCCCCAACTGCTTGAATTGGCTGTCCAGAACGCCAAGAACGCAGTCTGTTCTTCGTCTGGTATCAATTCCCGTTTGCCTTTTTCATTGTTGGTTTTCATGGATTGAATAAATGTTGGTATTTTCAAAGTAAGAACAAAAAGATTGAGTCTTTGGATTTGGAAGGTTGAAATGGAAACGGGATTTGATTTAATCGGAAGATTGGTTAAGTCTTCGTAGATGGTGGGGAAATTTGGACTACAAATGGAGTGTTTATGACTGTAATTCCACATGAGGATCTGCGTGATTGAATGATTCATCTATTTCAATTTGAAGACGAACTGAGATTCATGTTGTGATTGAATGATTAGTCTCCTTCAGTTTGAAGACTAACTAAGATTCATACTGGTTCACTTGTTTTGTTTCTGAAATGCTGTGCCTAATTTTCGATTTACCAGTAGCACAATGGTTGAATCTATTGCAAACAATAAATGGAATCTTTGCAATGCCTTTGTGACACCTTTTCTATAACTTTTGGTATTGTACTTGTCTTAATCCTTCACGAAACTTTGCTATGTCAAGTACTTCAGTGCTATCTTAACAATGTAATCTACGCTTGATGCTGCTCTATTATCATTGGCCCAGTTCTGCATCAAGCTTTGAATAGCCTTCTTAACATACTGTGATTAAACTTCGTAGTCGCTTCTGGAAGTAGCTATGCCTGCTGTGACAGATCCTGAATCAGTTGCATTATGATACAACTGACATTCATGAGCCTTTTTTTTTTTTTTTGTTTACTGAGAATCTGCTTCGACCGCTAGGATCTTTTCCTGTTTTATTAAGCTACTTCTTTTAGATTTTCATGATCTTATCGTTAGATTTCTAGATGCAGGAAGTTCAGCATATTGATTGCAGTAAGAAACCATTATGCTAACTGAGTCTGATCATCCTGATTTCAATATAACAGGTGGAATTTCGAATTCTGGACGAGTTGTCCGCCATGTGAATTCCTTTGGTGACTCTGAGGTAAACTGGATTTGACAAATCGTGAATTGGTCTAGAGGAAGCTATCCATACACTTACGTGATTAGGAAAAGTAAATTCATTTGCAGGAGTCTTTCAAAGAAGAAAAGCTTGAAATTTCTACACTGAAGAAACAGAAGAAAAATAAAAAGAAGAAGAAGAAGAAGAACAGGAAAGAAGAGAACCAAAAAAATAAGAAACAAAAGGTTTGCCCAAGTACTTCTTGTTGTATTCCCTTTTTCTGAGTTGCAACTTTTGACTGATGGAAAGTGTATGTGCTGCAGATGAGGGATGTTGCTGATAATCTAAAGCCGAATCGACCCAAAAAGAAGTTAAAATCACTATAACGTCAAATTCCTCGTCGTGTCATTGTGAATTTGGTCTTATTAGGATCCTTTGTGACACAAGTTTTAAGTGTACATTATGGTTCATGAAGTGGAATCAATTTTGGTTATAGCACAGATGTTCTTCCAGGAACTTTGGAATTCTTAATGTCACCTTTTAGGTTTTGTTTTGTTTGCCTTTTATATCCATTGATGTAAAAGATCTTCGAACATCCCATTTGTTAGAATTGTGAACCAGATTTGCGGATATTTTTTAAATATTCAATTGAGGTAAATTTGTTTGATCCCTTAATCTTTCCAAACTTTATAATTAAAAATATGATTTAAATTATGATTTGTAGACTAAAATTATTTTTGTGGCTATATGTTTATTTAAGAATGATAATATGTCAGGTTAGATTAAGCTTGAGCTTGAAAGATTTTTTTTCATTCTTTTTTAAGAATTTCAAAATGTATCATTTTATTTAAAAATTAAAAAATTTAAATCTAATTTAAAACTTAGTCAACTCGAATATAATTTTTTGATTCGAGCTTAACAAAATTCAATTAGACAAAATTTATTATCCCTATTTATATTAATGACAATTTTCTTAATAATTGAAATTGATATTATATTTTCATTCCTATTATTCATACCTATTCTAATAATTTATAATCTTAAATTTTTTAGAATTTATTCCACTTAAATGGAGATAATAATAAGTCACCTCAAGTTCTGGTCTTACATTTTTATAATTTAAAATTGGTTTGAATTTAAATAATTTAATTTTTATTTATATTAACGATAAAATAACTAAAAGTAATATCCTTAAATTTGAATCCGACCGTGCTTTAACTAACTATAACCTAATTTATTCACTTTAAATCGTGTGAGACTCATGTTGTCATTCCCACATTTCAGGAACCTGATTTGAATGAACTCGGCCGACAGGCAAACTCATTTAACTGCCGAGCATGTAACATATCCCAAATACCCAAAAAACCGCTCGCCGACATTTGGACGCCGCTCGTTAGATATTATATCACAGTTAACTCACTGCAAGGCAAAACCATAAAACCTTAAAAAAAATAAGAAAAAGGAAAAAGTGCTCTACGTGTGTCCAAACCAAACCTTGTCCAAGTCAAAGAAAGGAACAGTCCCACCGTTACCGTTACCGTCACCATCACTTTCCACCTGATCACCGGCAACTCCGGTGATTCCCAATCGCCATCAACCCCGTCGTCCACGGGCTACTTCAGGTCACCCACCTACTGTACATTATTAATAATGCTTTTAAGGACTTCTTACCTACTGCCAAAAAGTCATATTCCCGGTTCAGATGCTGACACCCACCTCATCTCCACCGTCCATTTCATCTTGCCCTTTCTCGACCGTTGATTCTCATGAATTTCCCTCCCAACTGAATCTTAACTAAAACAATCCCCGCTTTTATGTTTCTGTTTTTTTCTCCCTTTTTTCTTTCCCCTTTTCGGACATGAAGTTTACCTTCTTCTAAACTTTAACCGACCCAATCACACTCGCATTAGATCACAACCAATCACGCGCTCCTACAAAAGTACTTTAAGAAATTATAATTTTTTTAAAAATAAATAAAATTATAAAAATCTCAAATTTTATAATATTAGTATTATCACAACTTTTAATTTTTAGCAAAAATAATTTAGCATTAATTTTTGACTATTATAAATGAAGTGACTCTTATTTTTGTTACATAACAACCACATATTATATTATATTATGTTTAAATTTTATTATATGATAAATTAAAAATATTAAATATTCTAAAATAATTATGAAATAAAAAATACGAAGAATGTATACAATATTTGATATTTTTAATTTATTAAATAATAAAATTCATACATAACATAAATATAATATATGATATAATCACATAATAAAAATATTAATTCGACATGTCTTGTCGCATTATCCATATTCACTAAATATTAGACTATTTTGTTAAAAATTAAAAATTTGGATGTCAACTTTTTACGTTGAAATTAGTATTGTAAAGTTGAGTAAAATATTAAATTTTTTAAAATTAAATATAAATAATAATATACTCAAACATATGTTTACTTTTAATCAATCTCAAATTATAATGGAAACCTTCAAATTCTTAAGAGACTATTTGACTTCTTAAATTAAAAGATTATTAAAAATCACTTAATCAAATATAATGATAATTAGATAAGTGTGAATCACTTACGATTACATTTTATTTCAATTCTTATAATTTAAATTCAGTTTAATTAGATTTAAACCCTTTAAAATTTGATGGAGAATAAAATATTATTATATCTAAAGGACAAAAATACACTTGATGTACATGTGAACACGTTGCTCATCCGTTACGCGAGGATGGTGAAAGCAGTGAAGAGTACTTGGCGGATTTTGGTTGGTCACTTCAAAAAGCAAAGAGCACAGGCGAGTATCTTTATCTACTGTCAACCTCCCAACTTCGCAAGTAAAAAAATACACGGAGTTACCAAAATTTGTCTGTAGTGGGAAAAACGTTACCGCTTTGAGAAAAGTAAAAGCCCTAATTTTGGCTGTGATTACCAACTCCATTATCTAATCATGTTGTAAACTTTTAATGAATTAAAATGCGGTGTTAATTAATTTAAAATTAAAAATATTTTTAAATTAATATTAAAATTTTAAATAATATTATTTTATTAATGAAATTTTAAAAAATGAACTAAAGTTATCATTCTTTAAAAAACTACAAGAATTATATTTTTTATTTTGATCTTCACTTTATTATATCAATTAATATCATTTTAATAAATATTAATTTATAAATCATTTTAATAAATATTCACACTATTTTTATATTTTAAAAATTCACAATGATAAATTAGTAAATTGATAAGAAAGAAAAGGAAAGTTAATATATAATTAAGATGACTTTTTATTATATCCAGAAATTTTCAATGAATTACTACATTTAAAATAATATTTATTCCATTTTCAAGTGGATTGATTAATATTTTAAAATTATAAAAAGGTGACAAATTTTCTTCTGGTTCCTATTTGTGCTCTTCCTTGTTTCCTTTTTGTAACGTCACATCACATGAGTCACCACCTTCTCTTTCACTTCACTCCATGTACTTATAAAATATATATTAAATAATATTTCGAGTACACCAAATATTCTTTTTAAATATTATCTAGTCAAAATATTTTTTAAAAATAAATAACAATCATATTATCTGTTTTTATATTTTTATTTTTGACCAATAATTTTTTAAGATTGAATTACTCATTATCATTTAATTAGATTATATAGAAATTATTTTTTTATAGTATGAGTTTCAATTTAAAAAAGTTTGAACAGTTTTAAATTTTAATATATTAAAAATAATATTATTAATTTGATATAAACTAAATTAAATTAAGTAATTGAAGTGGGAAGAGTAAAGTAAAGGTACTAACTTCTCCGTACAGATCAACCCCTTATACCTATTTGGTCAGTTTTACTGTAATATCCCTACACAAAAGTACAGCTTTATTCCATGCTCACTCCTCGTACCACATTCCCAAAGAACCTGAGGGGCATCATCGTCATTCACATGAGTAAAAAGTTTTCAAGAACAGTTGTAGTAATGAATTAATAGGAGGACAAAAGAGGACAATACTTTAAATAACATTTAATACATAATAATTAATTTTAAAAAATAAAGCTTATAGATAGAGATGAATTGGGCCGAAAGTAATAGGATGATGTCTAATCTAAAATTTAATCGGATTCAAATGATATGATTTATAAATTTAAAATCAAAACAAACCAAACCGAGCCATGCCATTGCCATCAACCAGCCTAAGTAGGGGGTTGTTTGGCGCGTATATAAAACCACCATAAAAGAGAGGAGCGAAAGATCATAACTATCACTTCCCTTTGAAAAGCCAAAGCAAACACTGTTATGTCTTTGTCTTATGAGTTGAAAAAATAAATATAAAAACGAATAATAATAATAATAATAACAAATATGATATTTTATTTATTTATTTTATTTTCTTAGTTTTTCTCGATCGCTGTTTCTTTCGTTCTCGCTTGTCGCTTCGTTTATCTCTCTCTAGAAAGGCATACACAGACAGATAGAGGTATCCAGTTGATCGGAGAAGCAAAATCCGGTTCCGTTCGGAGAATTTCGGGATGGACCGGTACAGTCGGATCCAGGAGGGGTCGCAGCCCGATCCGTCACCGGAATGGACGGCTCCGGTGCCGGAAACGGGGCTCGAAGGCGAGTTTCGTTTATTTAACCTACATTTTGCGAGTTGTGTTCTTGTTTAAAGGTTCGTTGAATGTTGGTGTAGAGTGGTTGATATGATCTTTTTATGTTATGTTTTGGTGTGAATGTAGAGCGTGTTTGGCAGTTGGAATTGGGTGAAGGGGAATCCGGGTACCCGGAGCGGCCCGACGAGGCCGATTGTATCTACTACTTGAGGACCGGGTTTTGCGGGTACGGGTCAAGGTGTCGGTTCAATCATCCACGTGACCGCAGCGCGGTAATTTTGTTTGGTTTCACCCCAGTTTGTGGGTTTTAGAGGTTTTATGGTTCTAATTGTTGTGATCTTGTGGTTTTTTTGATGGAGTTTGGATGATTGAATTTTGAAGTTAGTGTGGAATGGTTTTATTTAGTACGTAGGTGTTAGTGTAGTAAGGTGTTAGTGTAGTAAGATCTGCGTGTGTGTGTGTTTGTGTTGTGTGTTCGGTATAATTGTGCTTATTGCTTAATTCTGAATGATGATGATGATCAGGTGATGGGAGCAAGAGCAGCTGGAGGAGAGTATCCAGAGCGTGTTGGCCAGCCTGTTTGCCAGGTTAATCCATTTGATACTTTTGAGACTTATGCAAGTTGTTAATGAAAATGCTTGATTGATACATGAACAATGTGCAGGCATTTACTGACTTTTTTTTTTCTTCCTCATGTTTATGTCTTTAAGATGTGTTTGGTATCAGCTTTTGGTTATAGTTGATGTTTCTGGAATTTTAGTGATTGTAGCTATGCTGTTTCTGGCTTGATTTTGCAGTATTATATGAGGACAGGAACGTGTAAATTTGGTGCTTCCTGCAAGTACCACCACCCGAAGCTGGGAGCTGGTTCTGCTAGTCCCATGCCACTAAATTATTATGGATACCCCCTACGTCCGGTACTTGTGTATTTTTTCTTATCATTGACGTTTTGTTTCTTGTAATTTCTTTCTCACATTTGCTGCATGTTTTTGAATCTTAAACATTGGACGTTTAATTGGTCACAGGGTGAAAAGGAGTGTACATACTATATAAAAACAGGACACTGTAAGTTTGGTGCGACATGTAAATTTCATCACCCACAACCAACTAATGTTCAAGTTCCACTGCAATCATTGGCTCCACAAGTTGCAAATGCACCCACTCCTTTACCACCACCTGCATTGTACTCAGCGATGCAGTCTCCATCTGGTCCCTCATCTCAGCAGTATGGTGTAGTAGTTGCAAGGTCACCTTTGATGCATGGCTATGTACAGGGACCTTATGGTCCTATGCTGCTTTCTCCTGGCGTAGTTCCCTATCCAAGTTGGAGTCCTTACCCGGTAATTCAGTGAAACCTTCCTTTATTTTTCAGAAGGTTTGTGGCATTCCCCTAAATGTTTTCATTTGAGCTGTGATTCTTTTGCAGTCACCTGTAAGTCCGGGAGCTTCTTCTAATACTCAGCCTGCGGTAGGTTCGAATTCTGTCTATGGGGTAACACAACTATCTCCTTCAGCACCTGCCTACACAGGAACTTATCAGCCAACACCTACTTCAGCTGGTCCTGCAAGCGGTAGCCAAAGGGAACACTCATTTCCAGAGAGACCTGGCCAACCAGAATGCCAGTATTACATGAAAACTGGTGATTGTAGATTTGGATCCTCTTGTAAATATCACCATCCACCAGAATTGATTACACCAAAAACAAATGTCATCCTTAGTCCTATGGGTCTTCCTTTACGTCCAGTAAGCATATTCTGAATCCTTTGTGTTGTGATGCTTTCATTGCTTTAATTTCACTTAGGTATCATGTGAGTCAAAAAATGATCAAATAATCTCTGATGGCTTATTAAGTATCGTCTAATGCATGAAGTTTATTGCTGTTTTCTTATTGGCATTGTTTAAGCTTCTATCTCACCAAAGGTTTTGATGGGTAGTAAGCTGTGCTGAAGCTTAAATCTTCTTAACAATTTGAAAAACATTTGGGAGGAAGTGACCTGGTACTTGCTTTTAATATGTGGATGCTCTCATGTAAATGTTCTCTTATGCCAAATCTTTTTAATTATTATGTGTAAAAATTCTTTATTGCATTACATTCTTGCTGTGCAATGCTCAGATTTCTGACATTACGACACTGAATGCTCTTTCACTATTTTCTGCACATTCCATCGATCTTGCCTTTTTCAAACAATTTATTTGGTTGCAGCATTTCAATTTTACAGAATGGAGAGTATACACATTATCAATTTGAACTAATAAATATTACTCTTTTAATACAATAGACAAAATATGTGAGCAGTTCCTACAGTATTCAATACGTGGGAGGGTTTTCATTCTTTCCATTTTCTTGCTTCCTAGGTCTAGTTCCTTGATTTGATTGTTCTCTTTTGATATTTGGTGGCTGCTTTTCTTGGGAGGGAAAGGTAGTGATTGCAGTCTAACCCAACTACATGCCATGTTTCCTTCATTCAATTTTTTAATCCCTAAAGATTATGCATATTCCATAATTGAATTTCAAACAATAGTTTAAGTTGGTCTTTTGTGATGTTACTGACAGTTTCCCAGTAATTAAACTTTGTGGAACAATATGCTGGTTGAGCTAATGTATATCTCTTATTCCAACCTTATAGAAGACTATAACTTGTGGCCTCTAAATTCTTGCCTGAACTTATATTATAATTAGAGTTCTTGAAACTGGTACTATTTTAATAATTTCATCTCTGGAATATGTTGAAATAATAAGAGGAAGATAGAAGAGAAAATTAACTCTCATATATTTTTGTGATTTACAACAGTCCTATATTTACAAGAATTCTAGAAAAGGAAAATAGAATATACAGGAATAATCTCTATAAATTAGCTCCTTTTCAAGGAAATCCCACTAAACTAGGAATACACCAAAACTGAACCTGCAAGATTAGGAATATACAGTTGTCAACAGTCTCCCTCAAGTTGGTGTATAGATATCTTGCATGCCCGTCTTGCAAACCAAAACATGAAATTGTCTTACTGCCAAGTCCCTTAGTGAAAATATCAGCCAATTGATTTTCTATACATGAGAAATGTTCAGAGTCCCACAGCTTATCTTTTCCTTGATGAAATGTCGATCAATTTCAAATATGTTTTGTGCTGTCATGTTTAATTGGATTGTGAGCAATGCTAATGACAACCTTGTTATCACACTATAATGAAAAAAAATTTCCATCCAACAACAATAGTTCATGCATTAATTTCTGAAGCCATGACACCTCACACACACCGTGGTCCATTACTCTATATTCAATTTCTGTACTTGATCTTGCTACAACAGCTTGTTTTTACCCCTTCAAGTAACTAAATTACCACCAATAAATGTGCAATAACTAGAAGTAGACCTTCTATCATCAGGACATCCTACCTAATCCACATTTGTGAAGTCTTAAATTTTTAGGTGGCCATGTTTAGAGAAGAGTAACCCTTTTCCTAGTGCAGATTTTAAGTACCTTAAAATACAAAGTACAACATATACACTCTCAAGGATCATACATACACTAACTCACCACATTTACAGCATATGCTATATCAGGTTTGGTGTGGGAGAGATAAATCAACTAGTCGTTAATATTTACCAATGTCAACAAATTTACCAGCTCCTTGTAATCCTCGTAATTTATGATTAGTTTCAATAGGAGAATCTACTGGTTTGCACCTAAGCATGCTAGTTTCTTCGAGAAGATCTGAAAAATATTTCCTCTAGGAGTTAATTTTTCCTTTATCAGATCAGGCAACTTCAATTTCAAGGAAATAGTGCAGCTTGCCCAAGTCTTTAATCTCAAATTCTTGAGCTAGATATCTTTTCAATTGAATCATTTCATCCATATTACCCCCGTTAGTATATATCATCAACATAGACAATAAGTATTGTGATCTTACCAGTGCAGTGCTTGATAAATAAGGTATGATCAGCATTGCTTTGATGATACGCAAAACGGCTCATGGCTTTCCTGCCCCTATCAAATCATGCCCTAGGAGACTGATTTAGGTCATATAGTTCCTTTTGCCATAGACAAGCCTTTCCTTCAGTTTTCTTTGTGTTAAATCTAGTGGCAAATTTCCATATAGACTTTTTTTAACTCCCCATGCAAAAATGTATTTTTGACATTAAGATGTTGTAAATCCCAGCCAAGATTAGCTGCACAAGACAAAAGAATTCTAATTGTGTTCATCTTTGTCTGTGGAGTCAATGTTTATTCATAATCAAAACCGTAGTTTGGTGAACCCCTTTGCCACCAATCACGCCTTAAATCTATCAACAGTTCCATCGGACACCCATTTGCAATATACTGGTCTCTTTCCTGATGGAAGAGCAACAAGTTCCCGCATTTTGTTTTTTTGTCAAAGCTTTCATTTAATCAACCATGGTGTCTTTCCATTTAGGTTCACTAAGACCTTTCTGCCAATCCTATGTTATAGAAACAGAAGACAACAACAATACAAAGGCTCTATAGGAAGGACAAGTGAATCATATGAAATATGCTATTGGATTAAGTCGTCACCACCTCGACACGATAGATTGTGTCACGTGTTGGGTCTTAAATTAGCCCATATGTGAGGGGGGCGTGTTGAAATATAAAGTGGGAGTTTGTTCCATATTGAAAGAATATATGGTCTTGAGTATGCATATAAGCCTAGTGAGCTACTCCTCCTATCACCAATTAGTTTTAGGATGAAATCTTATTTGGGCTTGTATTTGCTCAGTTTATTTAGGCCCAATCTTATAAAAATTTAATATGGTATAAGAGTAGGTTTGGTCCAGATTATTAATTTCCTGGTTGACCGTCTGGATGTCCAGTCCCAATGACTCGGTTCGGTTACCACTGCGTTTATTTCAAGTGACAACTGGATGTTCAGTCCCAGTTGCAGTTGAGGGGGAGTATTAGAGTATCTCATATTGACTAAACTGGTAAGAGCCAACTATCCAAATGATTAGTTTTAGTCATTTTGGCAATGGTTGACTCAAACCCAATTCTTGTTAAAAGGCTCTACACTCTACCCATATTAAAAATTCTAATAGAAACAAAGTTAAATATAGGGTGTTTAATGCAAACGTGAACACCTTTTCTAATAGCAATATGGACATCAAGATCATCAGTAACAGAATTAGAGTTAGAAGGCTTAAGAGATGAAGTAGACTCACTGGATGATTCCACATGAGCTGAATTCAGAGTCAAAGTTTGACTAGGTAGAACATGCTCAATAGTTTTATCTACATGTTTTCTTTGACTATATGTTCTCAAATCTGACTTACCAAGCATTCCATCTTTAGGTTTTTCACTCCCACTACTAATGATTGGATTAAAAATCTGCATAGGCACACTATGATTTGGTGACTCCTCTTCTTCCTTATTCTCCCCCTGAAGAGGGGACTAGGATGGAGAAAAGTAGGGCTCTAATTCTGTAAAGGTGACATATGTACTCTCAGTTAGTGGATGATAACATTATAACCTTTTCAAGTTGCACAGTACCCAACAAACACACATTTAAGAGCACGCAGATCTAATTTGCTTGCATTTTTCGTGTGAACAAAACATACACATCCAAAAACTTTAGGAGGTACAGTGTAAGAATTTGTACCTTGCAACATTTTGAAAGGACTTTGAAAGCCTTTTGGCATTTTATTAATAAGATATCCAGCGGAAAGTACTGCATTACCCCGGAAGACTTTTGGGACATTTATAGTGAACATGAGGGCTCTAGCCACTTCTAATAAGTGTCTATTCTTTCTTTCATAAACTCCATTTTGGGCACTTGTATTAACACAACTAGTCAAGTGCAGTATTCCATATGAATCAAGATAGTCACGAACAATAACTTCCACGTACTCTGTGCCATTATCAGTCCTCAAAATCTCAACCTTAGCATCAAATTATGTGCAAATCATTTTATGGAAAGATATAAAACAAGAAAATACCTCATTCTTAGCTCACAAGTAAACCCATGTCATCGTAGTACAACAGTCTATAAAGGTGACAAACTATCTACAACTAGACAAGGAAATGTTTGAATAGGACCCCATACATCATAGTGAATATTCATAGAAGGAACAGAACTCTTATTATTAATTAAAGGATAAGAATGTCTTATGTGATTGGCAAATTCACAAGCATCAAAAAACAGTAAATCTAAATTGCATTGTTTAAACAATTTTAGATATAATTTTTCTAAAACATTCAAAGAATGGGTGTCCTAATCTCCTATGTAGCTGAACTGACTGTTGGTTAGCGAACGTTGGATCTCCTATCATGGCTGGAGTCTTAGAAGATAGCAATGAGTGACTACTCCTATCTAGCACATACAAACCATCTTGCAGTCTATCATAGCCAATCGCTTCCCTGTGCTCAGTTCCTGAAATGCATGATAAGTAGGATAGGATTCTGCTTTACAATTCAGTTCATTAGTAAGGGAACTAACAGATAACAGATTATTAGGAAAATTAGAGACATGAAGAACTGATGATAGTTTAATGGAAGGAGTTCAATTAACAGAACCTGTTTCCAGATATAGGAGATAAAGAACCTTTTGCAATACAGATTTTATCTTTGCCTGAACATAGAGTGTAATTCGAAAAATTATTGGAAGAGCCTGTCATATGGTCTCATGTTCTAGAATCTATAGTCCATGGATTATTATAAGTTTCAGAATTAGAAAGAAAAGCAATAACTGATTTGGAAAATTAGAAGAAGCAACAGTTGAATGTGAGTCAAGCCGAGACAAAAGATGTCATAGAATTTGCACTTCTTCCTTGGAAAGACCACCAACAATTGTTGTTTCTTCAGATAAAGGTGCATCTACAGTCTCTGACATGTTTGCTTGTGGCCTAGTGGAACCCATTTGTTTACTTCCACGTCCTCTTGTCAGTCGACTGTGAAGTTTCCAGAAACTCTGTTTAAATGCCTCGGTTTACCACAATAATCATATTTCAATTGATCTTTATTTGATGGACCCTGTTCACTTCCTTTCTCTGATTCACGAGTGTTGTTGGCAAGTAGCCCTGCTTTTTCTATGGGATTTGTGTGTATCATGACATTCCTTCGGCTTTCTTGTTGAATGTAAGAGTAAGCCTGTCTTACGGAAGGAAAAGGAACCTTAACCATAACTTGTACCCGTTTCTGGTCATATTCCATATTCAGACCAGCATCATAGACCCATTCCTTTTCTATCAACTTCTGAAATTTAACTGCATCATGTGGACATGCAGGCTGGAAATCTTGATAATAGTCTAATTCTTGCCATAGACCACTTGATTCAGCAAAATATCGTGCTATGGTCATATCTCCTTGTTTAGTCTCATATATCTTATTTCTTATCTCATAGATCTAAGCATCATTACCCTCTTGAGAATAGGTCTGAGAAGCTGCACTCCAAATCTTTTGTGCAGTGTTGAATAGCAAATAGCCTTAAGCAATCTGCGGTTGCATCGAGTTAGAGTAACCATGACATGACAAGGGAGTTTTCTGATTCCCATTGAGTGAGTGTTGGATCACCAGTAGCTGGCTTTGGCTTATCTCCTATAACATATCCATGCAAACCCCGAGCTTGAATGAGCAATAAACAAGACCTGGACTAAGCAAGGTAATTGGTTGCATCTAGCTTTAATGGACTGATTTGCAGAGAAGGATTTTCAGCTATAGATCCAAATTTGACTCCAGAATTTTTTTCTTCTGCCAACTTTTTCCAAGATGAACACTGTATTTATCAGTTGAGAGAAAAGGAGGGAAAGGCTGCAGTCGGCTTTAAATATGATAGTTAAAGTGATAGCGGTTTAGAGCATGAGCTCTAATACCATGTTGAAATAATAAGAGGAAGATAGGAGAGAAATAAAAGGAACTCTCATATATTTTTGTGATTTACAGCAGTCCTATGTAAAGGAATTCTAGGAAAGGAAAACAGAATGTACAGGAATGATCTCTATAAATTAGGTCCTATACAAGGAAATCCCACTAAACTAGGAATACACTAAAACTTAACCCGCAAGATTAGGAATATACAGCTGTCAACAGTACATGTTTTTCTTCATGTGTAATGTTTTAGTATGTAATCTCTGTGCTCTTTTATAGACCATGTTCTTTTTTTCTCCTTACAGAAGCCAGTTTTGCTTGATTAAGTTTTTGATGAGTGATTAGTTTATAAAGCTATTCCACTTCTAATGTGCTATTAGTTGTCTCTTCTCCTTTTTCGTGGAATGCTTACTTTGTTGCCTGTTTGGCTGTTACCTTCTATCATTTTTCTATGCTTGATATGCTTTTCTTGCAGCTGCATTCTAGTTCTTTTAATGGTTTTTATGGTTGATTCAAGAAAGGCTTTTATTGTTTAGAAAATATCATTCAAACAGTTGATGGGAGATTTTGTAGTTTGTTAACAGTTTGTGCATTCAACAATATTATCATATCGCTTGTAGTTTTCGATGTATTGTTCACTTGGTAATTCATGACACTAGATTAATAAGTGTTCCCTTATGTGAGATCTGTTTTCACCACATAAGTAGAGTACAAGTTCTAATCTCAGCTGTCCTATTTAAGAATTGAAACAACTTTTTCGTTTCTTCACTATGGAAGTCAGTTAAGGAACTCTTTCATATTCCAATTTTATCCGCTTTTAAGGGTTTCTTCTATGATTTTCTTTAGTTGTTAAAGGCATATTGATTCATCGTTAAAAGTTGAGATTTCATGTAGACTGCCTTTGCAGTATGTGGATCAAACATGAAAATGTGTATAAAGTCATCCAAATTTATTGTTATTTCATCGAGAAACGATGCCCTATGTTTATGTTTTCTTATATTTTACTTCTGCCAAGCGTCATATGTGTTGGTCGTCTTTATTAGCTGAAGAAGAAGCTATATTTTTCTTTTCCATCTTTTGCTTCAACTTTTCACTGATTTATCATAGGGATCTAATGTTTTCCAATTAATGAGTTGGGAATTTTCATCTTTGAGATAGAGCCACAATGGAAGTCTGTCCTTATGATATGATTAATGGCCTTTATTTGTAAATTAGCCGTCTTAGGTGTTAAAAATGTTTGTTCATATCCCCTCAAGGAAAGAGAAATAGGGATGCACTTCAACAATTTGACAGTTGGTATGTAATATATTATGTGTGTCCTATGGCTGAATCATATTTCTTCGGATCCTGTACCCAAACACTTTTCTGATCTCTCTCAAGTGAATGTGTAGTAACTTGTGAACTTCTGAAGAAAGGTAAGCTCTGCAGCATGAGGTAGCAGATGAAACGGTTTTGACTCTCTCTCTCTCTCTCTCTCTTTCTCTTCCCTTAAAGCATATTCTTGTGGAGGTGTGAAAAATGCTTATTGAGAATTGTCAGTGTTTGGCATGCTCTTCTGTCTCTCTCTCTCTCTCTTTTCCTTAAAGTTAATGTCTGTTTTGATTTCTTCATGTTAATCAGGGCGCACCACCCTGCACGCATTATACACAACGTGGCCACTGCAAGTTTGGGCCTACATGCAAATTCGATCACCCAGTGGGAGGAACTCTTAGTTACAGTCCATCTGCATCTTCTCTTGCTGATATGCCGGTTGCACCTTATCCTGTGGGCTTATCCATTGGTTCCTTAGCCCCATCATCCTCATCTTCAGAGTTGCGACCTGAACTCACTTCAGGAGGATTCAGCAAGGACTCCAGTTCAACTAGAATGTCTTCATCAATAAGCACTTCAAGTGTTTCAGTTGGTTCGGTTTTCTCACAGAGTGGAACTGTTTCCCAGACAAGTGTGCAAAAGTCTGGCCATAGTACTGGCCCGTCTACTGGTGGCAGCAGCAGTAGCACAGAGGCTCGCTCATCAAGTTGAGGAATCAGATCAAATAATTGCCTTCCATTTCTCTTTGAATCAAATTCATGACATCATACTTTTTTTGTTCTAGCCCACAAATAGAAGACTTTGTTTCCCAGCTATGATTCCACAACTCAGGTCTAGCACACGGTAGTTCCGATAGTTTCCGTGTTCATATAATGAATAAGCTCTGGTCAACCTTCAAAAGGTCTAGCAAACCCCATATAGCCTTCCGCCTTCCTTTTGAATAATCATGAGAGGATCTGCAGTTCCCGTAGGCAAAATTTGCTTCCACGTCTCCAATTCTTTTGGAGCTTGTTGTGTTTATTTATGCTCCCCTCTTTTCCAAAAACCAAAAAAGAAAAAAGTCATACACTGTTCCTCTTCTCCGTGGGCTGCGTCTTCATATCTTATCATTTTTTCCTGATTTTCTTAAATCTGGGAACAAGCTTCCAATTTATCTAGTAGGAAATTTGAAGCTTTTCTTGTTCCCCCCACATTTTGTCTGGGGTTTATTTGTGAAAAAGAGAGTAATTACAGAGACTCATAAGGAGGCATCTGAATGCTTACCTTTACATGTGATTAGGTACATATTTATGTTGTGACAATTGAAATGCTTGACATTGTTGTTGATGAATTTATTATGAAATACAAATATATGAAGAATCAGCATTTGACTGTAATAATCATTCTTCCTTTTTTACTTCATCAATTTTCTATGCTTTCAGGTACTTCTCTTAAAGTAGCAAGTGGATCAAAAACCTGATCTTAAATTTCATGTTACTCTCTAGTTGACGAGGGACTTGAAGGATTTGAGGTAGGAAAGTTGCTTATGATAAGCTTGTATGCTAGAGTTTTATTGCCTGAACTTGTGCATTTTTCAGTTGCATACCTAGAGTTTATGGATAGTATAACCATCGGAGTCTTATGTGCATCCATCTAGGCAACACCACTGACACCAACTTGTGCTCAAGAAGAAAAGTTTTTTTTTTTTTTAACGTGCAGCTTTCATGTGTTTTTTAGTAACAAACTCTACATTCCGAATGGTGAAACGGGAAGCCTTGAAAGCCTATATGAAAGGCTTTTGTGGTGTTACTATAACACTTTTCATGTACTCTACACAAACTAGTAGAAGTTAGCTTTCTAAAAGAATTACACAGGGCCTTTTTAAGTAGGGTAGTATATGTGTGCATTTGCAAGAGATAGAGAAACCCAGAGAAAGAGAAGATGCATGTACATGATAACAAGAGTGGAAGAGTTTTTTATGAGAAATATGATGAGAGCATGAAATGTAAGAAGTAGCTTGAGTCACAATCCCATAACTAGTAGAAATCGTAAACTGGTTTGGGTCTAATTTAAGCAGTTCAGACAAGTGGTCCGGGACTGAAAAACAATTATCGCCTCAAAATAGAAAAAGATTCTCTTTAAAAATTAATTTTTTCTCATCTGTTAGAGCTTGAAAAACTGGTTAAAGTAGAATTTTCTTTTTGATGAATCAAAATTAGTTCAAACGACATTTTTGCCCAACACCGGCTGTCCCACCGTTGAGGGCAGACAGCCGGTGTCAGGAAGGCAAGTTTCCAGGAGCATAAGCCTAAGTTGCTGACATGTTTGCAGCATCTGATGTAAATGAGTAACTATTGCCAAGTGATTTATGTTCATTGATGGAACTTGAAGCATTGTTGTTATTTGCATTGACTATAATCATTTGCTGTGAGAAAAAGAAACGAAGAATGTTATTTGCAATGACTGTTTGTATTTGTGTTGATTCTGTTGAAGGGCACAAGAAGCAAATCGTAATTTATATAATACGAAAAGTTGCAGCTTTTATTTTTAAATCAGCCTGTAAATTTTTTAATAATAAGTCTAGTTTTTTTATTTTTCTAGGAAGTTGGGCATGGTAGTTTTGGCCTAGCCCGACTCATCCCGTGGTCAATAAGTCAGGCCCAATTTTTTAGGCCTGGTGGGACCCAGTAGGCCCGAGGTCTGTCAGGTAACGGCAAAATGATCAAAACGATATTGTTTTGATTTTTTCTTAAAATAATAATTCTTACTAAGTCGGGCTGCCTCAAGCCTAATTCGGCCGAGCCTGGGCCCGAGATAGCATGTAGCCCGGCTCAACTTGACCTATTATCATTCTTAAATTGTCGTGAATTTATATATCTGAGACCATATGAATTCTAACAAAAATTCTAGTTGAGTTCCTAAATTGAATAATAACATGGTGGGTTTTGGAATTTACCACAGAAATTCGAAATTGGTAAAAATAAGTTAAAAACTTAAAATCATGATTTGTTAAAAACAATAGTCTTTTGACTAAAAAGTTGGAATTTAAATAGAATTAGAGACCCAAAAGAAAAAAAGACCTGTTTGGAGTTAATAGGACAAGCTTAAGTTGACCAAGCGGGCCAAATTTGTTTTTTTTAAACCGAGCCTCAATTTGGACTTGCTCTATGATTACCCAAGCCTTGCTTGACTCAAGGTCTGAAGTTTATAAACAAAACGAAGTAGTTTTGCATTTTTAATTTATAAAAAAAAATTGGCCCAAACCTAGTTGAGCTTAGGGTTGAGCTTAGCTGTCTCAAGCTAAGTAGGTTAAGGGTGGGGCCCGCATTGCCATCCACACTGATGACAGGTTAAATTATGCAAATCGAAGTACTTAATGCTAAATAGATATTTTGGCATGGTTCAAAGTAATGTGATATTATTAAAAAAAATGAATAGATAATGAGAAGATAAAAAATAGTCATAATCAATTTTTTTTTCCCCTTTATTTTCCATTGATTCTAATTCAAGTAAATAGTGTGCACGTTTTATCTCTAATCTTATCCGTAGACTCTGAATTAATTTGATCTATGAAGAACACATTAAAATTTAACTAAATTTTTGAAACTTCAAATTTAAGTTAAAATTGATCTAAGATAATGACAATTCTTTAATTAATATTCTTATTTATCAAATTTATTTTCATACCTCTTAATTATGATCGTAAATTTTGAAATACAATCGAGGATATGCCATTTTTCCTATACGCGTATGGCTCTTATATACCATTTTCCCATACGAGTACTACTCATTTACCATTGACTCACCGCCATTAATCCATAATCAAATGACGTATTTGGCTACAAAAACCTACTAAAATATATCTATTTTGGTACTTTAACTAATTCCCAATTGAATTCTCCCACAACAAGCAACTTTGACATTACCATTTTGAGCAAGTACTCGGTTTCTATTTCCATTTCCTTCCCTATTTGCCTGCCAACATTAACTTTAAAAAGTCAGAGAACTTCCTCAATTTTTAAGATAGAAAAAACAAAATTGATGTTTGGAACCCATGGTTGATCAGGTAACCTATTCAGAAACCAGATTTTCCATTCCTAAGATGTAATCCAAGATTGTGTGAAGCCTTGGAGTAGAAGCACATTGAACTTGAGATAAGACGTCCTGTCCCACTGACTGAGGATTAAATCAGATAGAAATACTAAATAAGATGTCCTGTCCCATTGACTGCGGACTAAATCAGATAGAAATACTAAATAGCAGCATAAAAAGTCGTGGATGTTCTTCCCAATAGGGCTGGCAAACAAGAACCAGTCCGTCATGCCTGCTAAAGGTTGGGAGGGATGGCCGAAGCCCGTTGAGTTGGAAGAATATATTGACCGAAACGACATCATTTAGTAAGTTATACCATCCCTAATCACACAAAAGTTGGAATTATGTTTTCCCGTTGAAGTGTGGAAGTAGGCAAAAACATAACAGCAGCAACAATATTGCACACAATCAAAGGCAAGCTATTACAAGATAGCATCTAAATCTAACATCAAAAACGATAATTTGAGTGAGCATTAGTTACATTTTTTTCTTCTCTTGCAGGCAACCAGCAAATACAATTAACAAACAAGTACTAATTTAAGTCATGCCATAGCTTAGAGATGAGAAGACATTGATACAAGACTGTCCCCCCTTTTGGACCTCGTCACAGTTCAATTTGAAAATTTCGACAGAAGGGTGCACAATATATAAAAATTTTCCATACCTGGCTCTGAAGACAAAATGTACATGTAATTCTGAGCTTCTGCCTCCAAGTAATCAGCAAAAGGTGCTCGCCCTGTAGCATTTTATACACACCCTTGTGCTACTTCCTCCTTGACGCTATGCAGTCATCCAGTGGCGGAATTTGCAGCAGACATGGACAGAACAACTATTGGTCAACTAGGCCAAATCATGCCAAGTATCTGAACAAATTGGGGTTATCCTTATCTCTTTCAAGATAGTCTCTAGTAATTAGATCTTCAATCCGCTTCTTAATTGCCTTGAAATCAGGCTGAAAAAATTAACAAGTCGATGAAAATGGTTGAACTAAAATTGGTAAAGAAACATAATTCATCTCGGATTAATTGAAGATAATTTTAAACCTTGAACATGCGGCCCAACTGCTCAACGCACTCCAGCACTAACTGTTGGTGACCCAAAACTTTCCGACTCTTCATTATACGGACAATGGAGGCATCAATGGCATAACGTCTATCTTTATCAACATCTTCGATTACTTTCTTCTTTTCATCCACAGGAGGCAGTGGAATCTACAAGTTGAATTTAATTACCCCAGTGTGAAACACCTCAACACAATCACATAATCAAACAAGTTGTTCTTCAAGGTCCAAGCTTACCTTTATCCTCCTCATCTTGTCTGTAAACTTTGAGTTGAACTCAAAGTAATCTGTAGGAGAGATTGTTTTTGTGTTTGGCTCTTTGTTTAGAATCTTGTACTTAGCACATGATAAAGAGTGAAGGAGTCTGACAACATCATCATCAGTCAAATTTAGCTGAGTCATTATCTCTGAATAACTCAACCTATCTGAAGAGTTGAAAAGTAACAGTGCTGAAGCCTATGACAACACAGGAAAAGCAACTTTGTATATCAGAGACGCTGATCTGCCAAAACCACCACAATCTGATGAAAATAAGCAAATAGAAGTGTATTTAACTATGGAGCTATACCTGATATGTTGTCACGATTAACTCCATAGTCTTTGGTTCAAACTTCCCAATTAGATTACAAGTACCCAGTGAGTATATCCAGGTAAGTTTTCTGTGCTTTGTCTTTGTTTGATAAAATTCCCTGAAAACCTCAACACATTTGACCTAAATTCATTCAAACCAGAGAGAAAAGAGTGAGTAGCAAATATGTAACAAATCCAAAAAGAGATTTCTAAATCTTTTGTGCCAAGAAATCACATCAAATTAGCATACCATCTCTGCAGGAAGGTTCAAATCAAAAGATTTGTAACTTGGCCAAAAGCCAGTTGTCAACACGGTAACTGTCAAGTCAATCCCTGGATTCGCATTTGGATTGTTGCTTAAATACTCCTCAAAACTACTTTGATTCTCCCTTGCTAATGTCAAATCCGTAACCTAGGAGGAAAACCATTGTTGTGAGAGAAAATTGCACCCAATTTATAGAAACATTAGGAATTTAACTGAAACGAGGTTTCTCCTCAACAGCTCACCATGCCCTCCATTTTTGAGGTGAACTGGCCACCACATTGCTGCTTCAGCTTTGTCAAAATACTACGCTCATGGTCATCATTAGCACTCTTATCAAAAAGAAGACGTCGAGCAAGCTTTTTCCTAAGAATAATTGTTACGCCAAACTCATCATTCATAGTCGAAAAAATTTCTATGACGAGAACTTAATTAAAGCACGATTCATGGAAAAGTTTATTCATTTACCGGTAAAATTCTGCAAATAAATCTTTATCGCTGATATAAGCAAGCAGCTTTACCACCTGCATAACACAAGCAAATTCAATAACAAAGATCTGAATGTAATGCGGCCATGAAATGGAGGAATTATGAATTTAACCTTTTCCAGTGTTTCCTCAATGGCTTCATCACTCAGTTTCTCACTACCACCTTTCTTAAGAATATTATCACAAAAAGTGGCGAGTAACTCCGCACTTGAACTTCCTGCCACGCCCTTGTTGCAGAAGACCTCAAAAGCTTCCTTGAGTGCCTACAGTGGATCAGAGAAAGTTCAAACACAATGGACCACTTAGACTGAGATCCAACAACTAATTAGACTATCATGCCTAACAAACCTTGTGAAAAAGAGTGTGGTTTTGGAAACAATCATTGACATATGCCAAGTATTTGTCATGCAGCTCAATAACCTTCCTGACAAAAACCTGAACACCACCAAAAGCAGTTTCAACTCATTTAAGCTGTCCAGCAATCTGTATTTGAAGAAAATCAAAAACAATTTACCTGTTCCTGCAAGCCAACTACATCCTTCTTATCTGCCTGTAAAAGAAAACAAGAAAAAACAGATAGAAACATTGGCATCAGAATTAACTTCAAACAAAAGTCTTCAAATGATAGTGTTATCTATAAAATAGAGAAAATTATGCAGTACCAAAGCAAACACAAATTGCAAAATGAGTTTAAGATCAAAACAGCAGAAAATGTTAATCAAAGAAGCACAATTGTAGAAGTTTGTCTCAGGACATGCAGATATCCTGAGTTCCATTCAGACGGGACAATCAATACATGCAATCTTTAAGCTATAAATCATCTTTATCTATGGAACATTAGTCTATTTAAGCATTAATTTTAAGGTTTCTATAACGACCACATCAGCTTATTAGATTGAACATCAGACTATTAAGCATCAATTTTAAGGTTTCTAAAACCACCAGTTCCGGTTCTTAGATTGAATTAGTTATGATTAATAAGGTACTGCCAATGGAGCTCTTTATGGCCATTCCACAATCCAAGTGCACAAACAAAAAGTCTACAGAAACATTTGGTTTTTTGAAAAGAAAGTCCAAAGAAACATTTTATATGTTGAATATAATTAATCATGATGGTTTCACATTGGGATAGTTTGTCCCATAATTCGTGTCATTCATTCAAGTATAAGGAGCATTGTCACATGCTGCTTAAATCCCTTGACAAATCCTTAAAAAATTCCATTCCAGAGCATATTTTTTATTTTCTCCTAAATAGAAGGATGATGATTGCTACATGGGAAATTTGATTCCACTTCGATGGAAAGAAATAGTCCAACATATCAATCGTATGGAAACCTACTAGCAGCTCATGTAACCATTGCAGAGAAGGAAACAAATCATTGAATGAAGGACAGGAATAACACAAACCTTCTTATTGCTGGCAGCATCTTCTGCATGTTTAACCAAGACTGTGCCTTCAGCAGTTACATGCTGCACAACAGGATGGAGAAATCAAAATAAAGGGGAAGGCAAAGGATAATACAAACAAATGCTGCATTTGGTCATGACTAAATAGACAGATAAATAAAAGAAAGTTCAAGTATGCCAACCTGTTTAAAGATACTGGAAACAGGATCCAAGCCCTTTGGTATTTTGGAGAATAGCCTGAACATCCTGGATAGATCTTCCACCTAAACAAGTGTTAGAATGAACAGAACACTAACCTTCATTTTCCATCTCTTACATTTGAATCACAAAATGCAAAGGTTTAAATATAAACACTATGCACCTTGTCGTCTCTAAGCAATGCATGGCATCCAGAGTGCTCTTTCTCAAGCAGTTGATTTGCATAGACAGACAACAACTCATGTTGAACTTTCTACAAAGAGTAGAAACAACCAATATGAAAAACAAACACATCAGAAGAATAAAACCATGGGACACAATCATAACTGCGCAGCTTAGTAGAAATAAAGCTGCTTAAGCAGCATCAACTTTTAACAATGTCCCATGTCAAATAAAATTTTTGGCCTTCATATAATAATTCACTCATCACGTGAAAATGTTGAACTCAGAACAAAAGCAACAACAGACCTCTAGCAACTTTGGCTCGCTACTGGAATGCAAATAGTGAGAAACCCTATCTTTCTCCCGTTTTAAACACTCCTCAGCCTGGAATGACCAAGACAAATAATTAGACAACTTTTTTGGTGGACTGAGCTCCAATGAAGGACTAAAAATCATATGCTCACTTTCAACATATAATCTGGACAAGAATCTTCCAGAATCCAGTTTGATGCCTTCCTTGAATAATAGGCAGCAGTATCTTTAAGCATGGCTACCTCAAAATCATTTTCATAGTAATCCATCTGCCCCATACCAATCTCAACAAATATATCTAACACATTCTTTAATAAAGCACGATCAATCTGTTCACCTTCCCGCTCTTGATCGATCTGTTTTAAGGTGAGGTTACTCAGCACCATCCAATAAATTCACTATAACCTTCTTCAGGCCAAGAACTTAGCAAGTAAATAATACAGTGGACACAAAATACACTAACTTACAAGAGATATTACAGCATCCCTCACTTTTCCATTCAGCTCTTGATAAACCTGGAAAACAATTGGGGAAAAAATCAGAAAGCAAACAGAATATATGTTATTTTAGTCTGCTATCATCTTAAGTAGCAATGAAAAGAAGAATCTCCTGTGAAAAAGTTCAGCATTGACACACCAGATCACGAAAGCAAGTTAGTCCAACTTCATTGAGAGGTGGAAGTGATCTCCGAGCAATAAAGTACCGGTCAAGGTAATGGAAGAATCGAGAAAGCCACCTAACCATAACTTTATGGTTTGCCCACCTTTTGACAAGCTCTCTCAACATGAACTCATCATGCTTTTCCCTCAATGATGGCAATACCTGAACAAGGAATTACAAGTGGTACTCATTATCTCATTGCCACAGATGTAAAACAACTGGCGATGTCCCCACAAATGTAGCCTTAAATAAAAACACCACTTTAACAAAAAAGACATAAATAAAGACTCAATATGATAATTTCATCTTTTAGACAAAATCTGCTGGTTAAGACTGGTAAACTTGTAGCAAGAAACAGCATGCATGCCAATTTATTGACATACTAAGTTGAAAATGAAACTTCAATCTTCCATGATGAGGAAGTTAACTGAAGGAATTAAAGGAAAGAGAAAGAACGAATGGAAGAGAAAAAAAATGTACTAAGATTCTTTCACCAAGTCATTGTGATGCATATTCAAATGGAGAAAAGGCACAAATCTTCATCTCAAGGATACTATCCAAAGAGAAAACTTAAAGTTATTCGTTATCCTGAATGCAACAATATCCAATCAATTAAAAGGATTAAAAGATTTCCATGATCTCATAAATTCCCAGAAAATCTTAACAAGGAACAAAACAATAATAAAATTATGGAAGTAGTCAACTTAATACATGAATCACCTTGCAGCTTTATTCTGCACAAAGAAATTATGTTGATGAAGAGACAACTTTTACGTGTATGGATCATTACATAAGTTGAAAAGCTGAATCAGTGTGTTCCTCACCGTTGACGTAATATATTCTTCAAAAGACTCTCTGTATTTGTCATATAGCTGTTGTGAGTAATCATGAGGGGGCTTCTGTGTACACATGTTATAGATGGTCCTGTGAACAAAAATGACGAAGTAAATTTAAAACCCACATCACAATTAATAAGGGAAAAATAAGGACTTGCAGACAGAAATAAAACGATTTGGTAAAGAATGAATACGTGTAGAGCATCATGTAGTCCTCGGAGCTGAACTGTGATTCAGGTAGCCCTTCTAGGATGTTTTTCAGCTTTATAATCCCCTTTTGCATAAATTCCCATCCTTGTTCCAGGTCAATTGTTTTCCGCTCGTTCATAGTCATGTTGGCAACAACAATCAGCCACTTTCTGCAAAATATCAACAGCAAAACATTAAAAATAAATCTAAATCCAATCCTACAAAAAGAAATAATAAGAATACCGAAAATGACAGACAATTGCTCTTAAATCAAAATCAACTTCTAAGTTCCAAAATGTCGACCATGAAAAACCAAAGCCGGCACAATTTCCATTTCCAGGTCATAAAACGCCAGAAATTACACTAAACATAACCAAAACCCTAATTTAACAACAATCACCGAAATATCCCTTCCCATTTCCGGACCTAGAACAAACGCGCAATTCATAAGAGCCCTAATAAACCATCAGGTAGCAAACAAAACCACAAAAACAACTGAGATCTTCAAATCCTCGATCCTTAAATAAGCAGAGAACCCGCTCCAAGACTATAAACTTCCAACTTCGCTCCACGTTTCTCGATTTTCCACAAAAAACAGGTCAACAACCCTAATCGGAGCTCGCAAACAACACATTACAAACCATAAATACATCAAAACCATCAAAGAACCATCAATCCGCACTAAAAAGACGATCGACCGAGAAAGATCGAGAGATGCGAATCGGAATCAGAAAGTACGAATGGACACAAACAAGCAAAAGCACAAATCCAGGGAGAGAAACAGAGCTAAGAGGAGAAGAGTAGGGCTCAAACGGAAGAAGAAAACAAGGGTAGAAAGGTAAAAACAAAAGAGAGAAGTCAGAGAAAAAAACATCATCTAAAGTATTACTAAGATGTAAGCTCTATTGGGTTTGTTTTCTAGTTGTCAATTAAAAAAGTAAACCAAGTTATTAAGAAATTTTAATGTCCAGTTAAAATAAAAGATTTCTTAAATTTGTATAAACTAAATGTATTAAAATTTAATTATATTTTCCATTGATTAACTTAAAATGAGTTATTAATTTTGTCATAATCATATAATATTTTATGTTGGAATTTCCTTCTACATCTTTTTAAGTTATTTATATGGTTAAGGCCACTACAGCAAAGTTGACTTTGGTTATTTTTTTTCGACATTTTCAAAGTCGTAGCTACAAGTACCCTTTATTCAAAATGTCGCTAAATGGCAAGCCTTTGTTGATGATATAGAAAAATTGTATATAATTTGTTAAATATAGAAAGTTTAAGATATATGATAAGATTTCGCGACGATTATGAATAATAATTGTAGCTCTATGTGTTAGGGTGATTTTGGTGCAAGAATCATGTTATTTGGATGAGTATAACTCAAGTTATTCCAAATCTACCATGACTGCTTAGAATGAAACCCTCATTCGGGTATCAGTGGTTTGATCCTCTTTTTAAGGAACTTAGAGCACGAATTGGGATTTGATTAAAACATAAGAATTGTAGATCCAAGTCGTATGAAGATTTTGGTGAAAGAATCAGATCCAAATGATAAGTAGAACGAAAGTTATGGTCAATTTACTGAAACTGCTCAGGTTTGGGAAGTCACGATCATGACTGAGTCACGATCGTGACAGAAGCAAATTCTCCTGG
>JAOQMM010000173.1:32103689-32118077 GCA_027563515.1 Erythroxylum platyclados
TACTGGAAAGGAGAACGAAGCATGCCTTATAAGGGTATGGATACCTCTCCCTTGTGATGTGATTTAAAACCGTGAGGGGCGAGCTCAAAGCGGACAATATCACAAGTGAGTCGTGAGCTGGGTTGTTATAAGTGGCATAAGAGCCAGTACCCGAGTTGAGTGTGCCAGCGAGGATGTTGGGCCTTAAAGAAGGTGGATTGTGAAATCCCACATCAACTGGAAAGGAGAATGAAGCATGCCTTATAAGAGTGTGGATACCTCTCCCTTGTGACGCGTTTTAAAACTGTGAGGGGCTAGCCCAAAGCGGACAATATCACAAGCGGGTCATGAGCCGGGCTGTTACAATTCAATAGAGATTTAGTTGATGAATGTGCATACACACCAGTTGCAGTCGTATCTCCAAAAATATGACGCAAGTCTAAAAATTCTTACATCCTTTTTTCTTGAATCTGTGAGCCATTTTATACACCTATAATGATAAAAAACGAATATGAGAATGAATATTATATAATATGATATATTAATAAAACAAAAGACATATTTTACCTTAAATTGATTTTTCCATCATTCATTTGTAGCATTAACTTCACTAGTAAAAGAGTTGTAATCGATTCCTGTTTTTTTGAGTAAGTTCTTGAAATTCTTCATTCTAGCCCTTGATTCATTATACTTATTCTTTAATTGAATATCAGTATACTCCTTATTGAATTTTGTTTGAAGCCCTATCTTAATATTCTTCCAACCAGATTTGAAAAAGGTAATAGTAGTTCGATTTCCCTTCTTCACTTCTTCAACCATCAGGGAGATTAAATATATCTCTATAGTATCATTCCATACCCCATCTTTTTCATTTACTTCCACATAATTATTAGAATCATTCATATTGTTCAAGCCTTCCATCGCTAAATGTAATAACATATAAGTGACATCAATCACAACAATTTCTACAAAGTATTAAATGCTAAACATGGTTCAAAATAAACTTGTGACAACGATATTAAATGCTAAACTGCATACAAGTGCATGGAAATGATAGAATAAAAATAAAGGTGTAAATTTAAGCAAGGTCATAATATATGCATGATGCATGTCATGCTTATGCAAGCACATGTGTTTATTATAAAAACCCAATCAAAAAGCTGTCCCAGAACTTTTTTATGTTTCTTTTATAAGATTAGAGTCTTCACACGACTCACCCCACACCCACCCCTCAATCTTTACCATCAACATGTCTTAAAATCGTATGGTCCACGCACGCCCTTCACTTCCCTACCACCTACTAGTTAACTCATTGCCGCTTTGTTTCCCTTCGTTGAGGATTTTAGACTAGATCTTTTTCGTTGTTCAAGAGTCCATATCTTTTTCTTCACTAGTAGTTTCAACGTTTCCCTGACGATGTTAATTAAGGCAACACCAACTTTCTCGATCTTATGTTCTCATGGAAATGTAAAGAGGCCTCTATTCTCTTGGTCTTCATCTGTCAATCAACATCTTCTCTCTTCTCCGATGATTCGGTCAAAAATTGGGTTTGGGTTTGTTACATGTTCTTCCAAAAAACAAAAACAAATTCATAACAGACCATGGAAGCTCCTGAATTCTATCAAAATCAGACAGCCAAATTCCTAAACAAAAAACACCATTCTTTTGAGTCTAAGCCAAGTGGCGTAGGGGAAGGAGGTGACCATTTCATCGTGGAGAACCTCTTAAACTTTTCCAATGAAGACGTTGTCATCACTGAAGTTAGTGGTGGCAGTGGTTGTGTTGCCTTTCAGAGTACCACCACAGACTCTTCCACCGCTACTGGTGTGGATAGCTGCAATTCCTCCACATTCTCGCAACACATATGAAAACACACATAAGCAAAACAACAGATATGTGTAGAAATCGCAGAAACAAAATAAATGAATAACATAGTAATGCTACAGTAACATGTGCATGGATACTGTAGCGTAATTAATTAACTTGTTGTATTATGTGAAGACGAAGATCTTCTAAAGGGGATAAACACAAATAACAACAATAGCAAGTCAAGCAATAGATACAAAAACACACACAAGCAATAGATACATAGAGAAATCACAGAAACAAAATAATAGATATATGCTACAGTAAAAACCAACAGAAACGAAAACAAACCTGGAGAAATCGCAACACCATCGAAGATGCAGAAGATGAAGTTGACACAGAGAGAAATCAATTTGTTTTTGTGAGAAAAACTGTTTTAGAATACACAAAATCCTGTTTTCGAAATACACAAAAACGTGATTTTTACATTTTCATAAAATGGATGTGGTTTTTTTAATGTTAAAAAACGAAATATAAAAATAGATTTAACCAAACATTATTTTAGCCTTAGTTTTTAATTTTACAAAAACAACAACAAAAAACTTTAAAAAAACGGAAACAAACGACCCCTTAGTTTTTCATGTTTGCTACAGTTGAGCAAGTAAAAAAGAAAGTTATTATGTTCATATCTCTAAAATAAAAGTGCACCTGATTTAGATTAATTATACTAATTTAAACTGGTAAAAATAATATTACATTGACTTTTGTCAACCCTAAATTTTTTAGCCAATAATTATTAAATTAAATCATCAAATTTGAATTAAGAAGTAATTATCATAATTACAACAAAAAATAAGATTGATTGCCATTTGAAAATTAAAAACTCTGAGGATAATGTGATAAGTTTTGGAGAGAGAAAAAAAAAAGGAATTTTACCCTTATTGTGAAAACCATTCTAAATTCTAAGAAGGGGAAAAAATTAAAATGAATTTTTAAGTTTCAAAATATTACAGAAAATTTCTAAGTTTTTATTTTCTTTTAAAGAAATACTGTGGCTCAGGAATTAAGAAGTAATTATCACAATTACAAAAATAAATAAGATTAAATGCCATTTGAAAATTGAAAATTCGATGATAATGTGATAAGTTTTGGGGGAAAAGGATTACCCTTATTGTGTAACCCAATCTAACTTATGATAAAACCAAAAAAATATTATAGAGAATTTCTAAGCTTTTTCTTTTAAGAAAGTATTATGACCCATGTATTTTGGCTAATTTTTCCACGTATTACATGTAAAATTTAATTTATTCTAAGAGATCTAAAAGGATATGATAATTATTAAAATAAAAAATTTCAACATTTTAGTCTAATAATTTTGTGATCAAATAATAATAAACTTTAGGGATAACATATTTTAAAATATCCAATCTTTTGAGATTTTTTCAACTTGGTATCCAAACTTTTAAAATTTTTTATTAAGTAACTCTCCTTTTATAAATTTAATAACTCATTTCAAAACATTATTTCTATTAGTATTTTGTTGATTTAGGTTACGAAATCCTTTTTGTCAATGACATATAATCATCCACTTGAAAATTTAATTACCAACTAATCATCCTTGTGAACTAAAACACTCAATTGATCAATTGACAATTAAGTTTTCACATCGACGTTTATATGTCATAGATAAAAAATATTGCGTTAACCTAATCAACAAAATACTAAAAAAATTAATGTTTTGAATTGAGTTATTAAAGTTATAAAAAGTTGGTTACTTAATTGAAAAATTTTAAAACTTGCACACTAAATTAAGAAAATCTCAAAAAATCGAATACTTTACAATCTTTTATCTCAAAACTTTAAAGTGCAACTCTTTTATAATGAATTCTACTTTCATTTTCTCCTTCTAATTTACAGTATGTCTTATAAGTAATGTTTTAAAATTCGGACGAGGAGTTAAACTAAAAGGACAAAAAGTTTAAGGTTTAAAGAGTTCAATCGGTATTAGACTATCATAAAATTGATTAAAGATTGAATAAAATGGAAGAATTTGAAATAAGATTGAACGAGATTGCCTTTAATTTAAAGTTTAATTGAAAAAAGAGACTTTTAAATGAAAATTAATTAGTTTATTTTGGTTTATAAAAATGTTTACAAAAATTGACTAATTAATTAATAAACTGATCGATTTTTAACAATATGAGTGATTAAAGTAAATTGAAAAAAATTAAAAACCGATCCAAAAAGTTGATCGGTTAAAGATTTTCAGAACAGTACTCTTAGTGGTTTTTCATCAAGAGTACTCTTATCAATACAATAAAGTGAAATGAAAAGGCAAATTTGAACAAAAAAAAGAAAAATAGAAAAAAAAGGTGCAAATTAGGAAGAGTCGTAAAAAGAATGAATGACATATGCATGTGAGAAAATTAAAATTATATTATATTATATTTTATATATATATATATATATATGCTTGTGGGAAAATAAAATTAAAAATAAAATTTTGCTGAGATATGTAAAATAAAACTTTGTACATAAACAAGTGAAATTTTATCAATCTTTTCAATGAATAAGACTTGTTAATACCTTTCAAATATAGAATTTTCAGAATATTTAAGAAATTTGAAGCAAGATATTAATCAGTAATTATGACAGATAAGCAACCAGTGAGATCGTAGTATATATGCATGCATGCAAGCTAGAACCAGCTTTTATAGATCGATTGATAGCTCTAATTAGTCTTGTGAACTCGGAATTTTTAAAAATAAACTTTATAAGATTTTTTATTTTTTAGACTCTAATTTTTTACAATTTGAAAAGCCTAAATTAAAACTTAATTATTTAAAAATTTATACTTAAATTTAGGTTACTGGCTTCAATTTAATTTAAATTAAAATATTAACTCTAATTAAGATACATTTACAACTTTATACCGATGAATTAGTTGAATTTAGCAATATTATTCTTAAAATAAGGTTAGTATATTTTATAAGACAATAAAATAATAGTCCTAGCATATCTAAAAAACAAAGCTTAATGTTTTTTAATTTATCGAAAAAAACAACAACATCAACATTCAGTATGAATCCCGTTAATTTATTACTTAACTACAATGTATTTACTAAAACTTCATTTACATATTATTCTAAATCACGGAACTTATTATCATCGTCATCATAATTATTATTAGACATTAATTAGAAATATCAAGATTTAAATTTTATTAATCAATAACGATACATCTATATTTGTAAATCAATCTCTTCTATGAAAAACTTAAATTTGAGAACTTCCATGTGGCTACTAAGATTCAGATCTTTATACTTTCTAAACTGAAAAAAAATAAAGAGAATTTGGATATGTTATTAGCTTCAATCGAAGGTTTACTTATTTATGTCCTACTAAATCATATTCTAATTATTTTTTTTGGGAAGAATTATTCTATATTCTAATTATTTATTTGAATTAGTTAATCAAATAACTCTTCTTCTTTTTTAATTAAAAGGAGTGTATATACAGCCAAAATAGATATTCTTTCGACATTTTTGTTCGTTAAGACCAAAGAGCTTATTGGCCGATGTATTCTAGGCTTTATCTTTTTGTCTCCTATGTTGTCTCATTCCTAGTCTTAATAACTTGTGTACTCTTTCCATATACGAAACGCATTAAAGAGCTTTGAAGGAAAGTTTAAGACAATAGATGCAATCTAAAAATTCTTGAAACCCAAAAAGTATAATCCCTAATCTTTGCAAGATATGTTCAAATGGTTCTCAACCTATTCATATTTCTTTAGTTTTTTGGTTTTCAAATTAATAAGTATTTTTCACAAGTTTGATTTTATAATATTGATTTTATTTTGAGTTCCAGTGTAAAACTCTCTTTGTAAAATTATCTGTGAAATTCAAATTTTAATTATTTTATTTTAACTGTAACTTGCTTATGAAATTTGAGACTTACAAACCCTAACTTTAAAAGATCTATTCAAAGAATTTTTTATGTTTTGGTTTTTAAATTAAAAGAAAGTTTCACACACACACACATGTATGATACTAAATTTTTATCAAATCAATGTAAAAGAATTAAAATTCTTTTTGTAAAGATATTTTTAGAATTTAGTTTTTAATTATTCTGTTTCGAATATGATTCGTCTGTCATTACAGACTATACTTATCGGGGAAGTTATTCTACCCTAATTTTAATTAAGATAACCATATATTTAGAATCTTTGATGTTCATGAAAATTATTTTAAGTGTTACAGTTAATGTATCTAATTTGGTTTTGCTAAATGGTCCCCCCCACTCGCATGCGAGACATTGTTGTTAAAGAAACCCTAACCCTAGAGGTATACTTTACCTTCTCTTGGTCAACACTCACACAGTTCTGGTAGATGGAGACATGGAAGTGGACTTTTGGGAAAAAGAAAAAAAAATATAAGCTAAAGATTACCAGACAATGACTGCATAGCAATCGGCTATGGGAAACTAGAGGCTGTCCCCAGACAAGGGGGACTGATAAGAACAAAGATTCATCAACACAAAACACTGTTCATGACAGATCAACAAGTTCTTGATGAAAATGTCAAGAACATGTTATGTTGATGCAAGAACAGTGATGGAATTAACCTTAATCGTATGTTGTTCCTCTTCGTCTTGTTCAAGAAGATGAAATTTTACCAGATTTTTTTTTATCTGCAGAAAAAAAATGATGAGCATATACTGATTCGATTCTGATCAAACACCTGGAAAGAATTCCAACCCTTGTTCCAAAACCCGAAGCTAGATTGATCAAACAATACATTGGAACAGATTGGTAAACAAATCTCAACATACAAATCCTACAATTACAGATCATTCTCTCTGAAAGTTGTTACTATGGAGCTGATCTTGACTTGTTGCTATGCCTCTTCTCAATAGCATCATACTGGTTATTTCTTGGCTGATAAGAAGAAGATGGTTCCTCCTTTTGATCTTCAGGATTGCTATTGCTAGCCTTATCACCTTCCAATTCTCGATATCTTTGAAGATACCTTACCAGAGGTCCAACGTAGTCATCGAAACCAAGAGCTCCCATAGCCCAGCAAACATCATCTCCATTCACTGTCTTTCTTCTTTCCTTCTTGCACTTCTCTGATGCTTCACTGGTCACAAAGCTAATGAACTCCGACACACATTCTTGCATCGTTTCCTTGGCTTCCTTCGAGATTTTCGCGTTCGCTGGCAGCATCTTCTTCATTATCCGGCCCACGTTCGCTATCGGTAGCCACCGGTCTTGCTCCTTGATGCTTCCATCTTCACTTGAAGCACTAGCTCCTGGATGATCCACCATCTTCAGATGCAATGTAAAGGTAGCTATCTACTATGCTTCTTTAATTTCCAAACCTAGACTAGTTGTTTATAGATAAATTCCAACCATATATTATACAATAATAGTGTCTTTTACCTTTAAGCTGGTCAAATTTGTTGTCTATTGCAGGCCTAAACACTTAAAATTCTTTCTCCTTATGTTTAATTTTGTAACCAAAGGTAAACTAATTCAATTAGTAAATTCAAAGAGTTTAGAATTAGATTAATAATAAAGAAACAAAAAAAAATTCATGTTTTTGAGTTTGTACTTACATGCTAGTGACCATGACTTGTGTTATACCAAGTTCAACTTGTCATGTGAATAAGTTGACCAATATAATTTTATTTGTTTTATGGGTAATTAATTAATTAATTAATAGAGTGATCGTGATTAAAAATAAATTTACCAACAATTTTATATTCTAACTATTAATTCATACTAATAAACTTTAAATTGTTATTTATTTTTCTCTTTTTTTAATATCATCCAATCAACTAAGGTTATAAAGTATCTTGAATAGAAATTAATTAAATTTAAAGTTGTGAATAATCTAAACTCTCTTAGGTTCCGTATTTAAACTACAAAAAGAATTTTAGGGTTTAAACAATATTTTTTTCTTTTAATGTTGAACTTGTGTTGGATTGTGACAAGAAGCAGTCCTTAACTGTCAATGAGCTCAAATGTTGTTGAAACATCCACCAATTTTTTTTATAATTGACTGAGTCTATTTTCACTTTCACATATCCAACATTATTTTTTTAATTGGATATTGAAGTAGTCTAATTTGACTCCAACATTGCATGGTGGATTTGGGTTGTCTGTTCAAATTAAAGAGCTGTACTTAACCTAATTACATATCATATATATATTTTAAGAAGATATTATTTGGATTGGAGTTATACCAAGTCAAGTGGAGGTCTTATAAGGACATGATCAACATTAAGCTGTAATTAGCTTGCATTCAATTGGTATAATATCAAGTGATCAATTTCTTTTTATTTTATACAGGGCATATTTCTACACGAGTTTTCTATAATATTTTGACAATTAAATAATTTTAGAGTGTCTTGTTTATCAAAATATTTACTACAGTTTCTTCCTATTGCTTCATCCATATGACCACAAAGAACTTGAATGCTAGCATAATATACAAAAACAAAAAAAAACTCTAAAGGGAGTGGTATAATTGATAAAGATTATTTATGAGCTTATCATTTAAATTTTTCATGTTCTACAAACTATTTCTTTCTACAATGACTAAAAAATGACGGATCGAACTTGATGGTACTAAATTTGTAAACACTAATTGAATCGAATTCGTCATTTAATTTTGATCGGTCTTTAAATTAAGTTTGAGTTTAAAGAATTAAATTAAATTTTGATCTGAAACTTTAAAAGGTTTAATCTTTCACAACCCGATTTAAATCAATCTAACCCATTGCCAATTTTTTTAAAAAAATCTAACTCATTTCCATTATTGATCTGAAATTTTTACCAACATGAATAAACTATATTTTAGGAATAATTAATAATCTGGACAAGAATCTTGTTGAATAGCTCCAGTCACAAGCTTCAAAAGCATTCACTTGAAAGTTTAATATGGGAGATTCGATTCGAGTGGTGAAGTGAACGAATATGATTCTCTTCTCTTGAAAGAGTTCACTAAGCATGCGTATGGATTAACCAACCATGTATTGACAATGGACGAAATTCATGCCCATATCTTTATATGTTCTTCAGCTTTTTTTATCTGCTATAACATCTTCCTCTTCAAGATTGGATCAATAGAGCTAGCTTAAAGCATCATAAAAATAGGTCCATGACATTTCAATAACCAATCCCTTCTTTTTAAAAAGATGGAATTCGTGTATTCAACTCTAAAATAACATGCCACTTTGGATTAACATTAATAATATCCCTTTAAAGTATAGACAACAAAAGGTATAAGCTACAATCTTAACAAGTATTATTTATACAAGAAATTATTTTCTAGTGGACATTACACATAAAAGCCTTGATGAAATTCCACTTATGATGTTAGAGGGAGAGGGGAAGCTTTTTGAGGATTCAGTCTTTTTAACTTATTCATGGAGACCTGATCATCCTAAATAAAAGAAGATATAGTAATATACTAGTATTTAATTTAAGTGACTATTATGAGCTTATGAAATTACGCCTTGAAGAGCCATTAAAAAAATTTACAACAGAAGTAGTAAATTTAAGGCCTTTAGATAATAATAATCTTAATAGTGAAAAGGAACATGAGGATAAGGAACTTGAGATTTTGCTTCAATTTTATATGGGAAAAGTGCTACTTTATATAGATAGGATGATTAAGAATTCTTAAAGGAGGGAAAAAAAGCTGTAAAATAGTATGAGGGAAGCTTCAAGACCATCAAAGATGTCTAGATACTACCTCTTGAAACTCTTTCCAAGAGCTCAAAGGGGAAAGGAATTGCTACAACTAATCCACAAGACCATAATATCATTTCTAGTAATGTATAGATCAAGGATAGCAGTATGGAATAAAACAAAGAGTAGCCTAGAAATGATTTAGGTTATCAATTCAATCCTACGAAAGGAAGTCCAGCAAGAAAAGGAAAGGATCTAAAACATCCCCTAAATAATCACAATATTATCTTAAAATGTAAAGGTGCATAATTGCCCTAAAAGGTAATTAGTTTTGCAAGAGTTCTTGGGAGTAGTTAAGCCATTTCTGGTGGGTCTTTTTGAAACTAAGCTAAAAGAAGTAAATTGTAAGAGTCTAAGGTTTTTGAAAAAGCATTGGCAATTAATCTTGAACCACCAAAGACAATTTAATGATAGAATAGGTGTAGTATATGATCTTAATAGAATTGAAGTGGTTCATTTAATTATAGAGGAATAATTTATCCACCTCTCTGTGAAGCTAAATTTGGAAAGAATTGACTTCCATATCAATTTTTTAATATGTTTATAATATTGCTTTCCAAATAATTAATTTATAGAGCCAATTACAAGACTTGGGAGCCACTATTATTTTACTTTGCTTCTTTATTGGTGATTTTATTTGTATGTTTCATGCCACAAAAGTAAAAGGAAATTCATGCATTAGGAACTTCTTTCAAGATTTCAAAACATGTGCTAGTAACAGTCATACCATAAACTTGAAAATGGAAAGAATCTTCCATACTTGGAATAAGAAATAAAAAGAAAGATGGTTCCTGAGGAAAAAAATTAAAATGGATCTTGTGAATGAATCATGGATGTTCACTTTTCCATACAGTTCCACAAACCTATATTTTCTTATCACAATATTATAATGATTTAGAATCTCCCCCCTCAAGAGTGAAACATATCTTCATGTTCAATAATATGCTAGCTGCTTAAAAGAAAAAAAAGGTTAACATAATTATTTCCTTAACAAATATTGGAGGAGTTACAATTAAATATCAATATGGATTACTATATGAAGCCTTTGACTTCTTCTCCAAATCTCTAAGTACTCTTGCCAATAGCTCTTTCTGAAAGTGGAAACTTTAATATATCATCAAGGAATGAATTGTAGACTTTGAAGCAGATTCTCTAGCTAGGCCTTTTACTGTTAAGGAATTGTAATAGGTGGTTTGTTATCTTAATCCCACCAAAGCCCCTAGCTCTGATGGGATGAATAGTTTTTCTTCTTCCAAAAATCTTGGACTTTTATTAAAAACAATAGTGATAGAAGTAATCTTAGAAAATTTTAAGAATGGAAAGATATAAAAGGAGGTAAAAAAAAAAACAACTTTCATTTACCTTATCCCCAAGGTCCCTTCTCCTTGTATTTATTTCTTGCTAAAACACTTTGTATAAAATCATTTTCAAGTTACTTGTTGATAGGCTTAAGTGCTTACTCCCTAAACAAATTGATAAATCCCAAGTTACATTTATTAAGAATAGGTAAATAAGTAATAACATATTACTAGCCTAGCAGCTGCTAAAGGGTTATAATAGAAAGCATGCAATAAATAATTATGCGCGTAATATTGATCTACAGAAAGCCTTTAACTTCTTAGATTGGAATATTTTTTATCAACATTTGAAAACATTTGACTTTCCTGAAGTGTTTTTAGGATGGAATGAGTAATGCATATCATCAGCTTCTTTCAATATGTTAATGAATGGAGAACAAACAAAACCTATTAAGAAAGCTAAAGGTTTAACATAAGGAGATCCTCTATCTCCTTATCTTTTCATAATATGCATGAGGGTGATTTCAAGACTCATCAAACAAGAAACTAGGAAAAACACTTTAAATTCCACCAAGAATGCAAAAAGCTAAATAACATCTTATTTTTATAGATGACATAATTCTATTATCTAAAGTAGATACCAATTTAATTTTTGCATTGACGAACTATCAGTATTATTTATTAGCAAGGATTAGAGTGTAATGATCCTATCACTAAGTGCATAAATACATGTTGATTAGTTTTCATCCTTCATAGGTCTAAACTCTAAGAGGGCCTTACTGACATATTTAGGCACTCCAATCACTTCAAGGAGGCCCTTTTACTCTAATTATCTCTTTCTTATAGATAAGATACAAATGAGGATCATAAGTTGTTAAAATAAGGTTCCCTCATAAGTTAGAAGAGTACAACTTATTAACTCTATTTTGAACAATCTTCATATGTATTGATCTTAACACCTTATGCTTCTAAAAGCAATTAATAAGACAATTGAGAGGAAAATGAGGAGCTTTCTTTTGTTTAGGGATATCTCCAAGCATGCACTATCTAAGGTTAAATTGAGTAAGCTTTGTCTTATGAAGGATGAAGGAGGATTAGGGGTTATCACTACCCATAATAAGCTACTAATTAAAATAATTTAAAGGATTTTAATAAATATTTAAGTAGAGAATGATATAAGAAGTAAGGATTACAAAGAATATCCTTACAATATGAAATATTTAGAGCCATCTTAAGTTCATCGTTGCTCTATCTAGTTTCTTTTTTAAGAACTAGGTATGTTGCTATTTGTTGCTTCATATGAAGAAGTACCTTTAAATTTGTCAGCTAAATACTTGAGGTTCATTTGTCCAATTCATCGGTGAAGTTCCTTATATAAACAGTTCCTTCAACTTTAAGAGGATTAAGAATACTATTGAAATCACCTATAACCAAATATGGAGCATAGGTGCTGAGTGAATTTTGTGCAATTTCTTCCATAAAGTAGTTCTTTGAAAGGCTAAATTAAATATATAGATGCAATAAACAAAATTACTTCCATGCTTGGGTTGATCAGATTAACAATCTTATCCTGGGTGATCGAACCCATACGATTTGCACTGCATCACTCATCCCTGTGGAGCCATAGTAATGTTGTCTATCTTTTTACTCAGAGCTTCCATTTGACTCATCAGTCTCGTTACTGCATCTTCCTCGCATACTCCAATTGGCCTATTAGTGGTTCATGCTCTAGCCGAGCACCACTAATAGTTATTCATGGCCATGTCTTCAATCAACTCTTAGTCCATTTTAGGTGTTTTATACCTCCAACTACTTCGTCAATTGACTACCTTGTATTCTAACTTATCCCATTATAAAATGTTTGGATTTGCATCTATAGCGGTAATTCATGATGTGGGCATTATCGAAGCATCTCTTTAAACCTCTCCCATGTATCGTACAGTGAATCTCCTTCAGCTTGGGAGTAAGATGAGATGTTGTCCCTTAACTTTGTAGTCTTTGTAGGAGGAATGCACTTTAGTAAAAAAAAAATTCCGCCACTTGATCCCATTTAGTTAGTGAAGAACATGGCATCGAGTTGAGCCACTGCTTTGTTTTTCCTCTCAATGAGAAAGGAAATAGATGCAATCTGATGGCGTCATCGTTCTCTCCATTTATTTTGAAAGTGTCCCAGATCTCTAAATAGTTAGAGATGTGCATGCTAGGATTTTCATCTCAGAGTCCATCAAATTAGTTTGACTGTTACATCATTTGGATGATGCTCGGTTTGATCTCGAAATTATTGCCTTTTATAGTTGGTCTCACTATGCTGAATTTCGTACCATTTAAGTCTAGCCTAGCATAATCGAACATCGTTCGTGGTTAGTCTTCCATGTTGCACGGTCCTTTAAAATTTTCTTGACCTTCCACGTCCTCTATCTGACGATCTAGTTTAAAAGCGACTGATTCCTTGTCATGAAATTATGTTATTGATTTATTGAACCATGGAGATTCCTAAAGTATGCTAGTAGCTGACCTTGAGTTTACTAACAACTAATCCTAAGGTCTTTAGCTGAATTAATTAGGTTAAAACCTATAGAATTGCGTTACCAATTCTAAATCCCTCTATTAGGTTTAACCCTAATCTAGAAGATTTATGTCATCTTATCTCTAGGATTGCAATCAACTTTTTCCAATAATCGTAGATCTATTCAACCTAGGATTTCTCAATCGCTAAGTATGAAATCATATTAAATTCCAAAATTAGATTAATAGACATTAAATAGAATAGATAATTGGATCACAATAATCAACAAACATAATTGCATTCACAAAAGAATCAAAACATTTCAAAGTGTTCAACTAGGGTTCATCTAATGTAAATACTAATAGAAAAATTAGCTATATATTGGAGAACATGAAATCATATCCATATATACAGAAAACATAATAGAAAACATCAAAATCATAATTCTAACTCTCCTTAATTGTTTTCAATCATGTAATCCAATAATGTAGATTGCTATTTTTCCTATTTCAGCGCCATTTTTATCCAATTTATTCTCCTTTAAGTCCATTTGAAACACATTTGAAACAAATTTAGTACTGAATATACAACACAATTATAAAATATCAAGCAAGAATACATTAACTATGGGGTAAAAACATAGTTAATTAACCATCTATCAACAACAAGTTTTGTTAACCTAGGTTTTTTCCTTAGGTCGTATTTAGTTAAAACAAGCTCTTTAACTAAACCTAACTATCGAACAACCTAGAATAAGCTCTTTAGATTTAATAGGACAACCGCATTATAGGTTAGGAAAACATATTAATTAAGGCAACAATCACATAAGCTCAGTTTATTTAACCAAGGTTACATTATTCCTAATGATTCGACACCATTATAAAATATCAAGCAATAATACATTAAATATGGGGTAAAAACATAGTTAATTAACCATCTATCAACAACAAGTTTTGTTAACCTAGGTTTTTCCTTAGGTCGTATTTAGTTAAAACAAGCTCTTTAACTAAACCTAACTATCGAACAACCTAGAATAAGCTCTT